>JAQQAC010018689.1:1493817-1818526 GCA_029783875.1 Phataginus tricuspis | reverse complement strand
TTGGGTTCTGTGAGTCTGCTGCTGTTTTGTTCCTTCAGCTTTTTTTTGTTTTGTTTTGTTATTGTTGTTGTTGTTCTTTGTTCTTATATTCCACATATGAGTGAGATCATTTGGTACTTGTCTTTTTCGGCCTGGCTTATTTCACTGAGCATAATACCCTCCAACTCTATCCATGTTGTTGCAAATGGTAGGATTTGTTTTTTTCTTATGGCTGAATAATATTCCACTGTGTATATGTACCACATCTTCTTAATCCATTCATCTACTGATGGACACTTAGGTTGCTTCCATTTCTTGGCTATTGTAAATAGTGCTGCAATAAACATAGGGGTGCATCTGTCTTTTTGAAACTGGGCTGCTGCATTCTTGGGGTAAATTCCTAGGAGTGGGATTCCTGGGTCATGTGGTATTTCTATTTTGAGTTTTTTGAGGAACCTCCATACTGCTTTCCACAATGGTTGAACTAATTTGCATTCCCACCAGCAGTGTAGGAGGGTTCCCTTTCCTCCACATCCTCGCCAACATTTGTTGTTGTTTGTGTTTTGGATGTTGGCCATCCTCTCCAATTGCATTCTTAATGAAAAAATATGATACTTGTCTTTCTTTTTTTCTAAATTATAGAAACAACAATTTAGGAAAACTTCTAGAGAAAAAGCATTCTTAAATGTCACAACAGTCCATTATGTATATGAATTAACTTGTAGCTTGGAAGAAATTTAAAGTTAGTTAACTAATATACATATATATATATTGATTCTTTGTTTCTTCAAGGATGTTTAACTCAATTGGTTATAGACATAGTCTCAACCTCCCTCAGAAATGTGGTCAATCAGGGATTTTCTGGTCAGCCTCGATAAGATAATGTCACATGTGCCCTCTTCATCCCCAGAGGAAGATGAGGTCATCCACGCAGTGAGATCCATGTTCTTGCCTCCTGCCACACACACACTATCACAGCGACGGTAACGCGATCCCTTAGGACACTAACTAGATGTGTCCATGCTGCACTGCTGTGTGTATTGATAAACATAACGTACTTTCTGCATGTATCCCCGGCTGTAGAAAAAGTATATAAGATGTCACCAAGAGAAGGGGCTTTAGAGCAGCTTATCAGAGCACTGACGGGCTGCTTTCAGGCCCCAGTCCTCAGTAAGACTAGGAATAAACTCTGTCTTTCTTAAATAGAAGAGTCATGTTGATTTCAGTTGACAGTACTGGAGATGGGTTCCTTGTTCTCACTAAAAGAAAGAATTCAAGAACATTCAAGGACCCAGAAAAGCCCTAGAGCATTAAGAGCTTATTTAGAGAATTAAAGTTCAAAGAAAGGAGACAGTATGTGTCTAAGAGTTGGGGCTTGAGTAGACCCAGAGAGGGTCGCACAGGAAACAACAGGGAGCCTTTTTTATGTAAAGAGAGATGAATATTCACTAAGTGGGGTTAGGCTTCAAGGAGAACAGGTGGGGTCTCCCTGGAGTTCTAGCTTGCTGCACCCTCACATAGGCTGGGGCAGTTTTGACTATATTTGGTTCTCCTCAGAATTGTTATGGCTCAGGAAGGCATGATTTTTACTATATTAGTGGTGGAGAACTATTGACATCAGCGGTTGTCTTGAGGAATGACGATTTGTTAGACCAGAAGTGCTGGATTCTTGGCGAACGGTAAGAGTTCTGTGAGTCTTAACCACTATTTCTGTGGATAATAGGTCCCACTTTGATTCTATCAGTCTCAAGTGTTATAAATAAATTTAATTTGCCTTTCACTATCTGTAAAGTGAATACAACAGTCTCTTTACATACATTATCACACCAGAATCCCATGAAAGTGCAGTGAGATTTTTCAGGGAATCTATAGCAGTACTCATGTTTTATTTTGTTTTTAAATAGATACGTAGTTATTTTCTGAGACCACCGAGCTAGGAAGTGGCAGATCTAGGACTGAAATCTTCGTTATTTGGATTTGTCATTCTTTCTTCTTTCTACTACATTATATGTTACTTTTGATGGCTGGTACCCTAAAATCAGTAAGGTCAAACTCATATGTTCTGGGTAATTTATTGTCAATTAGTATGTGATAACTAAGCATCCTAATTAAGTGATGAAAGTGCAGTGGAATTTTTCTGAATTCACTCGTCACAGAATAATAACACTGATTGAATGTTTATTCACATAAAAAAGATCATAAAGAACATACTCGCTGTCATGTCACCAACTTGCATTTCTGTGAGAAGCCCATCATTCAGCTTGCGCCTGACCCAGATAAAAACTGAAAATAGTGCTATTTTATCTGCTACTTACCTCCTTAGCTTAGAGTAATATTCAACAAGTTAATATTTTAGATATTCACATAGACTTTTTGGGGAAGAAAAGTGTTTTCATGAAGCTTTCTCTTTATAAATACTATATTAATTATTTTATAAGAATTTTTCCATTTCTGGGATGGTAGTTTAGCAGAAGACTTCAAACTAAAAAAAGCAGAAATTGTTGCCAGAAATTAATGCAATAGTTAAAAGTGGTCGTGTTTGCAGGAATCAAATAAAAGTTTCATTCCTTCTGGATTACATGTAGTCTTCCTTCCAAAGTATCACTAATATTTCAGTCCTTTGATCTCTGCTGTTCAGGCTTTGGAAACTCAGACTGGGCTGGGATGAGGGGTTTATAGGGATGAAGGAAAATGATGAATAAGAGGTTTATTTAATTTTAAGCATTTACACACCCAGGATGGTATGTGTAGGTCAGCTAGGTCTGAAGACTTATTTATGCCAGGAAGCTAGTGTAGCACTAAAGTCAGCATTGCAGACATTCTTACAATAGGAATTGTGCAAAAGAAATATACCCAAAGGGCAGAAAGTATCTCACATTTGTTCCAGAAAACCATAGTTCGATCGGGGATTTGTTGAAGTCTACAAACACTAATATTCTTATTTGAATATACTACAACCACAAATGTATGTTGTCAAAGGTTTTCCACTCCATTTGGGGAAACATGAACCTTTTAAAAATTAGAATTGCTTCTGTTTTCTTATGGTCTTTTTAAAAACATTACCAAAAAGATTAGCTTTAAAGCAGATGCTCAGGAAGTGTTAGCAAAGGGGGAAAACTATAGTAGGTGACGGTTAGTTTGGTTTACTGACCTTCATCGAAAGAAACCGTATTTAATTTTGTGGTCAGCTCTAAGATCACAGAATAGTCATCAATCTTTTCTTGTTTCACATTGATTCATCTGACTTAGAAATGGGTAGGTGGGAAAAGACCTCCAATTACTATGCTTTTAATCTTAGAGCAGAGAGTAAAATCCTGAACCAGGCAAAAGACAGACCTCTGTAATGCCAGAGGTGCTCAGTCCCCTGAAAAAGGACAAAACTTTCATTCGGAGTGAAGAACTTTTGAGACAAAGCCTGCTGCCGGGCTCGCAGCCGTGGAGGGGTGGCCAAGTGCAGCTGGAAGGATGTCCTGCCTAGAGCAGCATGCCTGCCCTGTGAAGCTGCCTGAAGTTTCTGCAATCGAGAAATAAACTTAATTTCTCAAACTCAGATGAAGCTACAAGGTTAATGCCTCTGGGAGAGGGGGTATAATGACTTGGTAAATGACTTGGACCAGGCTACGGCATTTATCAACCAGCAGATACTTAATAACCATCTACTCCATGCCACGTGCTTGGTGAGATATGGTGAAATCAAAGTGCACAGATCACATGGATCCTCTCTCATGTCTTACTGGGATTCTGCAAAAGCTGAACTGATCATTTCTTTGCTTGGGCTACAGCCAGGATAGTACATGCTTCCCCAAGGGCACTGCTTTCCTTATTGCCTGTGTGCCCCACTGGATTGTGTGCTCTGCACAAGAGCTGAGGCTGGGTGGGTCTCACGCATCTCGGTGATGCCTGAGTGTCTCAGAACCTTGGCTTGTAACTGACGTTCCGTTCATGGTGACTCAGTAAATTAGACTGAATAAGATACTAATGTCACCTTTATGGCACATGGCAGCTAAGGCAAGAAATAATGCCTGAGCACCGAACGGATTTATTGGGAGATCAGTTGCTTTAAGTTTTTGTGTAGAGTGGTGAGTTAGAAGATACAAAAATAGACTGAGAAGCCTTGAGTGTGACCGATTTATTTGGAGAACTTCAAAGCACTATAAGCCCCAGAAATCTTCACCTGTTTATCCATGTTTCTGCATCTAGGTTTGAAATTAGAAAAAGTCAGTTGTTGTCAAAACGTGATTGTTGACTTAGGTCTCAAAAGTTGGCCTAAATCCAAGATTAACAAATTAGTTCAAATCTGGCTTTGCAACTTAATAGGCTTGAGGCGCTAGGCTGCACATTTAATCTCTTTGAACCTCAGTTATATCATCTCCAAAGTGGTGATAGCAATGCCTGCTCTGTTCATCTCTTAGGGCTATTAGGTGTAAAAAAATCTGTATGCTATGAGCTGCTACATACATGCAAGGGACTCTGCTATCATGACCACGACTACTCTGTTAATTGTGATAGGAGACTGAGCATGGATCTGAAAGGCACGTCCATTTAATTAAACTGTCCTGCCTCAGGAACAGCTCTACATAGTCCCATCCATCTGATAAGCCCTTAAACTCATCAGATGAAGTGTACATTGATGGTGCCTGAAGAATTACTGGCACATTAATTTGCTTGTCTGGAAACATCTGGGTTCTCTAAAATTAGATTCCTGATGAAAGACTCCTGAAGTGCCTCCAGATTTCTGTGAAGATATTTTATTCTGTTCAACAAACATGACCTGAATGCCTATCATAGGCCAGGCATTGTGCGAAGCGAGGGAGACTCAGAGACGGGCGACCCTGGTTGCTTCTTCGAGGCTCACAGTTTGTGGGTAGAGACAAATACACAATTAGGTGTTCCCAGGATAGAAAATGGAATTCTGTGCGATTATTACATAAATCGTAATGGTACCCCAGGAGGTGGTCTAAAGCATGATCAGAGACTTTCCTGATAAAGGGGTGCTGAGTTGAATGCTAAAACATGAGGAGTTCAACAGGCAAAATGGGTACATGACAGGCGGGAGGTAATTCCAAGCAGAGAGAACAGCATGCGCAGCCGGGGACGGAAACCGGGAAACGCACCTGGATTTGCTAGCGCGGTGGACCTGGTGCGGCGCTGCGGGGGCAAAAACCATGGTGAAAGGCGCGGAGGAGGGACGGCTCAGCGCTGGAGTGGAGAGCAGCCGTCCCTGCAGGGCCTCGGGGCACATCCTTGATTCTGTGGCAAATAGAAACCGTGACGGGCATCAAGCAGGGCGAGAACGCTGTGAGACGTGGATTTTAAACAAAATGGCCTGGGAACTGTGCTGCCTGAAGGGCACCGAGACGGGAAGCAGGACACCGGCCGGGAGTCCGCGGAGATGGGGCGTGGACGGACTCAGCCGGGCGGCCGGGGGCGTGGGGAGCAGGCGAGCGCAGGGCGCCTGACGGCTGCCTCAGGGTGGCTTGGAGGAACGGAGGGGCTGCGACGGGGCCCCCGGGCGCAGCGCTGGCATAGACGGGAGCCCCGGTCCTGAAATCAAGAGCGCTGATACGCAGCTTTACTTTTGTCGACTGTCCATCTCTGACTGCAGCGCAAACCCCACCAGACAGCTGCAGGGGGCGTGGGGCATGTCTCAGCCCCAAACCCTGGGCCTTCCGGAGGCCCCTGGGCTCGGGTCCCGCGGTACCCTGAGGACTTGATACCTGGCCCCTGGGTGGCCCACTGGCCATCAGGCCACACGGACACCCGCTGTGCCCAGCCGCATCCTGACCGGCGCGCACACGGTTCAGCGGCGGAGCTCGGGGGCTTCTGCGCCCCTCTGCTCATGAGCGGTCTGAAGCCCCCCAGGAAGGAGGAGACGAGAAGCCTTCTGCTATTAAGACCATCTTGTCACTGTCTTTTTCTTTTAATCTGCAGAGACATCATCTTCTGAGGAAAATCTTTTTCTTTTTAAGGTCTCTCTGTCTTCATAGGCTATGTCCCAACTTTCCTTCACCTCCCAGGGGTTTAGTTTTGGTAAAGAAATTTTATCAAGGCAATTCCTTACTCATTATTCACATTTTATCCTATATTTATTTGCTGCTATTTCTTACTGCTTGGCCTCTCCTTCCCCACGAGATGGGATTCTTGGGCCTGTGCCTTTGGTGTGCCTAGATTCGGATGCCCTGGCGCGGAGTAAGAACGCACGCAGGTGCAAATCCGTTTATTGAATAAATGAACACGAGGGCATGTTATGAGCTGACATGAGTTTTCTAACATATTAAGGGGTAAAGATGCTGCCATTTTAGATTTCTCTCAAAAAACCCATATAGTGAAGGAGTAAATGAGTGAATTTTACTGCCTCTCCCTTTTGTCTTTTTTTGTCTCCTTTTCTCTGCTATGTCTTCCCCTGACACCCTGAGCAGAGGTGATTGAACGCTGGGTGCCCTCCACACACCTTGGTAGGATTTTCTTTGCCCCCCCCGTTCCCTCCGCTTCCCTCCCTTTCTCTCTTTCTGTCGATGGAAAACCACCAACCTGCAGCAAAATCAAATAAATCTGCTGGTGAAGTTCGCTCAAGCACTGAACACTGCATGCACACATGCAAACAAAAGCAAAGGATAGAAAGTGACTAATCGTGTCACTCTAGGGTCCTGGGCAGAGGAAGGAGAATCCGGAGACCACAGGCACTTCCGGCCCGGACCCCCGCGCCCCTCTTCCAGGCTGGGGCTCAGAGCAGAACCCCAGGAAAGCTGCCTCTGCTCCTGCCACCCCCTGACTTGCGGGGCGCGCTGGTTCCCCTCTGGGTTCCCTCACTCTCCGACCATGGGGGGCTGCTTGGCTGGCATAGACATAGGGGCATATTCTTCATTCATGTGAAAGGTGGTTTAGTCATTAATATGTTCAAGTGGGAGACGGTAGGGGGGATGAAGAAATTTGGATAATTTTCTCTCAGTACATTAGCCTGTCTTGCAATGTTCTTTCTACACCCCCTATATTGCATCTCAAAATTATTTTTCTTTTGATTTTATTATTTTTGCTTTCAGGTCATCCCCTACACTGTAGGCTTCTGGGCCCCATCTTGGATCCATAGACTCAGAAATAAAAGCGATAATTTTAAGATATTTTCATATTATACCAATGTTGAGTGTATTATGAAAATTGTTCATTGTCTATAATTGAGTAGTCAATAGTTGAACACCAAATACCATGTTAGGGATTTTATGTACGTTCTTTCACAATTCCAAATATGTGCTATTGATTTTATGTCCATTTCTTCCTATGAAGTGGATCTTATTGGTTTACAGAGGTAGGAATTGAAGTTTAGAGAGATTAATTTGTCCCGAATCTTACCTCTCTTAAATCGTTGCACTGAGATTTAGAATCAAGTGAATCTTGTTCAAGAGATCCATGCGTCTCTCAGCACGCTTTGATGTTCTCTTCCATTTCTACACTAACTCTGCCAGAAGTTCTCAGACACTTACAGAAAATGCACGAGGCATAGTCAAAAGAACATGCAGTTAGGGTCAGAAAACTTGTGCTCTGCCATCTTGCATTTTTCTGTTGATAGTGTGGTAATAGGCAGAAAATGAGCTCATGTCCCAGTGTTGTCATTTACCCACTGTGTAAACTTGGGCAAACTTCTCATTTCTGAGTTCCAATTTCTCACATGCCCAAGAAAGAGGATGACAATAAAGTGGCTGTGAAAAATAAACATGATGACACATTGCAAACAGTCTAGCATGACCCAAGGCACCACTGAGAACCCAATAAATATAGTGGCTTCATCTATTGCACTAATTTTGATAATTTGTGAAGCATGCACTCTCTTCTCTATGGGCTATTCAGTTATTCCTTAAAAATGTGAGTTTTAGTACCAAGATTCTGATGTAACTAAAATAAAAGCAGAAGAAATAAGTATGCAAATCAAGAACCTCCCCCACCATTTCTCTATGAAGTTGGCCCATTATTTCTAACTTGTAGAAATAAAATAATAATTTATTATTGAAATCACTTCTTGCATACATACAAGATTTAGGATTCTGTACCTATATTTTAACAGCAATTCAGTTTTCTCAAGTAGCCTAGAGCCCTGGAAAGATGGTGCAGGGTTGAATCTCATGCCACCCCCTGAGTTAAGCAACTGGTCTCACCATGCAGGGCGCTGAGCCAGGGGCCCTGAGCCAGGCATGCAACTTTCCATCTGCTCTACCAGCCGAGGGTAAATGACCCTCAACCCCCAAAGGGGTCATTTAGATTAAAGAAGGAGATCTCGCCTTTTTCAGGACAGAGAGGACTGAGAGGTGCTTTGCTTAAGTGACTAAAGAAGGGAAAAAAATCTGAGTTAACTAAATGCATTGAGGTCATTTCCACTATACATTGATGGAGCTCAGAAACAGAAAGTGTCAGGAGGGCTATAATTAGGAGATGGAGTTAAAAATTTAACAGGACTCCAGCTTTCAGCTACACCTATCATCATTTTTCCAGCCATAAATTTCTCCGCCTTTGTACTTTATGGGGCTTAGAGTCATCCTCCTTTTCAGTATCTGAGAGAAATATGTGAGGACAAAGAATAAAAGATAGAAAGCTGATGTTTTAAAGAGATATTTGGGAGAAGCCAGGGAGCTCCTGGGAGACAGGTTCAGTTCTGTCTCTTTTCAGTACGATTCATTGTCGTCTCTCTAACTGCAGAGCACACAGGTGTCTGGCCCTTCTGTGGCCCACAGTGCATGTCCTGTGTGCTGCTACCTGCTTGCAAGTCCCTGTCAATAGAAAGCAGGCTTGGTACAACTTCTGTGCAGAAAGGCTAGCTTATAATGAAGCACAGTAATCATCCCTGAGTATTTCATGCTAAGTGATCACCCCTCTACATTATTTTCCTGATAAACTTTATTTTTTAGAGAAGTTTTAGGTTCATATCAATATTGAGCAAAAAAGTACAGAGAGGTGGCATATCCTGACCACACACACACGCACACCCACCTTTCTCCATTATCAACACCAGGCTGGTACATTTGTTATAAGGGATGGACCTACATTGTCCCATTGTAATCACCCAAAGTCCTCAGGTTACAAGCGTTCACTCTTGGTGCTGTGTATTCTGGGTTTTGGACAAATGTATAATGACATGTAACTGCCCTTATTGGATTGGACAGAATAGTTTCACTGTCCTAAGAACCCTATATTCTCACATATTCATCTCTCTTTTTCCCCTAACCCCCAGGTACCACTGATCTTTTTACTATCTCCATGGTTTTGCCTTTTCCAGAACATCATCTAGTTGGAAACACACAGTATGAAGTCTTTTCAGATTGGTTTCTACTCAGGAATATGCATTTTAGATTCCTTCATGTCTTTTTCATGGTTTGATAGCTCATTTCTCTTTAATGCTGAATAATATTCCCTTGCCTTAATGCACCACAGTTTATTTATTTATTGACCTATTAAAGGACATCTTGGTTGCTTCCAAGTTTGGACAATCATGAATAAAGCTGCTGTACAAATTCATGTGCAGTTGTGTGAGCATAAGCTTTCAACTCTTTGGAGTCAATGCCAAGCAACCTGAATGATGGAATGTATGGTAAAAGTGTGCTTAGTTTTGTAAGGAACTGCCAAACTGTTTTCCGAAGGAGCTGCGCCATTTTGCATTCCTACCAGCAATGGACGAGGGTTCCAGTCTCTCCGCCTCCTTGCCAGTATTTGGTATTGTTAGGGTCTCAGATTTTGGTTATTCTAATAGGTTTGTGGTGGTCCCTTGGTGTTGTTTGAATTCACAGTTCCCTGATGACATATAATGTAGAGCAACTTTTTATAGGCTCTTTTGCCATTTGTGCATCTTCCTTGGTGAGGTTTCTACTCATTTTTTTAGTTGGGTGTTTCTTTTTGTTAATGTTGAGTTTAAGGAGTTCTGTGTATATTTTGGACAACAGTATTTTATCAGATGTGTCTTTTGCAAATATTTTCTTAGTCTGTGGCCTGTTTTCTCATTCTCTTGATCCCCCTGCTTTTTATGTCTAAGACAAACTGAAAAAAAAACCCAGAAGCATTTCTATGTCCATCTTCATGTGTGAGATGACTACCCAAAGCAGCAAGAACTCAAAGTATTTTTCTAGTCACATTTATTCCCAGTAACATTTTTCCAATTGCCTTAGTTTTGGTGGTCACATGAATTTTATGAGAAATTCTTGGATTAAATCCTTTGGGCAAGTCTCGGATTGAATCAGTGGTTCTCAAAAGGGGTGAGTTTGTCCACCATGGGACATTTGCCTGTGTCTAGAGCCATTATGACTGGGGAGGGGGGAAGCGCTGGCACCATTTGTGAACAGGAGTCAGAGGTGCTCTGAGCATGCGTTGTGCGGAGGACAGCCACTCCCCAACTCCTGCCAGTGGTGAAGGGTCAGGCCTTAAATGGCAGTAGTGCCAAGGTTGAGAAATCCAGAATAAAGTAAAATAAATTTTCTTACTAGAGCTCCTCTCAGCCGTTAACATGCTGTTAGCTCTGTGAAAGACTGAGAGTAGGCAATAGAATGTACATATTTGACAACCCTGGAGTTCTGATATGCACACTTCTATGTACATTCTTCTAGAAGAACAAGGCTTACTGAGTTTATAGGTATTATCTCTAACATTCTCTTTCTAATCCTTGGAAACTGAGGCTAATATTTAAATTTTCCATAATGCTAATGATTTACAAATAAACTTTTCCACAGGGAAAAGACTGTGAAGAGAGCAGTACTGCTTAGTAAAGATAGAATATCTAAAAACAGCCTTGCTAAAAGCAGGTTAATGCTTTAAATGACACAACTGAACAAGACATAATTAGGGATAACTATTTCCTTCCTCTCATTTTAGAAACACCATGAGCCTTTGGCACAGGGGGTGAAAGGGGGTGATTTCATGACTTTTGTGTGGGATTTTTTTTAGTGTCACCATTAAGTTGTCCTTACATAAAATGGCATCATCAAATAGAACAAATTTCCTTATAGTCTGTAAATCCAATTTGCAAAGAAATTGTTTTAAGACCAAAGAAGTTTGCAATAATTAAATTACTGTTGCTGAAGTCCCTATTTCTCCTTTGAAGATAATATTTGATTATAGGTCCATAAAGCATGGGGAGAAAGCATTAATTTTGAAATGGATCTTTGGACAAGATTCAAGAGTAGTAAATTTTCTTGTGCCCCAAGGAATGGTCGATCACGTTATCTCTTAATTCTGTTGTCACACACTTCTGAGCACTGCCACACACTATGCTAGGTGCTAAAAGGAATGGGGAAGAATGAAGAGCTCTTTGAATGGTAAAAATTAATGGAGGAAGCATGCCCACTTCGTTACTATAGTATTAGCAGAAAGAGTTCAGTATGAACATATGCATGATTTTTTGAAATATGGAGTTTGGAAAAGGACCACAGAAAAAAAACCATTTGAAATGGCCCTTCATCCCGAGTGGAGCTTCGAGAAGGCCTGAGAGCCGCCAGGAGGGTGAGGAGGTAGCACGAGCCACGGCCAAGCGGGAGTGAAGCTGCTGGGGTGGCCTCCCTCTGGAAACACAGGTTGAGGCCACACCAGGAGGGGTCCTCAGTGTTACATGGCACTTTACATCAGTATTTGGGTGGCTTTGTAGGAATAATTACTTTGTTACTTTCTTGCTTTGCTAATTGCATCATGATCTAGCTGCCATTCACAAACAGGACAGGTGGCCTCGCAAGAAGCTGAATGCCCTGCTGCATGGCTGATTAAGAGGCTCTAACTGCTGATTTCATCCTTCCTTTCTACCTGTTTTGTGCTCTTTCTTCAGTAGTTAGTGAGAACTGGATTCAACATTTAACCTCCACCTTTTTACTTGGTTTCTGGCTTTTTTATTTTGAATCATATATACACATAATTTGCTCTTATTAAAAATAATAGTAAGGAACCAACGCTACTAGCCTCCACTCTCAGGACAGTGTTACTCTTTTCTTATAAATTTGTTGAATGACTGTAAATAACACCAGTGTTGTATGGTTTTCAGTGTTCATCACTTCCACCTCCTTGGTTAAATTTATTCCTAAGTATTTTATTGCTTTTGATGCTATTGTAAGTGGGTTCGTATTCTGGATTTCTTTTGCAGATATTTCATTGTTAGTGTATAGAAATGCTACTGATTTTTATATGTTAACTTTGTATCCTGCAACTTTACTGAATTCGTTGATTAGACTTAACAGTGTTTTGGTGGAATCATTAGGATTTTCTACCTATAATATCATGTCATCCGCAAATAGAGACAATTTTTCTTCTTCCATTCCAATTCTGATTCCTCTTATTTCTTTTTCCTGTCTGACTGCTCTATCTAGGGCTTCTAATACTATATTGAATGGTAAGAATGGGCCCCTGTACCTTGCTCCCAATCTTTAGAAGAAAAGCTCTCAACCTTTCACCATTGAGTGTGATGTAAGCTGTTGGCATGCCATATATGGCCTTTCTAAAGTTTAGGTATGTTCCTTCTATACCTAATTTGTTAAGATTTTTATCATGAGTGGATGTTAGGTTTTGTCAAATGCTTTTTCTGTATCTGTTCAGATCACATACTTTTTTTCCCTTTCTACTAATGTGACATAGCACATTCATTAATTTTCATATGTTGAACCATCCTTGCATTCCAGGGGAAAATTCCTCTTGATCATGATGAATGATCCTTTTAATGTGTTACAGTGTGGCTTTTTAAAAATGAAACATTTTTACAACTATCCACTTGCTTTCTTTTTCTGTTTTATTTTAATTTAGTAAAATGTAGAATGGAGAATGAAGTACCACCAATCCATACTGAATTTTTATAACTTATTAAATCACAGGTGTTTTATTCTTTTAGAAAAAGATTTCCCCTAATCAATTAATAGTGTACAATATACAAATCAGTTTGAAAATAATCTCAGATTAATAATTTGAAGTTTATGAATAGATATGAAAATGTATATTGATACTTATATTGATTTAGAAAGCTTCATTGTTCTTTTTTCTAGAAAAGCTAAGCACCGTTGGAGTACACATTGTATGATATGAACCAATAGACATTAGGTTAGTAACGGTCTTTGGGCCAATAAATCATATATAAATATCTGATAACTTTATCGTGCACATTAAATGTAACCACTGTAAGGTTAAAATTTTGAGACCAAGAGGGATATTTCGCTCTCATATTGGTTACAAACATTATTTTCTGAAAAATAAAAGTAGATAAAAAGTTTCTAAAACCATCAAATAAGTGATCACTACAAATCACTCATCTATAATGTCTGAAAAAGACCCCATTATAGTTTTAAATTTTGTTTTAACTTTAAAGATAGGATATGTATGATAAGTTCACAAAGGACTATCTGTAGAAATACATTGAAGAAATTCTAAAAGCAATAAACATTCATTAATAGATAAAATAAATGTGCTGAAGTGAGAATTTCCTTTTCTCTAACAATAATTTTTAAATTAAAAAAGTATATAATTTGTAAATTTCCTCTTTATGTACTCTAGTCCATCTTTCCCATCATTGACTTCTGCTCACCTAATACTTATTTTGACATATTATTGCTATATTTTAACATGACTAGAAATTACAAAAGTTTCAATGTTTAAAATTAAGTACCAGTTTTACTTTAATTGGGCAGCACTTTCAGAAAATTATTTTATTGGAAATGTAAAAATTGCTTGTTGCAAAATAAATGACTTTGGATAAGAGAAAAATCATTCTGCAAGAAAAAAATATTCATATAGGTGGCACACTTTTATTTTAGGTAATATTATTTCTGATATTCTCAAGTTGAAATAAATCATCAATGAAAATAATCCTCAATCTCTAGAAAGGTGACTGCAAATGTATCGCCACTACATTGACTTTAGAACAGTCATTAAACATAGTTCATAAGAAAGCTGAACTGGCTTCTACAAATGTTTTTTTGTTGGCTGGTATCATGGTTAAAAGGCTAAAATTACATTTGATATATTATTTAAGTACAATGTGGACTTCTAAGGTTAAAAAAGCAGTCTATCAAAAAGGAGTTTCACCTTCAGTGACCTGCCCCAGTGAGAGCAGTGAGCAGGAAGAGGCTTTGGAAATGCAGCAAAACTATTACCTATTTTCTCCTTTACAGTTTTTCCAGGGGCAAAGAAAGGAGAAGGCAAAATATAGGTCATGCATGACAACTGCAAACCTCTGTGAACGGGAGATTTTGGTGTCTTAGATGATGGAATTAGATAGATACAAAAGGATGCAAGGGGCAGAGAGAACTTGTTTTAGTAAGACAGTCCCTCCTATTCACATCTGAATAAATGTTCTTGTGAAAATGAAGAGCAAATCAATATTTTTATGTTCAGTATTCAGCTCAGAGTCAGAAAAAAGGCTCTCTTATTTCTGGAGTATTAGTCATAGATGTTAGCAGAATTATTTTGGTTACTCAAAGTTTTAAAGAGGAATTCCATGCATCTAGGGTTTAAAATTTTGTAGCTACAAAATTTTACTGATGGGAATTGTAGGATTTATACAACCTGTTTGCTCTCCATTTTTATTTCGCTTAAAAATTTATTCTCCTTTTCTGGTAAAGTAGCAAGCCAATAATAAAATACGAGCTGTGTAATATAATGCAAACTTTGTGAACTCCTTAACTACAACTTTAGGGAAATGAAAATGCTAAGAGTCGTAACTGATAACTTTGCGAGCTGAACAAAAGCAACTCAAGGGATCTACAGCCTTCTACAACTTAAGAAAATGAATTCATTTAGTGTAGCTCCTGAAGAAAAAGTGTGGAACTGGTCTTGCTCAGGAATAAGTGACCAGAAGAAAGATGCAGCTGACAGCTAAACGCGTGGCTAGGAAATTTTGAAAATTCCAACATTAAACTTACCATTCTCAGGATTTCAAGGATTTATAAAATAAAGTGAATATAGCCAAATAGAAAAAGGACAAATACATAATTCATGAAGCAGCCCTTTCTGACATACCCTGCTGCTTTTGGCTCCCAAAAATAGATCAAGAAGGAGCAACATGCAATAATTTCCTTCAGAAAAGTGGTGAAGATATATTTTATTTGAAATTTGAATGTGTTCTAAATTTTTGCTGTATAAGCAATAGAGAAATCTTCAGCCTATTTTAGGGAACGACCTGGGGTATTATGCAGAATGTGTCCGAGACAACTTTTTTCCCTTTGGCCTTATTAGCATCTGGCTGGAAGGTACTGGGGGCTTCTTGGCTTCACTGTGTTCTATGCAAATTCACAGGGTAAAAAGTACCTTTGCTAGTAGATTTAAAATATACTTCAGAGTGATGCATTTTCTTGCATACAGCATATTTGACATGGGATCTTCAACCGAGGGCAAAGACATTTATTATCAATCTGAAATCCAGAGAACGCAGTGACACAGCAAGTCGCATAAGAAGCCATTTCAGAACAATACAAAATCTAAAGCCTGACCTGCACCAGCAGGTCCATTCTCACTCTTCTCTAAAAGTCTGGCCTTCTAATACATTTTTTAATATGTTCAATTTGTAAAGTATAACAATACAGAAGTGTTAAATCTACATAAAACTATATTTAAAAAAAGTATTATGTTTATATTGGCTTACTCCTGTTTTCTTTATATCATTTGGATTACTCTTATTGCATGAATTTAAAAATATAACGTGTTTGAAATCTTACCATCGTTTTGAGGGTTAGCATTTAAAAATATCTCAATAATATTCACATCTACAAATAACTGCATGAATGTAACTGAATTTTGGAAAGTTACTGATTTGGAAAGTAAAAAATGAGTATACAATCAGAATTATTAAAATTACTTAACTTTTTAACAGTGCCCAGGAAGTTTTCCACTGTATCAGTTGCATAAAACATTTTTATTTATGCTGTAAATTAGCATAGTCTCATCAGTTTTCATCTATTACCCAAGAAAGGCCGTCTTTACAAAACATTCAAACTAAAAATCTATAGCCTACAGACTTCTGGCAGTCTACCTTGTCAGTTTTTATTATTTTTAGTAATCTAGTTATTTCATTGACCTACTTTCTCAATGACTGCTAACCTTCCTAGGTAAAAATCAAAGGATTGTTTTTTTCTTGATGGTAGATATTTTTCTTGCCTGGATTATTAATAATTTAGTTAACAGATTTATAAAGCCAACTTTTATATCTTGAATGTTTTTATAGATTCATAATAAAATAACACATCTATATTTCTCTACTATTGAGACACATTGTCCATATCTAATATATATTTTATAAGTTATTTCCATTCTCTCTGTATTTCTGAAAAGAATGAAACATCAGAACGAATGTATAAGTCAAGATATCTTCAAAGTATAAAAAAAAATCTGAACAAATTACTGACACTTTCTAAGTAAAGATAATTAAGTTAAAATTGGTTCCTATGAATATAGTTTTTAGTTTTGAGAGTTATGGGGTTTGCTTTCTAATTCCTTTCCATATTATCTGAGACCTTCTGTGAGCGGAACTGTACAAAGTGCATTTACTCCATTTTCTCACACACACACACATTTGCACTTGTCTTATTTGAAATTCAAAGAGGCGACACTGGATTGACATGGTTTCCTTACTAATTATTTACTAAAATGGAACCTTCTGGTGGCATTACTTTGAAATAGTTTAGATATTTCTGGAGTCCTATTCAGTTAATCAGTGAGGAAAAAAAATAAAAGCATCATTTTATAGCAGCAACATAGGTATATGATATTAATATGATATTGATAGCCTTATGAGTGTATATTGAATGCATGCTGAAATGCTAACTAGTCCATCAAACCCACCCTGGCAGCCACCAAGGCAGTCATGGATTCATTCAGAACTTCACCTCATACTAATAGGGATCCTATTTTCATAGGAGTCGAGTTATCTGCTGCCCTTTCTGCATGCCCATAGTGCACAAGGTTAAAAAGAGAGCTGTTACTGGTAAGTAGGGCAAGGAGAGCCCAGCTCAGGGGACGGCCACACGGCGATGAGGCTGCAGCACAGGCCGGAAGCTGCTTCTGTGAAAGGCAACATTTGAATCATGTACAAAACCGTTGGACCAGGATGACAGAGTTCTTAACAAGAAAGGATAGAACAGGGACGAGCCAACCCCAATGTGTCTATTATAATAAAATTCAAAGAAAAGAGCTAATCTGGGCAAGGGATGTGAAGTGAGAGGAGAACATGGGAGGGCTAATCACAAAATGATGTACCTTAAACCGATTGTGGTGTTCATGATGGAAATTCGCTCTCAGTTTCACAGTAGAAAGAATTAATTCTCCTAATTTATGCCTTTGTGGGTCCCGTCATTTATAAAATCCTTGCTGAAAGTCTTCTGTAAATAGCTGATATATCCAGCAATAGTAAAATGCTTCTATATTAATTTTTTGAGAGAGACTATTAAAAGAGCAATTGCCAGATATTACAAAACTGATCTACCAATACCTTGTGGGTCTTTAAGTAACATTTAATTAGATTTAGCTAGGTGAATTAGATGCAGCTAGACTCAGTCCACCTGATCTGGACTTAAAAGCAAAACCTGCACTTTAATTTGCATAAGGAAAAAGAAAACCCGATATAAGCCAACATTGAAACCAACTGTGATAACAGCCAGTTTGGGGGCCTGAAAGACTAGCTCATCTTACCTTTAATAGTCACGGAAATTTGTCAGATTGAGGCAGTCGGAAGGGGTCCTCCTCAGTGAGGAGGCCATCCAAGTAAAGCAGACAAATCAATAAAAATAGACGGGATTCACTCGTTTCCCAGAGTAAGCTTTGCTCATGCCGCTGACGCGCGGCTCTGCGCGGAGCCTTCTTGCTGCGGCAGGAAGAGAATCTAAGCAACATCTTTTACTCTTAGCAGGTGTCACATGCTGCCAGAAAACGTCAATAATTTCCTCCATCACCTTTCTATTTTCCGTAAGTCTTTCCCTGTGTGGCCATGAACGACTATGCTGTTAATAGAATGAGGAGTTTTTGTCGGCTCAAGTCTGCCAAAGAAGTTGGGGAAACTCACCTTAAATTAAGATGTTCGATTTCGAAGTGTTTTCATTATTCTCTAGACTCTTAAACTTAAAATAATTTCCTTTATAGTTAATGAAATTTTTGTTCACTAATCATTCATAGACACTAAATTTAAAAAATATCTAACGAAGCAGAATATTCTCAGAATGAACCTCGCAAGAGTTTTGTTAATTTTCCCACAGCTCCGGTGAGACGAGATGCTTGGAGCCGGCTGGAGCCGGGAACCCCCTTCCCCGGGTCAGTTAGCCTCTGGTAGCACCCGGCCTGGCTTCCTCCGAGGCAGGCCTTGTTCAGAGCAGAGTGCTGGTGTATTTCCAAATGGTTCCTTTTCCTGCTTCTGCTGGAAACACAAGGGTTTTTTCTCCATTTGCTCTTGGAACCTATTTGAGCTCCTGGAAGTGAATCCCTCATGACTGGGTCCCCCTGGAGTTTTTAACTCTCCCAGTCGTCCCCACTGAACCTCGGGAATCCATCAGAGCCCAGTTTTCCTGCCTCCCCCTGGCTCCTGGAGGGTTCCCCCGTCAGTCTCTGCTCTGCTCCCCTGCTGCTCTCTCCAGTCTTGGGGTAGCACTGGCCCCATGTCCTCACCTCTAAGACCCAAGAGAAGGGGCTGATTTTTCGGTCCAGTCAGCTTTTCCTTCTCAGGACGGTGGTGACTGCCAAACCCTCTACATGTGCAGCCAGAAACCTTCTGTTACTTTTTGATACATTCATTTTAAGCATGTATATGGAATTCCTATATAGTTAAGATGAAATTTTATATCCCTTTAAATATTCCTTATTGTTTCCTCCGTAGTTTTTTAGGCATCGTAGTCCCCTATTCTGTCCTTTTTTCATTTTCTAAGATCATGGCCTTGAAGATACTGATGTTTCCCCATTGAATTAAAGATGCCATTTCTTTTTTCCCCCATTGTAGCCATTTGGTGTTAAACCCACTGTAACTCACTTCTAGCTCTAAATCGTGTCATGGGCCCCAACTTTTGTTGACATGTGCAGTAAATAAAAGTTAACCATTATTTAAAGCCATATTCCAACTCATTAAAACCAGTGTCAGTAATGTAATGAATTCTATTGAACATTGTCCCCATAATCAAACTGAAAAAAATACAACTAACTAAATTTTTCTCCATATGATCAAAGTTTGGCATTTATTTTTCAGCCAATTGTTGATTTCTGTGAGGCCTCTGAGTTTGATTGTTTTTTTAGGTAGTTCACGAATTACATTTTATAATTATTGATTATAATTGCTGGCCTAAGTACAGCTGTGTTGTGTTAATAAGTCATGACTCAGAGAAATGCTATAGGGAACAAAAATGTGCAAAAAGTGATCTATTGCTTGTCAGAGTTTGTAATGAATTAAGACATGGGCAGTACTATTGAGGCACTGTCAGTCAAGCATATCCTTAAGTTATTTTCCCAGGAATGATTATATTCACATCTTATCCTATGAGGTTTAGGTTCAGGTACTGTCACAATCACAAAGATTTCCTGGAATAAATCAGCTCACACTTGTCTCTTTCTCTGATTCCTATAGAAATCACAGAACTGATCACATATTTCAAGACATTACTACGCATTGCCACGACTTGAGTTGCGATCGTCTTCACTGTCCAAATACAGTTTAAAATCTCCAAATCAAACTATCATTTCCCTAGTAACAGATGGAGCATAATTTCAAAAATTTAATTTTCTTAATGCTTATTCTTGAATTCTGGTTTAAATGGGATAAAATGGAGACTTCACACACAACACCTAATCTGAATTTGGGAGAAAGTAGGATGTGTAAGAAAGCTCAGAAATATTATGCCTTCAATCTGAAAAGACTAAGAAATATGCATTTTTAGTTAACACAGTGAAGAAAATGGACTACTGGGGAGAAACATTTGATCTATTTAAACTACATTTAACTTAGTATAATTTTTATATATATTTAAATAAAAATTTGTATTATATAGAGAGAATTCTAATTTGGACTGAGCTGAATAGTCTTCCTTAAGTGATGTGCTTATTCCCTAAATAGAGTCGGAATTAAGGGAAAACACTGCTCCATGGTAACCCCTAGCTTTGTCAGCATCACCTCCTTTCTAACAGGTAAACAGAGTCAGGTCATCCCGTGTTCACATCCTTTCAAAGGCTTCCATCACCTGCATCTACAGTTCTGGGTGGGGAGTAAAGGCAGGGCCCCAGATTCATCTTTGTGTCCCTCTAAGCCAGTCTTCTGTAACCCTTAGTGAGCGTGGCAGCAACAAAATGGGTCTCAACAGCATTTTTAAAAATATGGAATCGAGAGGAGAGAAATTTCAGTGTGCGTCGCTCTGTAAAGCTGAGGACATTTCTGCATGCACTGGGTAGGGAAATACCCATTCTGGTTTGCCTAGGACGAGCCTCATTTTTATCTGCTTTCCAAGGCTAATTATCTCTGGTGGTCCCTTTCACATTCGACCATGTCCCAGGCTGGATGAGAAAATATGTTTACCCTAATAATGGATGGCAGAGTAAAATGTGTTTCTTAGTGTGGGTCCCAGGAAAAATTTTTAAAATTGAGGGCCCCAAACCTCTGTTGGACCTTTATCTTTAACATGTTAAGTTGAAATTCACTGAGCATACCTTTCTCTTTCTTTACTTTCCTTGTATAAGCAGATTCTTAGACAAAAATACATTCTTACACATTTCTTCCTTTTCCTTGCATGAGCAAATTCTTCTGCCTAGAATGGCTTTGCCTCCTTTCTACCTTATGCTTTGTCTCTTAGGGAAATTTTTACTTATTTGTGAAACGTTTTACTTATTCTAGAAATAATAAAGTGTAATATCTAATAACTATTAAACAACTGTGTACAGTTAAGTGATGAGAAACAGGTAAGACTGGATAAATAAAGACTCGGAAATAGAAATATTTAAAAGCATAAAGAATTTTGGGTTTGAGGGAAGAGAGTAAGGAAAAAGGTTTGAATTTAACTCTTTGTATAATGGCAAAATAACCAATGGAGTTGGGTAGGTAAATGGACCAGAACATAGATGGTCTTCAGTGCCAGGATAACAAGGGTAATTTTTTTCTCGTGGCTTGTGTATATAGATACTCATCTACACAGCTGATTTCTACAGTGTCTGTTGGAATCTAATGCTATGCCATGAGACTGAGTGTAGACAGAGACTGCCTGATGTCTAAGTTTGCAAATATGGCAAATTAAGAACAAATATTTTTAAGGCATTCTCTATTTAACATGATTGCTTTGTACTTTTGAAATACTAGTCTCCAAACGTGGATTTTTATGACTTTTCCATTTTTTTCATTTGCATACTAACTAGTTTCTGAACATGAACTCCATTGGATACAAGAGGAGATTAACGTGTAAAATGCTATAGTCCTATGTGAGGCACAAGAGAGGTAGCAGTTTAAGGAAGTTGTTATGTATTTGCTTGAGGAACATAAAAGAACAGCTTTTTTCTTTAAACAGCATCTTCTATCCCTTACAGGCAAAGACTATGATTTTTTTTCTTTGCATTGTCTTTATTTTTATTTATTTTGCTATTATTAATATACAATTACATGAGCAACATTATGTTTACTAGACTCCCCCTATTATCAAGTCTCCACCACATACCCCATTGCAGTCTCTGTCCATCAGCATAGTAGGATGTTATAGAATCACTTCTTGTCTTCTCTGTGTTATACTGCCTTCCCCATATCCCCCCACCCCACCCCCACACCTGTTACATTATGTGTGCTAATTGTAATAGCCCCTTTTCCCCCTTATCCCTCCCTTCCCACCCATCTTCCCCAGTCCCTTACCCTTTGGTAACTGTTAGTCCATTCTTGGGTTCTGTGAGTCTGCTGCTGTTTTGTTCCTTCAGTTTTTTTCTTTGTTCTTATACTCCACAGATGAGTGAGATCATTTTATATTTGTCTTTTTCTGCTTGGCTTATTTCACTGAGCATATTACCCTCTAGCTCCATCCATGTTGTTGCAAATGGTAGGATTTGTTTTCTTCTTATGGATGAATAATATTCCATTGTGTATATGTACCACATCTTCTTAATCCATTCATCTACTGATGGACACTTAGGTTGCTTCCATTTCTTGGCTATTGTAAATAGTGCTGTGATAAACATAGGGGTGCATCTGTCTTTTTCAAATTGGGCTGCTGCATTCTTAGGGTAAATTCCTAGGAGTGGAATTCCTGGGTCAAGTGGTATTTCTATTTTGAGTTTTTTGAGGAACCTCCATACTGCTTTCCACAATCGTACTAATTTGCATTCCCACCAGCAGTGTAGGAGGGTTCCCTTTTCTCCACATCCTCACCAACATTTGTTGTTGTTTGTCTTTTGGATGATGGCCATCCTCACTGGTGTGAGGTGATATCTCATTGTGGTTTTAATTTGCATTTCTCTGATGACTAGTGATGTGGAGTATCTTTTCACGTGCCTGTTGGCCATCTGAATTTCTTCTTTGCAGAAGTGTCTGTTCAGTTCCCCTGCCCATTTTTTAATAGGCTTATTTGCTTTTTGTTTGTTAAGGTGAGTGAGTTCTCTATATATCTTGGAGGTAAACCCCTTATCAGATATGTCACTTATGAATATATTCTCCCATACAGTAGGATGTCTTTTTGTTCTACTGATGGTGTCCTTTGCTGTACAAAAGCTTTTCAGCTTGATATAGTCCCACTTGTTCATTTTTGCTTTTGTTTCCCTTGCCCGGGGAGATATGTTCATGAAGAAGTCGCTCATGTTTATGTCCAATAGATTTTTGCCTATGTTTTTTTCTAAGAGTTTTATGGTTTCATGTCTTACATTCAGGTCTTTGATCCATTTTAAGTTTACTTTTGTGTATGGTGTTAGACAGTAATCCAGTTTCATTCTCTTGCAAGTAGCTGTCCAGTTTTGCCAACACCAGCTGTTGAAGAGGCTGTCATTTCCCCATTGTATATACATGGCTCCTTTATTGTATATTAATTGACCATATATGCTTGGGTTTATATCTGGGCTCTCCATTCTGTTCCACTGGTCTATGGGTTTGTTCTTGTGCCAATACCAAACTGTCTTGATTACTGTAGCTTTGTAGTAGAGCTTGAAGTCAGGTAGCATAATTCCCCCTGCTTTATTCTTCCTTCTCAGGATTGCTTTGGCTATTCGGGGCCTTTTGTGGTTCCATATGAATTTTAGAACTATTTGCTCTAGTTCATTGAATAATGCTGTAGGTATTTTGATAGGGATTGCATTGAATCTGTAGATTGCTTTAGGCAGGATGGCCATTTTGACAATATTAATTCTTCCTAGCCAAGAGCATGGGATGAATTTCCACTTATTAGTGTCCTCTTTAATTTCTCTGAAGAGTGTCTTGTAGTTTTCCGGGCAGAGGTCTTTCACTTCCTTGGTTAGGTTTATTCCTAGGTATTTTATTCTTTTGGATGTGATTGTGAATGGAATTGTTTTCCTGATTTCTCTCTGCTAGTTCATTGTTAGTGTATAAGAATGAAACAGATTTCTGTGTATTAATTTTGTATCCTGCAAATTTGCTGAATTCAGATATTAGATCTAATAGTTTTGGAGTGGATTCTTTAGTGTTTTTTATGTACAATATCATGTCATCTGCAATCAGGGAGAGTTTTAAGTTCTTTCTTGCCAATCTGGATGCCTTTTATTTCTTTGTGTTGTCTGATTGCTGTGGCTAGGACCTCCAGAACTATGTTGAATAAAACAAAGACTATGTTTTATTTCTCTTAATATACTCTTCTCTAAGCATAGATACCACACACAAAGTGTGTGTGAGTGTCTGTGTGTGCATGTGTGTGTATAAATATATATATACCAGTAAAAATAATCAACTAGAAATAAAGTATAATAAAACTATTACAATGAAGAAAAGGAAAGAGTAATGCCTCAATATTTTAACTATTTAGAAGTAGGTTTTCTACAAGGAAAATAACTTACATCAACCTATCAATCTGTCACATAAATTAATAATATTGCAATTTGTATTCCTGATCTATCATTTAGTTTTAGTACAAGTAATTAGCAACTGAAAAAAGGTTTAATTTTAAAGGTTTTACTCAAATTCAGACAATATCTCATTTATGAACTGAAAGTTTCACTTAGAAGCAACTTGTTATACCCCACAACTCAGTGTTTCACTGTTTAAAATCTTTACCACAAAAAAACTTCCAAATGTTCACATGAAATGGCACAATGGATTTGAAACGGATCACAGACCTAACTCTAAAGGCAGAAGCTATACGGCTTCTGGAAGAAAGTGAGGAAATCTTCCATTTGGCGGTAGATCGAATGGTGGTCTGCCACTAGGAGTAGCCCAGGTTGTCTCTGGGCCTTGCAATCACTCTGCTGTCCTTTTCTGTTTCAAAGCTGCTGGTTAAACACGGGAGGATGTAAACATACTCAAAGGACTTAGAGGCATAATCTGAGCCTGCAAACTTGAACAATTCTGAAACCAAACAAACTTACTCCTCGCATGTGCAGCAGACCTGACTGGATAGCTGGGGGTCGCATCAATTAACTTCCATATAATATATAAGCTTTGCTAAAAGATACATAACAAGTTGTTAATAATGAAGCTTACATACATATTATTAAAGCTCAGAGTTATCATAGCAATTGCTTAGAACTTTCATCATAGACATTTATTAGAATTAGAACATTGTGAATATATGGTGAGAATATAAAGCAGACTAAAGTTAGCCAGCTTTATTATTTTTAAATTCTCTAAATAAAGCACCCCCCAAATTCAGGGGCAGTCGCTTCCATGCCCCTAACTTTGACACATGGCTGCTGGTTAGTCTGATTTTTGTTTTTGTTTTTTTTACATCTAAGAAATCTTTGTCTACCACCAAATCAAAGATCTTCTCATTTTCTTCCAGAAGCTTTTGCCTTTGGGTCTGTGATTCATTTCAAATTAATTTTTTATATGTTTTAAGATAGTAGTCAAATTCCATTTCTTATGAATCCAGATGAATGTTCCAGCATTACTGTTGAAAAAGAAAAGGTGTTTAACATTCACTATGTTGGAACTTTTGTCGAAATCACTTGACCTTGTATGTGTTGGTTTATTTGTGGCATCTGTTGATCAACATTATTTTTCTCATTGATCTCTATGATTATTTCCCCTTTATTCTGTTACTTTTGGGAATTTTATTGACTTTCAAGTGTTGAGCCAATCTGCTATTCCTGGATAAATTCTACTTCACTACTATGTATTTTATCCTTTTTTCTGTGGCTGGACTCATTTTGCTAATATTTGGCTGAGAACCTTGGCAAAATCTATATTCCTGATGGATATTGGTCTGCAATTTTCTTTTCTTATAATACGCCTCCCACGTCCTGTTATCAGTATGATGCACTTTCCTGAGTCAGTTTCCTCCTTCTCTAGCTTCTGAAAGGCTTCATATGTGTCTGGGATTATTTCCTTTTTAAAGACAGAGAGAACTCACCAGTTAAATTACCTGGGCCTGGAATTATTTGTGTGGGAAGGTTTGGTAATGAGTTTTATTTCTCTCTATGGAGCTACGTGTATTTTTTTTCTTACTTCTTGAGTTAGTGTTGGAAAGTCATGTTTTTCAAAGAACTTCCCTACAGACTTGCCAGGCCCATCCTCTGCAGGGCTCCCTCATCTCTGCTCTGTGACAAACTCCACCACCTCACAGCTTCATTTTTTAATTTCTGCCTCTGACTTCTCAGCGATACCACTTTACTTTTCTCGGACTCCAGCTTGCTATGCCGTAGTCGTGAAACATCCTCAGGCAGATGGCCATGGCAGCTCTGGGGCACAAAGGTCCCTTCCTATTGGAGCCTCTGACTTGTTCTGTTTCTAATGCCCAAAACAGCCACTCCCTATACTTTTTTTTACATTTTAATCATTGCTTATGGTGGGAGGCTTAGCTTCATACAAATCACATCGTAGAGCCAAAAGATGGAGTGTCCTGAATCTTTACTCTTATTGTCTTCTTCTTAGTTTAGGCTCTTGCTGCCAATATCACAAGTATTTCAATATTTTTCTCACTGATATCTTAGATACCAGTTATCCCATGCCTCCCCTTTCCAAAAAGTTGTCTTCACCATTTCAATCCTACCCAAAATGTGTTTTTTGTCACCTAAAAGATAAATTACATATTCCCTACTTTGTATTCAAAGTATGTGCACAAAAAAGAAGTCAGTGCACAACATACCTTTTTATCCATACTGATCTCTTACATCCTGCACACAATGTGAGCTCCAGCCAGCCTTGTCTATTTATGGTCTTCCGAACCACACATCCCTTATTTCATGTGTCTGCCTCGGTATCACATCCTAAAATACTCTTTCTTTCCTTCCTTCTTACTATAAAAAACTTTACCCATATTTCAAAGCCCAATTACTATCTTATCTCCCCAAGAAATCACTAAACATACAGTAATATCTATCCACTTGTACCAGGTTCATTAATATCGTTTAGTTGTTAATTGACCCACCAGGTAGTCATGCTTATCTTCCCAGAAGGTATTTAAAAGCTCATTGAGGACAGAAGTTGTGTATTTGTCTTTCCTAACCCAAGAACACCTTCTGTATTAGTTGAGGGTATGGGACATGATGTAAAAGATATACCCCCAAGTCTCAAGGCTTTGACTAGTACCAGATTATTTTTCTAACATATTTTTCAAACATGGATTCTGAAAATTTAGGCAGCTCTCCTCCCTGTGACAATCCAGCATCCCAGTTTCCTTCCATGTGTGGCTCTGCCACCTTCACCGCCCTTCCTACATCAATGTGCCAACTGATCGACTGACAGAATCAAGTGGGAGGGTGTCACTGTGATTCACTGTCCGCACTCCACTGACTCGACCGAGTCACACACGCACACCTGACTGCAAGGGAGGCTGAGGTGTGGAATCCAGCTGGCATCCTGTAGAAGGGAAACTGCAGCAGCTTGTCACTGTGCCCCATCCTCTGTTGTATGACTGTTCCTCTGTCTCAGGTCTCACACCTTTCCAAGATTCATTTTGGTGTTTCTGTTTTTGAAGCTGCAGAAAGAGCTCAGACTGCTCAGTACCTAAGGATTATTGTCATCTCTGTTCCCAGTCCAGGACAGCAGGGATCAGGGGAGTGCAAGTGATCGGTAAAGGGATGCCAGCTTCCTGGCACAAAATGAGAGCAGGAGGTTACAAAGAGTGTGTCCTGCTTTATTGGGGTTTTAGTCCATCCCTAAGAAGCAGGGTCCAGTCTCTTGGGAGAAGTTAGTTTCTAAGGATAACGACAGGAAAAAGGCAAGGACCCTGATCTTCCACAAGATGCCCTCTGTCCACTTGCACTCTCCAAACATCGGTCCTGCTGACCGGCTGAAGCAGAGAAGGACAACCCTAACTATACAGAATGGGTCCGCATCTCCCAGCATGTTACATTTAGAGTTTAGCATTATCTTGTGTCTGGCTTCCTTACATAGATCTCTTCTTTCTCTTTTTCTCTGAAGCAGCACCCATGTGCCCATTAATCTGGTCCTTTTCAGTGCTGTAAACATTTTTTGAAAGGTAGAACCAGGCACTGGGGCTGTGAGTATAAATCCAGCAAGGTCCATGGAGTTCAGAGCACAGTAAACTACAGATCTCCATACACACTTCTTGTCCCTACATCACCCACTTCTATCCAGTCGTTTGTGACTACGTGTCTCTCCTCCCTCCCACTTCGCCACGATCGTCTCAGAGATGGCCGTCTTTTCTGTTAATCAAGCCTGCCTCTCTGGTGTCCCACTCCTGAACAACTTTGCCCCAGGAGATGGACTCGCTTCCCTGTTTCTCAGTCTATATCAAGGGACCCTAACACATGTGTGATGTCTAACAGTGTCTACTTCAGAGAGCAAACCGAATAAGCATGAACTGCCTTGCCTCCTATGCTCTCCACTGCAACTACTCTTCCTCCTTAGAAGTCTGTTTGAGGGTCCAGCATGAGTACAGGTAAGATAATTTGGAGTAAAAATTTTCCATAAAATGATGCATAGAAATAAAAGCAGGAATGTGTAAGAACTGAGACTTGAGGGTCAGGGACTCAGTGTCAGCAGCTCATACCTCGGGAGACGAATCATGGGGAGGGACAGATGCTGACACAGCTGGGCCCAGGTTCGTTCTGTGCTGTGGCAGCCTTACCTGTGACCATGCAGGCGAGCGGCCCTACAGGTGGAAGGGAGAGAGGTCAGATAGTGAGCTTTGTAAGAGACACATTGCCTCATACCACCAGAATTTCTGACAATGTCTCTTAAGACTTCTCCGAGGGTGCTCTGTGCACCCAAATGGTACCGTCACTGATCTGCAGTCATGACCAGGGCTTTCCATGCTGTGTCCTGGGATTTCTGTGCTCTTTCTCTTAAGTGTTCTCTTTTTCTGTATAATACTGACATGGCATGGTTATGCACGTTTCCAAATTCTTTGACATTTCTACCACAAGGAGTGGAGTCTAATTCTCCTTGCTGTGACTATGGACCAGCTTCAGTGACGTATAGCTAATAAATAAAACGTGGCAGAGTTACACTCTGTGACCTCTTAGTCTAGGGTAGAACTGATGTAGCCTCTGCCTGGCTTCCTCTCAAGTGTAGGCTTTGGGGCCCCTGAGCCCACCCGGAAGACACACCGAAGAGCTCGTGTGAACCCGAGAAGCCCAGCTCTTCTACCCCTTAGGTGTTTGAGTTTCCCCAGTGCCACCTGCCAGGCACATGAGTGAATCTTCAGAAGTTTTGGGTCTAGTCTTTGGGCAGCTCTAGCTGGAACCGAATGGATCAGAGATGAGCCTTTTCCTAGGTGTCCTGTCTCAGATCCTGACCCAGAGCAACCACAACCGTAATGCAGGGCTGTTTTATGTCCCTACATTCTGTGGTCACTTGTTATGCAGCCATAGTAACAGGAATAGTTACCCTCTTATACTAAACTATGCTGTGTTATATTATACTGTCCTAAAATACTGGATTTTGTACTAAGAGTAGGATACTTCCACATTACAACCTAAAACAGGACTTTGAAAGGACCTTGAAGAAAGTACTAGAGAAGTTTAAAGAATCATGGGGAGACTATTTAAAGTTTGATGGCCCTCAAGGAAGCTGCAGCGAAAGTGAGGAAAATACTGCGGGGAGGAAGGGAAGAGACTGTTTGTAATGTACTGGAGAAAGTGCAGCCATTCGGGGGCCCACAGGGATAAGGAAAGTGAAAAAATCAACCTAAGGGACAGGACGTTCTAGCTGAGATTTACAGGCAGAGTATTGAGATTTACCTGGTTGCTTCTTGCTGCTTAATAAAATGTGGGAGAAGAAAGGTGAGCTAAAGGGAGAACTTGTAAATAAAAAATATCCAGGGCTTAAACAAACTAGTCTCATTATTAGTCTCTTAGAAATTTTCACATTAAGACACGGCTTCAGAACAGACATCAAATCCATGGTGGGCCTCTAAGTTCTTTTTGTTAAGACCTTATATACCTAAGGTTGTATCTCTGTATACTATTAATATGCAAGACATATACAACATGTATCTTTTAAAAAATCTCTGCAGTGACTAATCCGGTGTCTCAGACGTGACAGGTGCTAAAAGAAATTGTTCCTTTTAAACTGTGTTATTCCTGCATCGCTTGTTAATCCCAGCAGGTTGATGAGTAGCATCCAGACCGCTAAGTAGAAGGGACAGAGATGAAGAATTAAATCACCAACCATCAGCAAACTATGCTCCTTTTTCCATTTTCACTCATCAAGTGCAAATAAACGAAGTCACTGGGCAAGTGGCCAAATGCCCACTTAACAAGTTCTTGCACTGGCTTCCGAGAATCATTTCAATACCTAAGAAAACACACAGCCCTACACCGTGTAGCCCTACAATACACAGTGATGTAGTGATGGAGCAGGTATATAACTCCACAAATAATTATAATAATCATGATTTTACTTGGAAAATACAAAGAAATAGCATCAGATACTTTAATAGAAAAAGCTAGCGGACATCTCATTTTTCTGTCATTATGGTTATATTAATTAAGTGGCCTAGTAAATATGAGCAGTTAACAAAGAAAAATTATATTTAGCTTCCCTAGTACTTAAGTAACTCACAGATTATATGGCATAAAGAATTTAAATTAATTTAGCTAGAATAAAATGTTAAATTGTGATGAATTCAGAAAAAAATTTAGTTTCTTACATAAACTGGGCATGATATTAACATTTAGGATGAAAAGAAAAACAGCGTGTAAACCTTGCTCTCCGGGGACCCATGGAGGGGCCATAGCAGGCTCAGCTCAGTCACGGAACAAACACATGTCTACCATGTACCTTATTTTTTTGCTTGATTTTATAAATGAAAGTAGCTGCTTGTTTTCAGGATGGGGAGTGATAACTGTCTGTATTTCATGTGCCTTGGAAAATTGTTTATGTGGACTCAGTAACCATGAACACTGAGTGAAGGAATGAATGAGTGAATATCGACGTGAATAACTCAGACTGAGGGAAAAATCCATGGAATATATCAATATATAAAGGGTGTACACATACACAGTACTACAATTTATTGAAAGAAACATATAAAGAATAGTTCAAAATATTAGAGAGGATCCAGGAAAGAAATTTGAGATGGAGGGAGAGGGTAACAGATCCCCTCCTGCACGTGATCACTAAGGCATCACTGCACCACCTCTCTAATTCTCAAACTGATTTTCCCCTACTCACTGCTACTGTCTAGGGTCATCCGTCACCATCCTACGTGCTTTAGCCCTCATGACGAGTCCCTACCTCGCCTTCATATCACTATTTTTTTGGCTCCACAAGGCAAATCCCTTCTGCTCTCAAGAATCCTTTCCTTTCTGTGTCTCTCTGCAGTCAGCATAGCCTCCAAGCTGCGGCGACTGCAGAATGCTGGGCTCTGATCTGACACCCCAGCCACTTTATCCGGGCAGCAGGGGTGTGTGAATATGAGTGTCATGTGTGTGCAAGGGTGGAGGTCTTCTTAAAAAAGGGGAATACAGAACCAACTATAAAGTTAACGCTAATTAGAACACAGAACGCTTGGAGTATTGAAACCTGGATCCTTCACATCATTAGTCTGAGATCCTACAATACATGGGACCGACACAAAAGTAATTAGAGCCACGTGTGTGCCATATAGTCAGACAACAGGAATATTTAAAATTGTGTGCACCAGCTAAGTAGCATTCTTGGTTCACAGGCTAATAAACTAAATGTCCAATCATATAAAGCTTATTGAAAGAAATATTGACTTACATACCACCTGCTATTCTTTTGCAGATACTAAAACTATGTTGTTAATGTTAAATATGAAGCATATCTAAAAATGAAGTGTTCATTTCCTTAATTTCCCTTACTTTCGAATGGAATGGAAAAATGTCTTTATTCAAGATTTCCCCAGACTGCTCTGATGAATATGACAAACTGTTTATGATACAATAATTGGAAAAGCTTTTATTTATCAATGAATATCAAATTATTACCAGATAACTTACCTGTTTCCAATATGTATTGCATTCAGGAACGTCCTGTGACTTAAGAAGTATAGATGTTTACAAGGAAATTTACAAGTTGCTCTCTATTTACCACTATTACTTTCCAACCACGACCATATTACAGAAGATAAATCACTAGAATACAACATTCAGAGGTATCTTGTACATATTTAGGCTACCCTACGCATAAGAAATGTTAAACAGAGCCTAAACGAAGAAACTTGAGATACGTAATAGCTAAAAGCATTTAATTTGGGAAGAATACCAATTAAAGCAATTTCTTCTAAGGCAAGGGACGGGCAGGGAAGAAGGGCCACCTCTAGTGAGCACTGTGACTGGAACTGAATCTGAGACCTTGCCTGCATACTAATGCTGTAGAAAACTGAACAGAATATGGCATCTACCAAAAAGGCACAAATCTAAAGTAATGTATAACTCAATCAATTTTGATGTGTTTCCAAATCAGCTACCTATTGCAGATGAGTCGAATACACTTACCACGTGGTATGACAATGTCTGGAATCTAGTGTGGGCTGAAACCACCTGTCACTCTGCATAGACCGAGGCAGGAGTGCGTTCTGCTGAAAAACAAAGTAGAGATTCTATATAGGCTTAGAGTGTGAAGCTTCTTCCCTCACCCAAGGTGTTAACATGGTCCCAACTAAAGTAAACTAAACTCTTTTGGTGCGGCTTTACAAACCATTTGGCTGTTTGTTTGTTTTTATGCATGGTTTTTCAATGACCTCCAATATCCAGTTTAAAGATACGCCTTTGCCGGTCAAGCATCTCAACATTTACATCACAACAGGAAAGATTTGAAATCACACTTTTTTTTTCTTTTTGAAATCTGCCTTTTCCTGGCATGTGTTCTTACCAGTGGCTTATTGAAATTTAGTCAGGTGACCTGCTCATTGGGACCATTCAAGAGTGATGTGTTTGCAAAAATCATAAAAACACAATTTCTGGGTAGCCCAGGTTTAGTGGTAAAAACAAATTCTCGATGATCACAGTTAAGCAGATGGAGGCGGGGCTTCTCCAGCTAGCTGGAAGACAGTGAAAGGTGAGCATGGGTAAGCAGAAAAATGTGTAATTCTTTCCTTGTAACATGAGTAGATGTGTAGGCGTTTGACAGTTCAGAATCTTGGGCATTGATGCCCTGGGAAAAATGTATGAAAAGATGACTTTGTGCCAAATGCTGGAGCTAAACGGTGATCAAGAGAGGCAAGATTTGGGTCACGGTGAAGCAAAGGGGGTCAGATACAATGCTTGACTTTCTCTACAACACCTTGAACAAATATATATGTGTTGAGACTGCTGTTTCCTGTTTTTAATAAGCCTTCGTTATGTTGATCTGAAAGCTTTAAAGCTTCTAGTCTGTGTTTGTAGTTCAGACTCTGTAGTGCCAGAGGATCTCTCCCTTTTATTTGGGGGTGAATTTGTCAAATGTAAATGATAATGGCTATCTATCATATCTAGACTGACTTCTTGTTCTCATCCATTCCTCACATACACGGCGAGTTATCTTCTCGGTATCCTGTGTAATTTGTCAATATCGTTATTCACCTGTGGTGTTCAGAACCTTCTACCAAACTTCAGAAACAGTGCAAATAGCTCAAAATGAAAGCGGGGTGGGGGTGGGGGTTTGGGGACAGGACTATGCCTCTTTTATTTTGTTAAATCTGTCAATAAAGCCTAAGATTGCATTAAACCAGTTTTATTTTATTTTTTATTTTTGAGTTTTTTCTCTGTATTATTAAGAGGAGGGGTGATCTTTTCCATGTGGCTTTAGGCTAAACTCCATCTTCTTTCCAGTGTTCACTCGTGCCCCGGTATTTCTGCCCCCCTTGCAGCACACTGAGCAGGTCTCTCCTGCATTTCTAGTGCTCGATTTGGCTAATTGTTCTTTCTTGTCAAGACCATTTTGATTTTGATTTTGTATCTGGCTCTCATGCGATGTGTTGACTGTTTGTCCCAGCTCAGTGCCAGCAGGTGGTCTGATCAACGCGACATCTGTCTCTTCTTCCAGTCATCATGCCCTTGCTGGCTGTACCAGGGCTCTCTTGATTTCCATCATCAAAAATGAAAGAGTGAACAAAAGGACCAAAAAAAAAACACCCCACAAAATCCCAGGGACATCTACTCATCTACTGACAGATGCATTCCCGTCAGGGTCTAAAGGAAGGTGGGCCCCTGGCTGGGGAGTCGTCTCCAATGTCACGGACATAAAAGCATCACCTGGGTGAGTGTTTCACCTGGAATTTTCTGAGCCCACATCCCAAAACGGGGGCCAGGCACTGCAATCTGTAAGTTAACAAGTTTCCCTAGAAATTGTGAGGCTGTTACTGGGGTAACCCCCACATTGAGAAATACTGACATGCTGAAAATATTGGCTTGAAAGGCAAATGAACTGACTTTATATTCCAGCCCCACCATTTATCAACGAGACTTGGGACGAGTTAATTAATCAGTCTCCTCATCTGAAAACTTAGGATTTCAATACCTACCTCAATAGTTTTAAATTAAGATTTAATCAAGATAATGAATATAAAATGCTGGGCACCTGATAGGCACTAATCAGACGTTTTGTCTTTCTTTCTTTGTGCAGTGCAAACCCCACATGTAGGACTATGGTTAGACTGATAGCCCAGCCACTTCTACATAAGTCAAAAATGGTATTGTTGTATCAATAAGGCTGAGTGCGTACAGAAAGGGTTAAATATGTGATCTCAACTCAGACTGAAAGGTTCCTTATTATAACCATTTATCTCATGAGATTTTGAATAAATTTAAGAACCACTAAAGTCTGTAATACTAGTATTAGGGAGGATTTGCCAGTTAAGATGGTGTCAGTCTTGTATCTGGTAACACTTAATACACAGTAGTTATTAGGTTATACTAACCTTGTTTTCTTAAATAACAAATTATTGAAAAATATTCATCACTACTACTCATTTCAAAACAGAATTGAAAGTTTCTCTTACACATTATAAAAAATGCTCCTATCTCACTAATTCTCATCCTCTCAAAAGTAATTGACAATATTTTGAAGTGAATTAATCTGATCATAACACTGTGACCTCCTGAGAAAGCTGTAAAGAGAGGCAGAGACTAAAAACATATCAAATTGTATCTTCCAAATTAATTAAGTGGATTCCGTGAATTTAATGAAGTCTCATAATCTTCCCAGTTTGTTTTTGGTATTGCTAAAATTTCTGCAAATGACCAGAAAGGAAAAGAAAATAAGCTGTATTAAAAGAGAGGTGATATCACTGAAGAAACAGATACTCAGTAAGATACGGCAGCAGCCATTATAATTCTCATCTCAGTTTGGGGAGATGGAACACTGAATACTTCAGTCCTGCCCCCAGGCCACCTCCACTCAATGTGTTACTCTGAGTAAATCCGTAATATGTCCACAACTTGACAAGTTAAATGAGATTAACAATACCTACCCCATCTATTTCATAGGGAAATAGCAGAGAAAAACCACGGAGATTTTGAAAAAAGAATGCAAGTTGTTGAAATGAGAATTGTTTAGTTCTTGTTTTTAACTTCAGTATGTAGTTTCCTTTTCTGTTATATATAAATACATGTCGATTGCAAAAGAAATTTCAGAAAGCACAAAACCAAAGAGACAGTACAGAAGGAGCTCTCATAAACTTATCTCCCTGCCAGAAAGTTTAAATTTTGAAACTTCAAAAAATATTTAGTGTGTATCTCTCCAGAACTCTCTCCCTTTACCGCTATAGCAGAGAGAAAGCACTTTTATTTTTTTCATGTTGGCTAGAGTTTTAATTGGCTACTTTGGAAGGATGGAAGAATATTCTTAGAAAGGAAGTCTCTCTATTAAGAACACTTTGATAGACTTCTATTGCCCTTATTCCTTTTGTAATTCCCCATCTCCTCCCAATATTATTTGGTATGTGATGGTTTCTTGCTAATTGAAATAAAATTTTAATTAATTTAATCAAAACAGAACTTTCCACTTATGTATTGATCAGTTACAGTCAAATGTACCTAGTATTTAATTTTAAAAAGGTGAATAAGTGATTTATAAGTAAAGACCTAAACTTCTGCTACAAATTAAAGCTATGGATGGGCACATGCAATTCTTCAGTTTTAGAGATAACTTTGAATTTCCATGCCAAACCAGGACAATGTATTTGTGGCCCAAGAGTTTCAATTTAAATTCTCTTATAATCATTTAAATGAATAAAGAAAGCTTCCAACTGTACTTTCAACCTTAACAGTCAAACCAAAGGACTCAAAGTTTTATTTCATATTTTAGTTATCCACGTGACACAAATCTACACTGTCCCTTGTGAATCAGAGCTGTAGTTGACTAACAGTACATTTGAATTATACTCTAAAGAGCCTGAGACTAGGCTTATGTGATTTCCTGGGTATGTCATTTACAGATCGGTAATTAAGACAATTGATTACTTTATAAATGATCAAATTGAGTTGGTTAAATAGACATTTTGGTCATTAAGACAAAACTGTTAGATGAACTGTTCAACCCTCTATTGATGACTAAGTACTTAGTGGAAAAAATTGTTCAAAATTATAGATACAAATTGATCAAATCCATGCAACATCAGTGAAGACCAGTCTAGTGATTGTAATTACTACTTGAAAATCAGCACAGGAAGAAACACAAATATGTGTTTAGTAAATACTTTCTGATAATAAAAGGAGGCTTGTTAGTTTAATGACTAGATTTTATTGTTTCTGCTTAATTTGTGTTATCAAAATGTGTAACCGTGTCTACATGTCTAGAGTAATAAAAATTTTGAAAAACTATTAGTTTAATCAGTAATGATGTACCTAGCAATGGACTAGGTGCTATAAAAAGTCAAAAATATTAAATGAATTAATTCATAATAAATGAACTAAAATATGTGCTGGAACTCAAGCATATTTCTCATAATTAAGTTATTGGAAGAGGACAGTAAAAATCCAACAGTTTTTCTGTAACTCTTCTTCATTTGGCATGTTAGGTCATTAACATATGTCAGTTTGAGAAGAACAGAATATTTTGCTATTTTAGATGCAGAAAAATGTTTTATTATTTGCAGAATCAGTACCTTTAGTTGCTATGGATTCCAATCCGGAAGCAAGGTTGTTGCTGGTTGACTTACCATGAGCTGCAATGCAAAGCTGATGGTCCCCACCTCGCATTAGATGAGCAGTTTTACGCAGAAATGTAGGGTGCATCCAGAGCAATGTGGTTATAGTGCAGATGGCCCTCGAGGCAATTCGGCCAAACCTGAGTGGAACTGGGTCCCCAGCTATAATGTTGAACCCAGCGACTCCTCATAGTCTTTTTAGGCATAAATTCAGCTAGTGGGATAAGCCACGTGAAGGGTTTTCCTTCTGTCTCCAGGTCTGAGAACATAAGATATTTGAATTTCCCAGGATAACAAATAGAAGTTTGTACTCATTATATTGCACACATAAATTTTATTTTTATTAAATCATAAACAAAAAATGAGTATACATTTTGTAAATATATATGGTTTTTTTCTAAAGGAGAATACATCTCAGATTCTTAGATGTTTCCCATTTATCCCACAACAAAACAATCAAAATTGAATGGGTGAAGGTATAGAGTTAGAGTGAAAATAATTCTGATTCGTTGTTTTCCTAAATGATGTGATTTCTTGGATACAATGTACCTTGTCAATTCAATGGGAAGAGAAGACAGAGAAAGCAAAAAATTATAAGAGAGCCTCCCACCCCACCAAGTACACGAGATGCTGTTGTTCTTCAGAATCTAGACAGTGCTCACACTTGCTGATTTTGAAACATGAAATAGCCACATTACACAGCTCTGACTTGCTTACTTGGGCAAGAGATACCACATGGCACAGAGGTAAGTCATTGCAGATCAACTAATCCACCAAATATCAGACAAGAGGATGAGATGATCCCACACTAGACAGCCCCAGTTGTTGTGGCCCAGTCGAGAGAACTGCCTAGTCAACCGAAAATCATAACAAATCATTTTTAAAAATTTTAAACCACAAAATTTTGTTCAAATTTTGCAAAAGCTCATATAAGCTCCTTATACGTTATAAGACATTTGAACTTGTGATTCTGCTTTACACCAGATATTTTAATAACCAGATAGGTGTATCTCAGAAGGGTTTAATGAGTTGTATTATTGTAGGGTAAATGGCAGAATTTTCCGAATCTCCCTCTTAGCCTTAGACCATTTACATATCACTGGGTGTTTACCACTGCAGAGCCTCACAGTCAGTCTGGGCAAGGGGTGGAGAGAAAACAGCCATTCTCTCCTACCATCCATTTCTGGTACCTAATTGGTCTGGTGCCAGTCACCATGGACCCACACATGGAACTCCTTCCGGAAGGCGTAGGCAGGGGAAGGACAGCATGCACTGTGGCCAGAGGGGATGGGCAGATGGACGGATGGCAGCCTGGCTGGCAACTGTAAGAAATAAAAGCCTTTCTCCCAACCTACTCTTTCCCTTGACTTATTTCAGGTTTTATCAGATTCATAGGGGACTTGCCCCAGGCTGGGAACACCCTTCCTGCTGGAGCTACAATTATTAAAAAATATTATGTATTGGCTGAGTTTTATTTTCTACTGGTCAATATATAAGGCATATTAATATAAGTAAGAGTAAATTGATGATGTAAGAAGCATGAAACAAGGGATTATTTGCATGTCTTATATTTTAGGTTATTTCTAAGTGTCAGAAGCTGGGTTTTCAGTGCCATCTCCCTAAATATGTTCTGCAGAATACTACTTCAGAGGATGTTAGGTTTAGCTTGTAAGTATGTTCCATGTCTAAAAAGTCTAGGAAATGAGTTGAAACAACTTCCTTATTGCAGAACTTCTTGGAGGCTTTAGGAATCTCATATGTATTGATAACTTTGGAGATAAAAATGTATTACAAAATATTTCTAGTGAATACATAGTGTTGAAACAATTGGTTTTGTTTTTTAATCCATGCTTTTCTTTTTTTGGTTTATTGTTTAGTCAGTGTTTTACATGTTTAAAGAATGCTGTAGAAAATCTTTTATGATTTTTCCAATTAATTTAAAGAGATTTGTTTCAATGCATCTGAAAGATGGTCTCAATTTTCTAACCCAAGAACCACTGTAAACAAGTTTCATCCATTAAAAAATACTGATTCATGAGAAACCTGCCAGTTGTTCAGGGGAGGAGAGCTGGTGTCTCTCACCTTAGTGGAGGAAAAAGAGTAAATAATTTTTTATATATCATGTGGAATGTGAAGAATTATCTTTTTTACTCTTCCTGCTTTTCAGACAGTGGTTTTGATTAAAGATTTTCTATGGCCAAAGAGTCCAAAAAACCACAAAACCACAAAAACAAAAGAACACAAATGCTTCTGTCACTGAAGATTGCTTGCAAGGTGTCCATAGAGGGCAAGGACTCTTACTGGCTACTTGGGAGCATAGGATCTAAAGTGGTTGGCTCATTTTCAAATAGATTATTACATTTGTTCTCTCACAGAGCCACTTTGGGCATGCCACAAATAGTAAATCTAAGTGTGAAAAGTAAAAGTTAAAGCAACTTAGAAAATAGGGTATAGACCAAGAACACTTATTTATTCAATTTATTTGTTTTTTAATTTGAGGAGGCTCTGGTTCGACTGTTCGCATGTTAATGGGCAAAGTCATCTTCTTATGCAAGATTTTAAGTACTATAAAAACATAAATACCGAAGTAAACTAATCAGAAAGTTATGCTCCAGTGAGTCTGGTGTTTAACTGGACTCTTTTGTTTTTGTTTGTTTTTAAAACCCATTTGGAGCTGTACAGACTTAAGGGTAGGTTTCATTTTGTGAGGTTGGGAAGAAAGATAAGAGGCAAGGTGAGGTTCACGTTGCCCACATGTGCCCTGGCTCTTTCACAGGGGCACTTTGGAATTAGTGATCTACCATGATTCAACTAATTAATGGGATTTGAAAATATGAAATCCATGTGGAAGGATAGAAATAATTTCTATTAACTCCACAATGAGACCTAGCCACCCAGATCATTTCTTCACCAAGCCCAATTTTCAGCTGCAATGTATTACTTTCCTTATGTGGGTTTCACTTAAAAATCCACATTTCCCTTAATTGTTAAAAAGGAATCAGTTGCAGTCACAGTAGCTTGGGCAAAGGTATGGGCATGACAGAGCAGAATCACCCTGCAACTGTATTTTGCTATAGTTACTACTTTCTGATTGCCTTTTAACTTATGTAAGAGATCAGAGTTTAACATTTGTATATTATTAATTGCTGATCAAATAGCTATTTTTGTTCTGATCTACCATTGAGTAGGTCCAGGACACCCCCCCCCCAAAAAATAAAAAGGCTATTGTAGGTATCCCAGTAGAATTCTCTTAGCTTTTATTATTTTTGTATTGAGAGGCAGAGAAAGCAATTTAGGAAAGGAAATAACATAATTTCATTCCAGCATCTTAAGTTTGGAACTTTTGCAAAATTTCAGCAGTATTACCATTGAAAACATAGGTTCACAGAATCTAGGTACCAATTAGCCTACAAAGCCATCCCTCCCTCTGTAATCTCTTCCAGTTAACCCATGATTTAATCTCTTTCCATGTCAGCATTAGTAACATAATGCTTTGATCCTCTACAGGAGCAAAAATAGTTTATTTAAATGAGGCAAAAACTCATATATTTTGTTTCATGCCCTAATAATTTATGTTAAAATTCCACAGCTACTATTTATACAGAACCCTGCAACTTTTAGGAAGAATGAGAAGAGTACATTTCTACTTTCTTTGTGAATGTATGTATAATCTTATTTAGAAAAAATGGTCCTATGAATGGCTGCTTGAATTGGTAACCAGCAGTAGAGATACATGGCTGATGGAAGGTAGTAGGCACTCAGAATAGGAACAGGATAAAGACCAGGATCCTATGAAGTAAGTTGTAAGTCCATGCCTGAATCATTTTTTTAAGGAATAGAGAAACATGACCTTTACTTCCCCCTTAACATATGCAGGATACTTTCAAAAGCCTTATTCAAGGATGCAACATAATGAGAAAATTATTCGTCTTTAGAGTCAGACACCCTTGCATTTGAATTCTGCCTATCCCTTAGCTACTGTGGGCTGATTACCTCACCTTCTATTTCTGTACATGCATGTGAATATTTGACAGATATAGTAAGTGGATTAATCAAATAGAATGATTACATTCTTGAAGGAAAGGAAAATAATGACAACTGTCATCAAATTGGTAATTTTAAAAGTATGTATATAGAATACTACATACACCATAGTGGTTCAATAGTACGTGCTCTTGAGATCAATGAAATTCAGTCTCGGTTTCCTGTCATGTTCTTCTTGTATGACTTGTGAAATAATCATCCTTGTGAAGTGGATATGGGCATTTATGAGAAATAAAGACCTTCACCCAGGTAAACCCTCCATACCCAGAAGGTTTTACTCACCTGGGCTCTGGAGAGGACTGTCGGTGTAGCTTAGGCCAGCCCTGGGTCCGCTGTGCAGGAACTGCTGGAGGATGAAAGCAGCACCTGTTAGGCAGTAATGCAGGCACAGAATGCTTACCTGGCCCTGGCCTGCTGATGGGTCTCTGGGCGCCGATTCCCTCTGTGGCACTGGGGTGCAGGAATAACTACATCCTGTGCTGTCACCACCTCTCAAAAGCTTTATTGTAAGTTGTTTAGCTAATTCGTTACATCCCAGTAAAACTCTAGCAGTGGTGCAACAGTTGTGAATATAACAGAAGTTAGCTCTGTAGCTACAACTGCAGGACACCAACTCCAGAAGGCAGCTTTGAAACAAGAGCCTGAGCTGTAGAGACAATGTAACTCTGGTGTCCGTGTGGGTCTGCTGGACCCTGGCTGTTAGTTCTGGCATCTCTTACCATGGAAGCATTGCTCTTACTTTGCAATTAAAATAATAATGATAATAATAACCCATGGGTGAAGTTCTTATTTGTAGGAATGGAAGTCTTGAGATATCATCCATTTTGAAAGTTTTCATTTGTTCAAGAATAATGAAACTGCTGAAAATTGTTTCATAAGCTTTGCTGAACAAATAGCACATGTTGTCTTTCATAAGGAAGCAGACACATGAACAAGTTAATGAATTCGCCCTTATTTACTCAGTAACTCTGCAGGAAAAAAATCCAAGAGCATAAATGGAAAATCCAGACATGGAGAATCTTGCTCTGATTACTAAACAATATTTTATTTAAGGTGCCACATTACTGTTGAGCCGGAAACAAAATAAAACTGAACATTCTGTGTGAGCCAGAGGTTAAATGTATGCAAAACGGCCTTGCCCAGAACTTTGCCCACAGTAGATAATAAGTATCTTTTGAATAAGCTACATGGTGGTTCTCTGTCTGACTGCACATTCAGACACCTGGGGAGCTTTTTAAAAACACCCCCTGCTGATGTCCGCCCCAAGCCAATTAAAATGCAACCTCTGGAGGCAGTAAAATGCTTCTGCTCAAACACCCACCTGCACTCTGTTTCTCTTCCCCTGGGTTCTTCCCCACAGGGGCTCCTCTCTCTTACTTTACTCCCAACTTTTCCATCTTCACTGAAATTTTACTCCACAGTTGTAAACACTTCCGATTCTCACCCAGGCAAAAAAAAAAAAAAAAAAAAAAATCATGTGCAGGACCCCACTTTATTGCCCTGTCTCTCTAATGCAGCTCACAAAAGATTTTTGAAGGAGGAGTCGATTTGTATCAACATGTTCCCTCTACTCTTTTGGCCACTACCCCAATTAACACCTTTGTCATAACTCACTGAATTTTTCCTGGAATAACCACTAACTGATTTATGGTCTTTAGCTCTGCTGCTCCTTAATTAAAACTCCAGAGAACAACTAGCTAATGTGGACCGTGTTACTTTAATGTATAGAACTCCATGATGCACAGACTCTCCTATGACTATGGGCCAAGCTCATTGGCAGGTCCTACTCAGCTGTTCAGAACCTGACCTTTCCCTGTGTTTTCATTCCTGCCACTTCCCAGTTCACATTAGAAACACCGAGCTGTTGGTGGGTCTGTGTGCCCCGTTTTCCTTCCTCTCCAAGATCTTTCTGTTGGTTCTGTGCTCTTTCTGCACAGCTCACCCCTCTGTCGTCCGTGGGTCTGTCTCACACCTTGATTAAGTTTCGGTCCAGAGGATTCTCCAGGACGCCTTTGCTAAAAGCTCAGTGTGGGTTTCGTTCTCTCAGACTGCACAGAGACCAAGTAGAGAGGTTCGACTCTGGCTCTGAGGCCAAAAGGCACAGTTGGGAAAGATAATGGAGTCAAAATTCAGAGTTTTATTTCTGGAAAACTGAAAACCATTGAATGTGGGCGGGAGAGGGATGAGCGTGGTCCTTTGCTCTCAGAAACCTAAGCTTCCTGTTCTAATACTTTTATTATTGTTTAGGTTTGGGAAGACCAGCAGACTAGGAGAGGATGAGATGGTAGTTGCTTCTCACAGTTCCCTAGAGTAGAGGGCAGACCTCCTCCAGGGAGGGGGACCCACAGGAAAGCAGGGGGTGGGCCAGGAGGCAGGGGAGGACGAGAGCACACACTGTGGTTTCCGTGGGGGGATAGTGAGGCAAGGGGAGTAGGTTTACGATGGACTCTTTTGCATAATTTCAGAGCTCCGGTGCACAGGGCCCGTATCAGGTTGTGCAGTACCTGGGTGATCAGGGCAGGTGAATCGTGGCTCAGAGGGTGAGTCAGATGGAGGAGCGCTGGGGGCAGGGGTTGGGGTGGTTGGTTTGCATTAGAAAGATAAGCTCCAGTGAGTTGTTTACTATCTCTAGGAATTATATAACCTTGTGGGGATGTGCACTTTCCATAGTCAGTAAGACCCTGGATGTCAAAGCATCAGATGTAGAAAATAAAAGATGTGGTAACAAAGTTGGACATGTGACCCTTTGACATCACATTAAGGAATCCTTGGGATGATGATAGAAGAGAACTTTGGAGAGTGGGGTATAAGGTGCCCTGAATGCTATAAACATTTTATTATGAGGGCAGAAAGGAGGAACAGAAGTAGAAGTAAAAAGAGTCCATATAGCCTGGCCCATAACCACGTGCCCCACTGATACGGCATTAACCAAAAAACTAGAGCTGAAGTTTCTGAGATTTCTAGTGATATCTTGGTGGAGCTGTGAACTGTGAGTTGTAACACACGCACTCACACACACACTCACACACACACACACAGTAACTTGGTTTTTTCCTTGAGTTACGTTGGCAGCTGTTAGAGGCTACATGGCCAGTAGTTCAGTAAAGTGTATGTAAAGTTTAGTGATATTTGTCTGTGACCAAAGAAAATGGGTGATTGTGGTGCTCCTGGTGGGGTAACAGGGCTTGGGGGCTGGGGTAGACGCTGGAGGGACAGTGAGATAACTTACTGGAGGGAGCAGTCCTGCCCCCGGGGGTCTAGGGTGTGGCTATAGGAGGCAGTTGCCCCCTGAGGAAAGCAAAAGTCTCCAGAGAATGGCACAGATAGTAGAAACCTCTACCAGATTGCCTCCGGGAGGAGACTGTAGGGGTGCGCAGTTTGCCGGGGTACAAGAAGATGCCAGGATCATGGGGTAGGCAGACTGTGAGCTCAGGGAACATCCTAGAACCCTAGGTGCCACCAGAAAAAAGCAGTAAGTGTCTGAATCCAATTTATGTGTGATGTGGGGTGGCCATCTGGGGGTGTCACTGGGGCAGAGGCTTTAGCAGGCAGGGTAATGTCCTCTCCAGTGCCCGGCCTGGAACGGTGTCCTGGGAAGTGGGACAGGGAATCTGTCCAAGTAAATGCCCACTGAGGTTAACGTGGGTCTGGTTCTGTGACTCTGTGGGGTTGTAATGGGGCTGTCCCGCCTGCGTAATCTGAAAGCAGCTCCGGGCCTGAGAGCTTTGCTTGGAAATACCCTTCAAGTCAGGGGTTGTGTCTGCCAGCCGGCAAGGCGCTGTCGGCACCCAGGCGCTGCCATGATGCCTGTGAGAGCCGGCCGGTGCTGGTAGGGCTCCCCGAGGCACACGAACCCACGTGTCCCACAGGACAGGGCTTGTTTAGCTGGGTGGTGAGACGGGTTTTGTTGCAGTGAGGGTTTGAATCATGCTGGTTTGGGTGCATGCTGTTATAGGGCATCAGATCATGCCGGTTAAAATGTCTGTGTCCGAGTCTGGAGCCCAGGGTTAGTCTGCACAGATCCGTCGTTGCCTTGGCTGGTGGGGAGCCAGCTGAGGACGGGTCTGGCTCATACGAGCCAAGCCCGGCAGCACGAGGGCTGTTTGCCCAGCTGGGTCCAAGCAGCCACTTAGTTGGGGGCTTTGGGCCTCCAGAGAGACCACTGAAAGTACCCAGACTAAAAACGAGAAACAGCAGAATGGTATGTAACTGCACTTGACAGATTTTTTTAGTCTTCCAAGTGTCCTGTTTCCATCCACTGGGTGTTTACCAGATAATGCCTTGATGGCCCCAGGAGTTCAGTTCATAGGTTGTGACCTCCCTTTTTAGGGTGTTTTGCCTGATTTCTGAAGGGTCTGGATCCAGTTCTAGGAGAATGCAGGTGATCTTGCCGTATTTTTGGAGCTCTGTGTTTTGAGCATAAATCCCCCGGTAAGCAGGGCTTACCATGGACACCACCCAGGCATTCACATCCCTGAATCAACCGTGTGACCTCCTCACCCCCCGTCCCTCTTCACTGGTATTGTGTCACCTGTCTTGAAGAGTGTGATCTCCTGTACCCACCAGGTCAGGTGACACACTGGGACAGCAGCCAGGCAAGCAACAGTGTGACAGTGCATCCAGAACAGCATCTGTTACGGGGCGCCATGCCCTCCGGGGGGGCCCGCACGCTGCCTCTGTGTAGGGCGTGCCACACGTGAGGGCCTCCGAAGAGCTCAGTGGGGCAGCATGAAGTAGGCGGGATAGAGGGACCCAGTTTCCCTGCCCCTGCTCAGCCAATCAAGCCCTTCCCGCGGCACCTGGAGGGAAGGGACACCTTGATCCCTTTGGAAGATCCTGTCATAAGCTGAGCTGATCAGTGCAAAGGGGTGTCCCTAGGAGTGCCGTCTAGAATCTACACGATTATGTCAGCTCAGACTAGTACTCAGGGAACCTGTGAGTGCTGAATTTTGGGTGGGAATTCACAGCAACGCCTGGGAAGCAAGGAGCCAGTGCAGTCCCAGGTCAGGCGCAGGCCGCTGACATCCGACGGAGCCGGCAAGCCCAGGAGAGTCTGCGGGCCTAGGGTTCCAGTCTCAGGCCAAACCTCACCAGACCTCAACTCTAAGTGTTTCTCAAAATCACCCTCAGATTTGATAATTCACTAACAACACTCAGAATTCTTTGAAAGCTATTACACTCGTAGCCATATTATTAGAGGGAAAGGATTTTAGAAGTAGCTAAGGGGTCAGACATTGTAGGTGGAGTCTAGGAAGACTGCAAAGGAGAAGTTTCCATCGTCCAAAGGGCAAAGTGTCCTCCTGGCGTTGATGTGCGACGATACATAAAGTGTCCGGGACGCCTCCTTGAGCTTCAGTGTTCAGAGTCTCTACTGAAGCTTCATTATGCAGGCATGCCTGATTGGTTTCACCCCCAGCTCTATTGACATATGATTGACACGTACAGCATTGAATAAGTTCAAGGTGTACAGTATGATGATGACATATATTGTGAAATGATTGCCACAATAAGTTAACATTCATCCTCTCATATGGATACAAAAAAGAAAAAGAGAACTCTCGGGATTCACTCTCTTGACAACTGTCGATATACCAGCAGCACCTACCAGGCCCCATCGTGAGCGCCGCTTCCCCTCTGCTCACTTACCTTTTAACTGCACGTTCGTATTTTGGGGCGCTTTCATCTAATTCTCCCACCCCACCCCCTGCCTCTGGTAACTACGAATCTGATAATCTGATCTCTTTTTCTGTGAGTTTCATTTTTTGGTTCATTTATTATTGTTATTATTTTAATTATTATTTTTAGATTCTGCATGGAAATGAGATCAGTTTTTGTCTTCTTTGTGTGATTATTTCACTTAGCATAACTCCCTCAATTTCCATCCATGTGGTCACAAATGGCAGGCGGGATTCCCTTCTTTGGTATGGTTGAGTAATATTCAGTGTAGACACCGCACCGCTCCTCCACGCCTCCACGCCGAGCTCCCAGGTGTCTCCCTGGCTTGGCTGTTTCCAGTGGTGCCCCTGCGCACAGGCGTGCAGGCGTTTCTTTGACACTGCTGCCATTTCCTTTGGATGTGTTCCCGGCAGGGGGAGTGCTGGATCATATGGTATTTCTATTTTTAATTTTTTGAGGAACCCCCATACTGTTTTCCGCAGTGGCTGCACACATTTATATTCCCACCAGCAGTACATGAAGGTTCTCTTTTCTCTACATCCTCACCAGTATTTATTATCTCTTGCTTTTTTGACGACAGCCATTCTGACAGGAGTGAAGTGATATTTCATTGTACTTCTGATCCGCATTTCCCTGGACTGACTGATCAACTGCCCACATCGTTTAACTCAATCTCCAGTCCACCCCCTCTCCACTGTGAGTGGCCTCATTATAATAATTGTCAGGTCTGGTCCCAGGGGCTTATCATGAATAACGAAGACAGTCCCACCAACTGGGAAATTCCAAGCGTTTAGAGGTTACCTCTCCACAGTCAGCAGATAAGGGAGGCCTCCTTTTATTAGACACATGCGGACTTAGAAAAGTCCTCTAATATCTTCAAGCTTGAATTTCCGTGTGCATAAAATGAGGATAACAATAATTTCTTCCTCGTAGGGTTGCCATGGTGATAGAGAGGCTGATACACATTCCTCACACATATCAACTGCATGATAATGGTGCACTATGGCTACTATTCCCTTTCTTCCACTCCACCATTGTCATTAATTTACTTACCATGCTTTCAATTACTGGGGAGAAGGGTCTGTGTGACCAGTTCCTCTCCATTAGTATTGGGAATAACAAGAGGCCAAGGGTCGAGCAAAGTGATTTTCATCCCCCAGGTGACCCGTCTGGAGCGTCTGGATGGTGGAAGCTCTCTTCAGGCTCTAAGAGTCCGTGGTTCTGTGGCCTTTGTGGCCTCTCTTGATATAGGGAAAGAACTACCTCTTAAGAGAAAGACTGAATTTCATATTCCAGCACTTGTAGTTGCATGAGCTTAGACAAGGTGTCTATCATCTCTCTGCCTCAGGTTGCTCCTCTATAAATGGGGACAAATAACAGCCACTTTAATGCATTGTTAAATTTGAAAGAGATGACATACTGAAAAATACTGAGCACTGTGAATTGCCCATAGTAGGTGCCCAATAAATAGCCATTAAAAAAATCATCTGACAAGTAATCTTTACTTGGTATCAGGCACTAGGCGTTAGGGATGGTGCAAAGATGAATAAAGTTTGAGCCGTGTCCTCCAAAATGCCCATTATCCAGGAGCAGAGATTGACAGGCAACAGAAATACCCATATAGCTGATGGATCCAATTTTATCTCTTTGTTCTTTCAAATGTAAATGACAGATAACCGCTGAACACGCAGCTTTTTCTCCTCTAATCAATTCTTGCCTCTTACTACATCTTTGGGGTGTTTAATCATTTAATTCAAATAAATAATCCTTTCTTTAGTAATAAAACTTCAGGAAGTATGACATTCAGGGATATATTTTTTTTTGCAAGGAATCTTCAAGGGCTCCTAACTTTCCCAACAAATAGACTCAAGTGACAATAAATAATTTGCCATCAACTTTCCTTTTCATTACACAAGACTGCTCGACAAATTAGGGCTCAAAAATTCTGGGTTAATTGAATGTTAGCATTTATCTTTATGACTGGGTTGTGAATAAATCATTAAAAATTGAAGACAGTGTCAATTAGAAGATGTTACAGCCCTAAAACTGCCTCTGACTTCAAATCTGATCTTGGTGAGTCGCGGCTATTTTTGCCCCTCAGCTCTGTTTCCTGCAAAATAAGACTGAAGCTTGATGACCTGAGGTGCCTATTTATGTTACTCCAAATAGCAGCATAATGGAGCATTAGAAGAATGTACTCTACACATTGTACATTACATACAGAATTATGATTTTTGCTAGGATTTTCAACACTGGTCTGATTTCTTAGCTATAAAAAATTTTAAATACATTCACATCTTCATATATGGTTCATCTGTTAGAAAGATCACTGCCTCTTTTCAATGCGATAAAAGATATCAGCCATTCCACGGACACATGAAAGTGAAAAGGTTATGGTTTCCTTTTGGTTCCTCTTGCTTATGATCGCCTCAGAACCTCCAAAATCTGCCAAGTTTCACAGAATTAACATGCTTGTGCCTAAGATTAACTAATTATTTAAAAATAGCTCCTCGTATTTTTCCTTGAATTTGTTTATTTAAACACTGTACATTTTCAAAAGAACGTGAGGCAGATGATGAAAACAGAATGCAATAAGATAAAATGAAATTAGAGCAAGTGTGGGATGAGAGCTTTGTCCATGCAGGAGCTGGCCCCGTCTCATAGAACCACCCACTTTTATTGCCAAATCTGGCAGAAAAGATACAAATAATATCTAACATCAACTGGCCATATAAGTATGTAGATGCCAGGCTAAGACTTGACACTTGGGAAAACTGAGCGAGAGGGATTTTGTGTTTTATTTAAGGTCCAGAAGCCATAAGGAGCATGATTTAAACATGGACTTCTCTGACGGCAAGGTTGATACTCCTACCCTCTGTATATACTGCTGCTCCTCCTAAGTTATTTCTTACAGACAATGACAAATTTATTTTGTACTTCGGTGTGCCTAGCACTCTATTAAGCACATAGCAGGAAGAGAGAAGTCTAGCACAGGATACATAGCCCCAATGATTTAATGATCTCGCTAGAAAGGAGAAATGGCATGCATGACATTGGAGGAAAACTTACACTAATATGTATATGATTGCTATTAAAAAATGTGGTGCAAATGCAGGGAAGAATGGCTTCCTATCAGCAGGATTTAATATTTATCAAGGCACCTTGTAATCACCTCAGACATGATCACACCCCAGGCAGAATTCACATTTCACTGATGCATCAATGACATTTCTTTTATCCGCTCACACTTGCTTTTTCTTCTCGTATCTTGGGAAATAGAAAAGCAGCAATCTGCCGAGAGAGAAGGAATTCCCGATCGAACAGCTACATCATCATTCCAAACAATGATAAATCTGTTCGTCATTGGGCAATTATTCAGTTATAGAAAATATGCAGTATTGTGCTCGTATTCAGTTTCAAAGATTAAAACTAGAAAATAGAAGCTACTCGGTCAACAGTCCCCAGCCAAGAGTGCCGGAAACAGGACAGCCAGCTGAATCTTCTGGTTCTATGTCTGGAAGTATTGCTCCACACGGTGCTGTCTCTGGGCAGATCTATCACCATACTGGTGGATTATAAAAATGGTTGAATCTATGTCATAGTATTGCCACAAGACTTTGCTTCATTTACACTAGACTTCCTCTATTGGGACAAATCTTTCTCCTCCAAACTCCCATATGCTCTCCGTCCAGGTGCGAACACCCAAACATTCTGTGTCCCCATGGAACTTGGCTTTGGGTTTTCATATGTAATGGTTTCCCCAAAGCCTTCACCGCCAGCTGCTTCAGTCCTTAACTGCTGTGGGAGTCCAGAAAAGCAGCAGCCAAGATCTACTCCCAGCAAGTTACACTCCGCACAAGGCCCAGGAGCTTGCAAATTGCAGGAGCTTGCAAATTGCGCACTGAATTGTCCTTGTTTACACTGGTGCATTGATCTGTATCTGGCAGATGGGGGATGATATTTATCCAGAACTGATCATCCAATTCCCACCAATTTTCTGCAGCTGGAACATTTATGCTTTTACTTCAGTAAATTGTGGGAGTGTGTTGCTTTAGTATCAAAACCTTTGTAGCAATATTACAGGTAACCATGAAAAGACTTTAATTTCCCTTTGTTTTCCTTTCAAACAGAACCAGATAAGGGTTGGCATTGCCTTTATTTGACAGTCACAGAAATCCTTCCCCACAATGGTCTTTCACAAATCTTAATGTTCTCCTTCTATGAATCTAATCAACCTCATCCATTGATAAAAGATGTCCATGCTCTGCTGAAAATCTAAATTTGGTTAACATTGTTTCATGCATCTCAAAGCAGAAAGCACATGCTCTTTGGAATTAAGTAGATATAGGATAAATTCCTGCTCTGTTACAATCAGCAGTTGCTTAAAATTCTTTAAGGCTGTTTCTTCATCTGAAGCCTGGAGATAAACTACCTACCCTGTGGAGTAACATGAGGATTAAAGGAGATAATGGATGTAATTGTCTTAGCACCCTGCTTAAAGAACAGAATAGCTAAGAAGTAAATCTAGAACACGACACTCAGTATATTATAATCTTTCCTTTCTATTGGTGAAATGGTACCTACCATTGCATAGCTTTATGAGACTCAGCCTTTTACTAGAAATAAATTATTTCTTAACGATAAGCTTTTTAACATATACTTTGTTTTCCCACCATGATAGTACACTGTTGCTATGTAAAATATTAATGAGAACTAAGTGATAGATATCAAAGCATTACCTCCTCTCAAAAAAATAATTTGTAGTTTGTAAATAATGGCCTTTATGGGAAATGCCACTTGCATTACAATATTTTCTTTCCTGTTTTGTTTTTATTGAGGACGTGTTGAGAAAAAAATATTCCAGGTTTTCATGTTTCAAATCACACAGGATATGACACAGTTTAATCAAGGACATCTTTGCACATCTTGATTGGTTCATTTCATTTTGAAATATGACTTTAAAATCATGAAACACACAATAATAATTCTCATTCCAGTTTCCTTGATATTATATCAAAACCAATATCGGTCATCAGTCTGTGCAATATTTGATTTTTGTTTGATCATGATCTAGTTTTTTCTTTCTTCAAGAACACGCTTATTCTTTCCTATCACATTGTCAGAAGTATTGTAAGAAAGATCGTTGAGAACTGACTGACCACGTGCCTCTTCTGAGATGTGTGGTCACTCCTGGCAGGCTCTAGGCTTCCATGTAACATAACTAGTAATGGTTTTAAGGCAGTTTTTTAATTGAAGTAGAACATACTTACATAAACAGGCAAATATTTTGGAAGTACTGCTCAATGAATTCTCAGAAGCTGAATGCCTGTGTGTGACCATCACCTAAACCAAGAGAGAGGGCACTGCCGCCCTCAGACACCCCCTGCGCCGCCTGCAGCCCCTGTCCACCTCCTCAAGGAGGATGCCTATTGTCTTCCGAAACCATAGCTTATCTCGCCTGTCTCTAAACTTTATTGAAATGAAATCACATTGTATTTTGATGTTTGTGGCTCCATGTTCTACACCGTGCTCAGCAGATTTACATTTGCCTATCATTGCAATGAGTTCATTTGACTGAGACACAGGATTTCCCTGGAATGTCAAACATTCTAGGACAGGAATTTCAGTGCACGTGTGTGTGCCTTCCTGTGCGTTCATCGCTACGAGTGGGATTGCTGGGTCACGAGGAATGCATCTGTTCAGCTTTAGAGGACCCTGCAAACAGCTTTCCTGAGAGGTGTGAAATTGCATGAAATTATGCCATGCCAGCAGTGTACCAAACTTCCACGTGCTGCAGGTCCTCGCCAACACCTGATATTGTCTGTCTTTTCATCTTAGCAATTCTAGTGAGGTAGCAGAGCAGTGCACTGTGGTTTTAATTTGCCTTTTATTGATAAATAACAAATATGAGTACCTTTTCCTCTTCTTTGGCTAATCGGATAGACTTTTATGTAAATTGCTTGTTTAAGTGTTTTGCTTATTTTTCCATTAGGTTTTCTGTTTTCCTTATTGGTTTGTAGGCATTCTTTACAGAGCTTAGACATTATTTTTTGTGAGGTAAATATTTTGTAGGTACCTTCCTTTTTTATTCTATTAATTTTGTCATTTGAGGAATAGAAGTAATCAATTTATCTTTGTTAGTATAAAGCTATTGTGTTGTGTTTAGGAAAAATTGGGCTGCTTTGAAGACAGGAAGGTGACCATCTCTGGTGTCTGAACCTGTGGCTGGCTCCCCTCCTCCTAGGTAAGTCAATTTTGATTGATTTTTATGGCTTCAGTGAGTAGAGGTTAAGATACTGTTTTTTTCCAAATGAATATCAATCAATGCAGTATCATTAATAACAAGAGTATCCATTTCCCCCTGCGCAGTGATGGTACTTCTGTCGTGAGTTAGATTGACACAACGTGGGTAAAAGTGCCTTTTGAAAACCATTTTAGTGATTCTATCAACAATATTCAAAATGAAAGAAACTAGCATAATAAATCCATATTATCCATCACCCAGCTTCAGAAATTATCAACTTGTGACCAATCCTTTCCAAAGCACCCACTTCCTACCACAAATGCCAATTGTAGATGACCTTATCCATAGTATTTCTGTTGACTTTCTAGACGAGGAGCTCTTTTTTTGTAGCATATGGTAACATCATCACCCCTAAAACCTGACAATCCCTTAATATTTATCAAGTGTCCACTTGGTGTTCAGTTTCTCTGACTGTCTCATACAGTTTTGAAGGCGCGTTTTACTCCAGTTAGAATTTAAACAAAGCGTTTGCATGGTAGAGGCTGCGATGTCTCTTCAGTTGTTTCTCATCAGTGGCTTTTCCCCCTTTCTTTTGTGTGTGTTTTCCTTATAATGTATTTGTCAAAAAAAAACTGTTTCATTCATTCTGCCCTGTATTTTAGTTTCATTTTAAGCAATAGTTACTTCCCATTGAAACAAGACTTTTTAAACTTTATTGATTTTTAGGTAGTGAAACAAAGCAGGTTGACTCTCTGTTTCCCAAGTGAAGAGTGTCATTAAATTGTACAAACAATACCTGATGCTTATATATCAACAAAATCTATCTTTTCGTACAACTTTGTATTGAAGTATCATTACTATACATTGTTTTTTGGTTTCAAGTAAACAACTTGGTGGTCCAGCAGTTCCCCATATTTTAAATCCTCACCCCACTAGTGTGGTTACCATCTGTCAACGTTGGAAGTTGTTGCGCTTTCATCCCAGTGACTAATTTATATCATGATTGAGGTTTTGACCCCCTTTACCCCCTGCCCCCACCCCGCCTGCTCCAGCCCCTCCCCATGGTGACCACAGGTCCTCCTCTGTGTCCGTGAGTCTGCTGCTCTTTGGTTCATTTGTTTGCTTTGTTTTTATATATCCACAAATAGGTGAAATCATATGGTATTCATTGTTCTCTGCCTGGCTTATTTCCCTTACAAAGGGATCTGTTTTTATAAACAACCTGTCTGAATTCATACCCTTGGTGGGTTGCTATGTGCCAGGACTTCCCGCCATGGCACTCCTGCATCTTCGGCTGCCCGTCCGTCCGTCTGTCTGTCATGGGGTCTGCTCTGCGCTTTGTGGGATGGTGAGCTGCAGGTCTGGCCCCTTTACCCCCGACGCCAGCACCTGCCCCCAGGTGTGAACATTGGGAACACTGACTGCCTGTCACCCTCTGCACTGCCCGCTGTTAGCTCTTTATGCCTGATTTTTATTCTCTCCCTTTGACTTGCTGTAAGATCCTTGAGACGAGGGCCAGTGTCTTTATTTATGAATTAAGGTCGATGGTAAATGCTGTCTTCCTTCCAGGTTCATTATGAAAACAAATGAAATAATCCTCAAAAAATCCATTTGATCCCTTCATAGGGTCCTAGTAAAACTGTGAGATGCTTTCAGACCTTGTATGTCTGGGTCCTGTCCCAGCACACCCAGCGGCATCTCCCTAAGTACATCACTACTGACTCCATTTCAAACCAAGCGTTTGTGTGTAGCCTGCAACATTTTCCCATGAGCTCTTCCTTCCCTCCACATGCAAAGTAACCAACTTTTCCTCCTGACTTAATTCCCACAGTGTCAAGTTACAGTCTTTCCCATATTATCTCTCAGCTGCGCACACACCACTGTCTGCAGTTCCCACAGGCAGCTACCCTGTTTCTACTCCATTTACCTACACTCCTCGCCACACACTCCCACCTCATCTCTCTTAATTTATATCTTCCCCTTACTTTCTAGTCCAACATTTTATCTGATATTCTCTGAAAACCTCCTGATATTTGTCTCTCTGCATCTGCTGAGTGCCTGCAATCATTTTTTCCCATATTATTTTTAAGAAAAATTACTGAGTGTCTAAGCACAGAAAACAACTTTTTAAAAGATAAATAAGGCATAGGTCTTGCCCCAGAGGGGCCCAGAGGAGAGAAAGTGAACAAGATAATTTCTTTAACAAGAGGCCAGGTTATAGTGGCGCCTCTATAAAGTGTTGTCAGACACACAGAGGATGCAAAAGTCTCTGCCTGGGAGCCGGTCAATGACATCAAAGAAGTGGTGCTTCCATTTTAGCTCGTAGGAGGCTTCCTATCTGGGGAAGCAGTGGGGGAGAGGATTCTGGGCCTGGGAAAGGTCATAGTTATTTCCTGGGATGGAGAGTAACCCTTCGGAGGGGCGCACAGAGCCTGGACCTGTGTGCCTGGACTTCTGCCTCTCTGTGTGTGTTCCTTGATGGGCGCTTTTAAGAAGTCATAAATTTATATACTCTTCAACTGTACTGAAATTTCCAAGAGAAGTTGACCTATATTTGGCCCCTAATGTCAGACTCGCCCACTCATGATGTCCACGCTGAGCAGGGCACCTGGTCCCAAGGCTCATGTGGGCAGCCCCATCGCTCTTCCCAGTTCTCTCTGCAGGAGCAAAGCCCGGGCTGCTTTCCCTGCCCCTAAAACACCCAGAGTACTGTCTGGGGCAATTGAATTTAATTTTAAAAAGAGATGCTATGTGGCATTCTCTTTCCTGCCGGGCCACGGTCAACACAGGGGCCTCGGTGCAGGGATGGGGGTCGGCTCAGTGCCTTTGCCCCCCGGCTTTCGTCAGAGGGGAGAAACGTCTTGGCTTTATTTCTTGTTGCTTGTCTCCTTTCTCTTCTCATTCCCATTCTGCTTCTCCTTCCTCCTTTCTCTCCCTTTCTTCCCTTTCAACCAGAGACCCTATTTAGATGACGCCTGGGATCCCCCTGGTTGGGTGTTTTGGTGCTGCGCCCCACGGCGTGGGAGGAAGTGCCCAGTAAGCCTCCTTGAGCCTGTTTGGAGGGTCTGAAAATGCCCTAAAGTCTTATAATTTGTTTCCAGTAGTTTTATAATAAACAGTAAATAGCCTTTTATCTGTAGGTTTATGAGCAGTAAAGTCACTTCAAAGGGAGACATGGTGCATATTCATCCATCCGCTCTTCTCTGTGCGGTGACACAGGACGCTCGTTTCTGCTGCTCCAGAGCGTCTGGGGGCCACTGACCTTCAGAAGCTCCCTGATTCTTAACATCAACAATTCGTATTGTTAGTTAATATGAGAAATATGCCTCCCATCTAAGGGCAGAATAATATCTTTTCTCTTGTCATGTTACGAAGGAAGAAAATCCATGTAAGCTTCACTGGCTCCTAGGGAACCAACTAAGATACTGTTGTTTCTTTCCATCAGTTGTGATAAACGAATCCATGCAGGGCAGTGTCACCAGAAGGGTCCTCTGTGCCTTGTGTGGGCCTTTACTTGTCTTTCTCCGTCCGGCATCTCCCTCTCTGCCCACTTCCCCGCGTCATCTTGGCACCGCCTGTTTCTGATCCGTCTCTCTCTGCTGTAGTGATGTGATCAGGGGTTGACTGAGGGTCATGGCCCCCATCCCAGATTCGTTACTCATCACCATATAATTAAAAAAAGAAACTCTGATAAACCTAGGCACAGATTTATAATTTCCTACCAGATATTCACAATAAAAACGTAACTTCAATGCTTGATAAAATGCTGAAAGATCATTTTCTATGCTTTCACCAGCCTATTGAGAGACAGAAGTGATCAGAGGTGGAGATTCTCAGTCTTGGCTGAAGATTTATCCATAGATAATAAATCTTCCCTTAAACCAGAAATACAGCACTCTGTCCTCGTGGCAGATTCTCACCAAGTTGAAATTCCAAATTCATTTTGTGTGTAGTTTGACCTTCCTTGTTAATGATGTGACAGGCGTCTATTATGTTAAATGGATGGCTTGAAAAGTTCACAATCAGCATGAGGCAAACGAGAGCAGGAAAAGGCTTTTCGTAGGAGCTTGAGGGAGAGACCTTTGCTGTCCAGACCCTGTCCTGGCCCCAGCAGTTCTAATAGCACGGTCTAAACACACGGCCTGTAGGAGGCCATCTGTACAGAGTCTGTGGTCACAAGGACAGAATGCAAAGTTTCTGGTACATCAGCCGCTCCTCTCGCTTCCCTGGAAAAGCCCCGAGTTTCTTGTAGAACAATGTGCTATCCTCCTAGAGACTGCAGGACTGCTGGAAAACATTTTTCCTGTTGTTACAGGATCCCAAGAATAACAAGGTAGGCTTTTCACCCTTCTGTGCATATACTTAGCACCCACAGGAATGAAAAGTTTGAAAATCTGGCAGACGTTTAAAATGTCCTAAGTTGCTTTCCTACTACATTCTCTTTCTGTGTCAAGTAAGAAGGAAAGTAGCTGGCGCTAACATATTGCATTAATTTACAAAAAACACTTGTTTAAGCCTTTGTAAATTAATATAGTCACATAGACATGATTTCTGAATGAAATGAGTGTTAGGTAAAATATATGCTGAATGATCTTCAAAATGTTTGCACTTACATTATTTTCACATAGCTCCTAGACCAAAAAAATTCAGTATGAATTTATTTAGTCCAAACTAAAAGCTCATGTATTTGGAGATCGCGGTTGAAACAATGTCAAGGTTAGAAGCCATAGTCCAGACGCATGGCATCACGTACAAAAACAGAGCGAAAATTATCTTGAAAATTACCAATTTCGTGGGTTATTTTTAGTGTCAGCCAAGAGGAAAACCAAGGGTTTGTACCCTAAGAGCCATGCTTAGTTTTCCTGAGTCTGGAATGTGGTCATCAACCCAGCTGGAAACAGGCAACGGGCTCAGTGTGTCCCAGAACAGAGGTGGCATTACAGTCAGTACGTGCGGACAAAGGACTAATTCTCAGTATTGTTGGAAGGAGCCGCTCCACATCACAGACTACTACTGTTCAAGTTCTCAGAAGCTGCAAAATAAAGTAAATACAGCAGCCATCCAGCAAAAGCTTTACACAATGCTGCTTCCTGTTCAATGGCGTCCCATCACTTGACCAGGATAAATAGGTTGCATGCTTTGCGAGCTTCCATATTTTTAGATTCAACCTATGAAACCAAGTATTCTTTAGCTAATACGGGTCTCTTTCGAGAAAAAGGAAACATACAAGCTTTTATTCTTACTTGGGAGAGAGCCTTGGAAGCAGTGGGACCACGTATGTAAAGTCAAAGCCGCTGGTCGGCTTTTTCCTGGTGGAAGTAAAAGCAGGGCAGCTGCACAGCAACCGTGTGGCCGATGAACATGTTTGGTCTGTTACGGAATTAAGATATGGTCATGTTTTCTCCCCAGGCAGCTAAAATTAGTGACTTAGTAGCCAGAGAACGCGTATGAGGTGGGAGGAAGGACTCCTGGGGTGGTACTTTAGCGATGGTCAGGATGGCGTAACACTGGCAGACCAGGTATAAGCAGTGGAAACTGAAAATGCCTTTGACCACGATGCCATATACACACTGGCCGCTCCCTCACTCCTCCCTTCCTCTGGGAGGTAGGAGGTCAGCAACGGTCACTCCACCAAAGGCCTCTTGAAACAGATGGGGCTGAGACTGTGGCCACTGACCAGCACTACCATCAAGCCTATTTTAAAGACACAGGTCTCCTGGAATTCCTAGTGACAAACAAGGTCATGGACATATAAAGAAAATGTGATAAGTACAGAACAGGAACTCTCAGTACAATCTACTGATTTGATTCTGTTTTGCACCAAGGAGAAATGTAAATTTAAATTATCTGCTCTAAAAGATAATGTCCTAATAAGGGAAGAATAGAAAGTGAGGTAGAAGATACTAAGAAAATATGGTCCAGCTTGTGAGATAAATACTCTTAGTGCCTTTTTGACACATTTTCACATGTAACTCCTTCATCTTCATCAAACCTTATAATTCAGATATTACATATTGCGAGTTTTTTTTTAGCAAATGAGAAAAGAAACTCAGGTTAAGTAACTTGCCAAAAGTCACTGACATATAGATCAACAGGAGAAATACAGAGCAAAATCTCTGAGTGGCAGTAATGAAAGGGAAAAGTTGGGTTCCATTGTAGAAGGAACAATACTAAACCTCTTACAAGGACCCCCAAAACACAGCACGACGGAAGAGTGCTGTTGAGAATTTGCAGAGAGAGCTTACCTCTGAAGTTGGAAATAGCTGGCAGATTGATGACAAGAAAAAAAAAAGTTACAGCCTCGCACAAACCAGGATGACCAGCTGCTAACTGATCGCGGGACCCTCAGGAAGGTCCCGTCTCTCCCTGGTGCCTTGGGCGCGGCACGGGTGCACTTTACAGTGTGAAGTGAACTCTAAGAGAAATAAAAATGGTGGTTATCGTACTGTAAAATTCTCTAGGGCTTTTATTGGAGATGATCTAAAATCTTACACATTTAACAAAATTGCTGTTACGATCTGTTAATACTTGTCTGTAAACGGAAACTGGGACATTTAGTTCCAACTTTTGGAACAAAATGAATTCTGTTGAGTAAAATGTGGTTAAGTTTTGCTGAGTAAAACGTGGTGAAACTAGGAACCTAATGACTTGTAAACATCTTAAAAATAGATTGGGAAGGAATTTGAAATTGTTAGGTATGCCTTGCTGACTCCTTTCTGGTTATGCCTCCTACTAATTTAGTGCCTCTAATTGGCATGAGCTCCTTGCAGAAACGAGGCCAGCGCAAAGGGTCATGAGTTACGTCCACGTTTCGCCTCTGACATGGAAGGCATTGTAAATCTCAGTAGGTCAGGAAGAAGCAGGGTCAGCCATGTGGCTGCCCCGCTGCCCTGATAAAGTTATTCCTCATGACTGGCATACAACGTATGGATAGATTTTCTTTTTAAGAACAAGCCGAAGCCCTGAATCAATTTTACATTTTTAAGAGCACGTAAAGTTTGGTAAAAAAAATATGTGAATAGAATTTGGCAGCCAAAATCTTTCTCCGTCCACTCATTTTACGGTCATCGAATTTTCCCTTACTTCTGGTTATTTTATTTGGTTTGTACGTATCTTATTTTCCAGCTAGTCTGGCACCATTTACAGTTCTTTGTAGACTGCATAGGGCTATGCACATACATAGTCTCCCACATATTGACAACTAAAAGGACTGTAGACACTAATGACAGATTGAGAATAATGTATTTCTTCATTTTAAAGGGAATATTATGATCTGTTTCACTGATGTACAAAATAATAAACTGAATTGGAGCTTTTAAAATTGAATACCATGTTTTCTGTCACTATGTGAGGACTGACTTGATCAATGGCAAACATCATCTTTAATTAAACATCCTTTTTCTGTGTTGGAGATCCCAGTTTTGTCTAGATCTTCATGATATAGCCACACGTGGAAATCCTCTCTTGCAGAAAGTGATGTGAGAGTCAGTTACAGAGACCTGTTACTTGTTTAAAAGCTGATGAAAAGATTGTTTGCATGAAATTCTGTTGCAGCGAGGCAATTGGTCTGAAAACTCAGAAACATGTAGTGACCATTTCTTTTCAGATTTATACAATGTAATAGAGAAAATGGGCAATGAATATTAAAGACAGAAGAATGAAGCCTTTAAATGTACAAATGATTGAAACAAGCTAAGTCTTGTGTCAAAAATGGATGGAACTTTGACAACTAAACACTCATGAAAACCTTGTTTACCTGAAGACAAAGGTGTTTGAATATTGCTGTTTTGGTAAATCAGAAGAGGAACCATTTCACTTCTGGACTTCTAATCCACATAGTGATGATTTAAAAAAAAAACCACAGTAGTTAGTATTCTATATGCAAAATACAACCCAATATTTTTTGACAATGATATTGAAATCAACCCAATATCATTGTCACAAAGTTAAATCAAATAAAGTTAGAATTCAGTTTTTACATTTAGAAAGAACATAAATTATGAGTGTAGAATGGGATAAAAGTGATATATATCATTTTAAAGTACTTTGAAATTGGACGAACTGGGAACTATTTCAAATGGGGAGACCAACTGAGTCTACTTATATGTGGGTATTTTCAGTAATTCTACTGGAAAATGTTTGGGAGATTTGCAACAATTTGAAGAAAATATTATTTTCTCTAACTTTATTGTAAGAAAACAGTATATAATACATACAAAGTAAATAATATGTGTTAATCAACTGTTCATGTTATTGATAAGGCTTCCTGTCAACAGTAGATTATTAGTAGCTAAGTTTTTGGGGATTCAAAAGTTATATTTGGATTTTCAACTGTGGGGAGGTCAGAGTCCCTAACCCCCATGATGTTCAAGAGCAAAGTTTGTGTCTGTATAAGTGCACATATGTGGCTATTCTACATATTCAAGAAAAGTGGTACCAAATGTTCAGTGTCCCAAGGCATGTTTTCAGGGGAAAAGTTACTCTTTCAAAAACACTAGATGCTTCTCATTTGTGACTTTAGGATAACATGGAGTGAAATGCTGATTTTTTTTTGTTAGCTTGCAGAAGAAAGATGAGTTATATATTTTATCTGTGTATTTCTAAGGATCTGTCCCTTTCATTGGGAAAATTAATTACCAGCAGTCATATGGTGATAAAATGATTCTACCTTTCACTTTCTCTTCCCAAATTCCTCTTTCTTATTTGCAATAAAATACAGTCATATTCTTCCAAAGGAGAGAGTTGAAATTGGATGATCAGAGATATGTCAACATCACTTTGAAAAATAAGGTGCAAATATACTCCACCATACCTGATGCTTAAAACAAATCACGTTGTTTATAATCGTGTTGAAAAGTAGAAATCTAAAGACAAAGCCATTGGTTTTATATGGCAACTTGTCCAATATTAGTAATGATATTAGCATGTAACACTTTGACAGTACTGCTTACCCTTCTTCAGGAAATCTGGGAAAGCAATTTTCTAAACACTTTTCATTTCAAGAGTCTGCATTTTTAGTTTTAAAATAATTTAGACAGAGTAATATGCTGATAAAGTCATAGGTATTCATTCAATCTTCAAAAGGGGAATTGTGCCTTTCTTAATACATTAAATAATTTTTAGTTAGCCTTATTGAGTTGTGCTTTACATATCATAAATTCACCTTTTAAAAATATAGAGTTCAATGAACTTTGACAAATGTTTACTATGATCGAAATAGAAAAACATTTCTATTACTCCAAACATTTCAATCCTTAAAATCAATACTTTGTCCCCCTATCCCAAGCACCTGACAGCTGATTTATCTGTTTGTGGAGGTGCCGCCCAGACATCTCCAGAGTGTCACATGAATGGAATCATACAGTATGGAGCTTTTTATGTTTGGCTCCTTCACTTAGCATACTGCCTTTTAAACCCGTCCACGTCATTGTATTTTGTATCTTATTGCTAAGCAGTATTCCGTTGTATGGATGTACCACAATTTATTCATCAGCTGATGGACAGTTGTTAGGTTGCAGTTTTGGGTTGTAACATATGAAGTTGCTCTGAAAATCTACTTATAGGTTTTTGTGTGGATATATATATTTGTTTCTCTTTGGTAGCTATCTAGAAGTGAAATTGTTGGGTTATAAGGTAACTGAATGTTTTAATTTATAAGAAACTGTCAAAAGTTTCCAAACATTAATTCCATTTTGCATTTCCACTAAGTATATATTAGAGTTCTAGTTGCTCTGTGTTCTTCCTACCACTTTTTCTAATTTTTGTCCCTTTACCCCACTCCACATATAAGGATCTTCCAAGAGTTTCTTTCCCTTCCTTTCCTTTCATCCTTTGTACTATTTTTTTCATGCCTTTACTACTACACATGTTATAAATTTCTCAATATATTACTACTATTTTTTCTTTAAATAATTACTACTTAGTGCTATTGAATATAAGGAAAATGAACCTCTTTTATACTTACATACATTTTTATAATTCCTAGTGCTCTTAACACCTTTGTGGACATCAACATTTCCAATTGACATCCTATTCCTCTATCTGAAAAATGTCTTATAACATTTATTGTAGTTTCAGTCTGCTAACAATGGATTCTCTGTGGTTTCTTTTTTTTTTTTGCTTATGAAAAATTTTTTATTCACCCTTTATCTTTGAAATATGGTTCACTGCATATAAAATTCAATGCTGACACAAGTGGAGAGAGAATTGTGTGGATAGGTAGACAAAAAAACCAGAGAGAGCAACCAATAACTAATGCACAGAGAAGCAGAAAGAGGGAAGAAAGAGGGTAGGATTTGCCAGTTGGAACACCACGCATGCTCCCCAGGACACAGGCTCTGTACTCCTCATTATTAAGGGGAAATGTTGGTAGCGGATGTAACTTATTTTTGCAAGAAGCTTGGCAGTAAAACTAGGAGATAAATAATAGACTGATAGATTACGATGCCAAAATGATTTTACTGGTTGCATTTGTTTCTTTTTCAATATATCAAAATGCAAATTGTAGGGGAAAGAGAAAGGAACTCATGGAGAGAGAAATAAATAGGGTTTAAATATGCAAACACAAAACAGGGCTAGCTGAGGGATCATATTTCAGAGAAGAGAGAATGGAATTTTACAGTAAGTATGAGTTTTAAGTTGCTGTGTTACAGATGATCAAAAACATAACAGCCTAAAACAATGTCCATTTATTAGCCCACAGTTCTGTAGGTCAGAAGTCTGGCGTGACGTTCCTGGGTTCTGCTCAGGGTATCACAAAGCTGAAATCAAGGCTCCATCTGGCTGAGGTCTCATCTTGAGGATCTAGTACAATCCACTTAGATTGTTCTTGGCTGAATTCAGTTGTTTGCAGAAGATCCCCCTATTTCTTTGATGGCTGTTAGACAGGGGCTGCTCTAAGCTCAAAGAAGCCACCTGCTTTCCTGGCCATGTGTCCCCTTCCATCTTCAAACAAGTGGTGTTGCTTCAAATCTCTGACTTCCCTTCTGCAACCAGAGGGAGGAACCTCTCTGCTCTTCAAGGAGTCATATGAGTAGGACAGCCCCCACTTCCCCATCTCCTTATTTTAAGATTAACTGATTAAGAACTAAGACACTTAATCACGTCAGCACAATCCCTTCACAGAAGTACCTAGATTAGTGTTTGATTGAATAACTGGGAAGATATTTGCACACCTGGGACCAGAATCTTAGGGCTAGGTGGGTACAAAAGGAACTGACCTCGTTAAAAATGGAAAAAGAGAAGTCATGGATATTTCATTGCATATAAAATGATGAAACATTAGGGATACTTTTATAGGAAAAGGAAGAAAGTTGAGAAATTATCAACTGAATATAAGAAGGTGAAAAATCAAAATTATCAGTTGCATATGAGAAAGACAGGGGTGAAATCAATATTTTGAGGACTATAGAATAGAATAGGTAATTACCATACATTAGTAGATGTGTCCATACTTTGCTGAAGATCTTTTGGAACCTGGCAAGTATGGATCTGTGGAGGAGTTAGAGATTTTCAGTAGAGAAAATTGAAATAGATAAGGAACTGTTGGCTGTTAGAGAAGCAAAAGTAAATGGCCGAATATGTAGCTTTGAATGATAAAGCAATCAAGGAAAGGCAGAGAGGTTCTGAGTGATAGGAAATGGGAAAGCATTAACAGTACGAAAGTACTTTAAAGCATAGAAACAAATAACAGGTTTGGGTATTAGAAGTTAGCACGAGATTAAAAGATGCAAGGCTAATCTTGGATTTAGATCTAGAACAAAAATATCGAAAATATATATTTCCCACCTGATAACCAAGTAGAAGGTATGATTATATGATGATCCGTGGCTAAAAAGTAGAGTAGAGATTAAAGGCATTAAAATTTACGTGACTGGGGAATCTAAAACCAGGATAATGGCTTTGACTTTTTAAAATATGTTTTATTTGGTTTTGTTTTAATTTCATCAAGTTTCTGTATCCACAAAGCCAGAAGAGTGAAATAGTTCTTTCAGGCTTATAACAAAATGGACAGTGATTTCTGGTGCTCTTTCTCTCCAGTTTACCGATGATGACAGCATGTCAACTCTGCTAGCTGACTGTTCATACTTTAAACAGAGAATTATATTGCTGCCTCTTGAGTGTTTGTTCCATTTACGATATTACCTACTTATTTTCCATTTAGAAAAGATGAACTCTGGCTCTCTTTTAGTCTCATAACCTTGGCATTTACCGCAAATGTACACACGCAAACACAGAATCTTCTCTCATCCTCTTAATGTATTGTAATTTGGGTTAGATCAGTGCTTATGTAATTATAAGTAAGCAAATGCTATCCTGACCCTTTTTATATACTAACAGTATTTTTCCTTTCTTAATTCAAATTTATCATCCTCTGGAGCTAATAACCGCCCTACTTTTCGATGCGTATTTCTTTCATATACTTAACACTAATTCAAATCCAATTCGCCACCAGTTGTCTAAATCACCCCTTAGTACTCATCAGATAATCTATAAAATCCGTCTTTTGAGACATCAGTTCTGGGGACTTCTGACCTGCCCTGTTCTGGGCTGATTTTCCTTTATGCCTGGTATATAGCCATCTCCCTGGAATTTCCACTTTTTCATAATTCCTAAGATCCCCTTCACTGTTCCCTTATTGTCTGTATCCCCTGCTCCATCTTTATGGGTCCATACCCTTGTTTTAATGGAGCATATCTTATAGTAGCTTCTTGAAAAAAGGTACAAGATACATTATCTTGGAGACGTAGAGTATCTCTACTGTCACCGTTGATTAATGGTTTGGCTGGGTCTCAAGCCCTAGGTTTGAAATAATTTCCCCTGAGACTCTTGTAGACATTGGTCCATTGTTCCTAGCTTCCAGAATTATTGTTAAGCAGCCTGAGGCCTTTCTTATGTCTGATCTTTTTCATGTGACCCCCTTTTTTAAGCTGCCCAGAAGCACATAGAATCTTACCTTTGCCCCAGTGCTCCAAAATGTCGTGTTGATGTGTCTGGATATGGGTCCACTTTTTACCTATTTTGCTAAGCACACAGTGCCCCTTCCATCCTGGTGGCCCATGCCCTACAGTTTGGGGAAATATTCACGAATTGTTTAATTGATGGGTTTCTCTCTTCAGGTTTTATTATTCTCTCTTTCTGGTACTTCTATTGTTTAGATGTTGTACCTCCTTTACTGTTCTTCTCTCTTTCTTACCTTTTTGCTCTTAATTTTCCAACTTTAAAAATTTTTCCTATGTAATATTTCTCTACTTGGTGGGAGATTTCCTTAACTTTATCTTTAAAAATTCTATAGAGCTTTTCAATTTTGCTAAAATCTTTTTATAGCAACTTGTTCTTTTTCTCATTAAAAATATCTTATTTCTCTAAGAATGGCAATAAAAGATTTTGATCTTTTTCCATGCATAGCCTCTGTTTAAAAAAAATTCTTTATTTTGATCTCTACTCTTTAAGGTGGAGGCTTTTTGCGGACTGCCAATGATCCTTGAGTGTCTGTTAATATTAAAAGTAGGACATTTAAAAGCTAGTTGGGATCATTGGACCCCTAGAGAGGGCTCGTTACAGTGACCTGCACTATAGATGATGCCGTTTCCTTGGGGAAAAGTGTATGTATATTCTTGTTGTTCCCCTTGGCTGAGCAGAATTCCCATATACAGATCTTCATTATAATAAACAACCTAGGGGTACAGTCCTGTATTCTGTCATTCTGGAGGCAGAAAAAGGGAGAAAGCTCTGGGATTAGTCCTCGGTATTGTAAATGTTAGCTGAATGCTCCCGTGTTCAGAAGAATACTCCACCCTCAAATGTGTCTGGCATCCCCCAGTCCAGAGCCTTTCTGTCTTACTTACCTTCAGTCTCATGCTGACACAAAAGGAAATGAGTCCTTTGGCAACATGTAGTGACTGAATACCTCTGAGGTTCTAATTTTTCTTTGTTCTTTTTAAGATTATTTGTTTACTTGCCAGTTTTTTTGAGAAATAATGTTACATACAATAAACCACATCTATTTAAAGTGTATAATGCACATGAGTTTGGACAGTCACACTCACAACCACATCACCACAACAAGGTGTATATAAATCTGTCATCCAGAAGATTCCTCATGGTACTTCAGTGTCAATCCTCATTCAGCCCTTACCCCCGCACACGACTATATATGATTTTGTAATTTATATGAATGAGATATGATTAGCCTTTTGTCTGTTTCTTCTTTCTTTTAGTATGACTTTGAGATTCATCAGTGTTACTACATTTATAGTAATTTGCTTCTTTCATTGCTGAGAAGTATTCTGTCCCATAAGTGTACCTCCTTGCGTTTATCTGTTCTCCCACTGATGGACACTTGAGCTGTTTCCGGTTTTTGGTCAATATGAATAGAGCCATTGTGAATATTTATGTGCAAGTCTTTATATGGACATAGGCTTCATTTCTATTGTATAAATACATTTCTCAAATACTGTCAAACGGTTTTCCAAAGTGGTTGCACCATTTTACATGGACTCACATCCTTGTAACATTTGGTATTGCCTGTATCGATAATACTAACCATTATAATGGCTGTGTAGTTTTAACTCTTAAAGTTTTCAACTTATCTTCTTTTTACTCCACCTCACCCTTACTTCTACAGGGAGCTGGTGCCATAAATTCGTAAGTTTAAAGGGTATTGTATAATATAAATTAGGCTGTTTCTTGGCTTTTTTCCTATAGACTTAAGATTAAACTTTCCCATTTTGCTAGCTCTGTTACTCTGTGTCCATATACTTTGTCTTCCAAAATATAGTTGTGATTGTCTCTAGTCCCACTCTCTTTCTCCTTATATGTTCCCACATTTTTAACTACCTTTATTTTTATTTTAGTGAGATTTTTTTGGAGGGAAGATGAGTAACAGATTATTTTTAACTCACCATATCATTAACCCTGAACTAGGTATTTCATATGTATGCTTAATATCCAAAATCAGTGTCAAAGGACAGACATGGCAGAAGGTAAAATAATGAATTAGGTGTTAAGATAAGTATTATGCCAATGATGAGATAGAAAGGATGGTACAGATATGGAAGTGTAGATTCAGGAAGGCCATCAAAAAAAAAGGGAGTTATTCCATCTTTTATTATGTTGGAATGATAGTTTAAAATGGGTCCTGAGGAACAGTGGAGTGCTAACACCGCCTGCTTTTCAGAAACAAGGAGGGGCAGGAGGAGGACCAATTTCTTGTGGTGAAGTATAGAAAATATAAAGAAACTAACTCAGTAAAGTGGGAGAAAGACAACATATGCATGAAGGCATTTTGATTTTGTTTTAAACATTGAGTGCCTTGTTTGAATAGCAGCTTCTCAGGTGTCATGTTTGATAGGAAACATGCATTCAGATATTTAATGGAGTCTCATTCAAATGGGGCAGAAAAATAAACTTTAAAAATTGGGAAGATTTTGTTCCCCATTCCACACTTTTACTATATGCCCTGTAGTAAGTGATGTGGGAGATACATGCGTGCTGTGATATCAAATAATATGAGTGTCTTGCCACACAGATATTTAAAATGTTTTAGAAGCCAAGTTCTTTCATGCAAAAGGGACACGAGTGAAAAAAGTTCAACTACTTTAACTGGATGTTCAACTAAAGGAAAAACTATATTCCACAGCTAAAGGAAAGTGCCAAATATTACATTCATCTGCAATATGGTTTCTTCTAAAGGATTTTGAAGCATAATGTGAACTATCATTTATCTAGAGATGGATGATTAGAATAAAGATATCCTAGAAAAACTGTCACGAAGGAAGGCTTTTAAGAATCAGGACTGTTCAACCTTAAATAAATATTTAAGATGGATAGAATAACTACATATCAATCATTCCCAATGTTCCTATGTGAAATCTGAGATAAATGTACTCACTGCACGTACAGACTGAATAGGTTCCTTCCAGGATGGGGTGCTCTGAATCGGGAGGAAGGCCGACCATGGGCTCCTGTCTGATTCTCCAAGAAACCATTGGGTTGGCTCATGGCATTACAGTCACATTTAGAATAAAGTCTGGTAGCACAGCATGGTGATGGTCTTCGTAAAGTCATTTCAAGCAACCTGCATTTGGAGATGTCTATTTGAAGTGACCTGTCAATAAATCAAAGAAGCAGAGATATAAAAGAAATGTGAAATTCCTTTAGTGAATATTGCTAATTATAGATATGCTTATTCCTCCACATGCTCTTACATTATCTGTGATTAGAAATTAAACTAGGCAAGCTTCAATTACTCGTTATATTTCACATTTGATATATGGAAAAACCTAGCAAAATTTTGAGCCAAAATTACATGGGAAGGGCTACATTTTTAAGCTATTTACATACATGGTTAATTCTCACCAAGTGTTACTGATGCGAATGATAGGATGACATGATGACCTGGTCTCATGTTCAGTTACACCATATCACAAGCTGAGAAGAGGGAGATGCACTGGGTAGCCTCTTCTAGTGCTTGTCTCCAGGGGAAACACACTGTAGGTAAACCAAACCAAGAATAGGGAGAAGCCCACACATTGGATTAACAACCCAGCATTTACTTTTATCTGCTTTATCAAAGTTGCTGTTTAAAAAAATGGGTTTTTGCTTTTAATAAATGTCCAAATGCAATTGAAAAATAAGTGGCAGGGAATTTTTAAGATTCATTTTTTAGCCTTTTACAAAAAGATTAGAGTGGTAAGGTGTAATCTATTTATCCAACTAAGGATTGTTAAGTGCTGTTAAATAATTTAGCTTTTGCTTGTGCATTATGAGTGGCATTAAGTGCATTTTCCAGTGTGTAAACAATAAGCCCATAACTAAAACAATAACGATATTTACGTTTGAGATCTGGATGACAAAAATAATCAAGAGTTGTGGAAATGCAATAAATCAAGCCATCAAGCTGACATGGTATAATGGGAAAGGGTTGGGTGGGACAATGGTATCTCTTCTTTGAGTAAAACTGGGAATGAGGCAGTTAAGAGCTGTAATTCTTACATAGAAGACAGATCAAATAAACTGACTACCATCTTTCCTGTCAGTGAAAAAAAAAAAGCACACATAATCAGCATTAGACCAGCACTAGTTCCTGTTTTACCTTTAAATGTTGATTATTCGGAACACATCTGTAACATAGCTTGTTATGACTCCCTTCACACTCTGTGCATTTAACTTACTACATTAAAATTTTCCAGTCACGAACAAACCTGAACATCTTTAACATTGTAATTCAAAAAGTGATTCAGGGCTTGATGCTTATTTTCACTGCTGATTCTGCCCTCAGTCATGTAGCTATCAGATTTATGTTGCTCCCATAATGGAGACCATTCAGTATCCCAGAGATCATTTGCTTAATAAAATTCACTTAGCTATTCACTGAATACTAAAACTGCATAAGCATGCACCGGTCCACCTAGCAACCAGATGAATCCAATTTACGTCGCACCATTATTAGAGATTAAATCACAGTTTTGTTAGTGATCTATGAAATTCTACATTTAGGGGCATTTCTGAAACAGTCTAGAAAAGGCTGAAATATTTATGTATTAAAGCATCTACTTCAATCATAGAATTAAAGATTTGCATGTTACATGGAAATAAAGAGGTAGCAATTGGAATTTATGATAACACAAATGGTGCCTAGAAATGTATTCTCTTTTAGACTAGATTAAGCTATGAGCACCCACATGAGAATTCACCTCTTGATTCACAGTAAGACCAGGAATATGTTTAATTTCATCCGAGGCTGCTGCTTCGTAGCCAGTGGCAAATTCATTAAAGTGCTTTTCTGAGTTTCATCGAGACCCATCTTCAATTCCTGCAACAGGGCAGAAAAATAAACATATTTTCCAAGTGCAGTAAAAGCCTACAAAGATCATTCATCTGATCTCAGTTGGAGTAGGAATTGTTATGAAATGGCCAAAGGCATTCATAGTTAAGAACACAGCTGGTCCACTGGTCCTGTAAAGTTTAAGAAGGAAAAGAATGTTGAACCTACTAATTGAAAGTTTCAAGTTTTTATGTACATATGTATGTACATTTAAGCTTGAAATACATATATATATGTTTGAAATAATTTTACTCTTTAAGATGTCTGTGCATCTATAATGAAATGACTTTCCTTTTGTTTAAATGGTTTTGTTTTATTTAAGAAGTTCTCAGGGACTTTTTTTCAACTGATGGAACATGCTTTCTTTGGAAATTAATTTCGAGAAATTCCCTTCCTATTTACCAGTTTTAAGATCCTGAAGAAATCATTTCACCTGTCAGAACCTTGGTTTTCTCATCCCTCAGATTAGGAGACTGAGCAGGTGACTTATGTCTTTCCAAGTACTGCACAGCCTGGACTCACTAACTGCCTGCTACATTTTGTAAAAATAGAAGAGGTTGCTGAGAAAAAAGTACTAACTGAATGATCATGAAATTTCATTTTTAGTGATAGAAAAAAAATCACCATTTTTTAAGCCTGGAAAACCAAAAAAAATAACCCCTGGTGACCAAACTTGAAAATCTAAGCATAAACTTCAAACCATAGTCTAAGGAGCAGAGGGTGACATGCCTCCGCCACAAAGCGATTGATTATTTACAGAAGAAAATCAATACATTGTTTATAATAAGTTTATAAATAAGTTAGCATCTAAATAGAATGGATTATACTCTTCACAGTGTCCATAAGTATAGCTCTTAACTCATTCTAGGCAAACTTCACCTGCAGGAAATGCTAAAGGGAACCAATTTATTTTAAATTATGTGCAATCTTAAAATTAAGAACTTTTCAAGATGTAGTACAATATGTGCCGGAGTATAAATACCTCTTAGAAGCAGCGAGACAGAGAAAGAGAGAACTTCTTAAGATAAAGGAATGTCTAGTGATGGACGACGTGTGAGGACCTAGGGTGGGGAAAGAGACATGTGAAATGTCTGTGTTGGAAGACATAATGCACGTTTTAAGGAATACATTTTAAAGTGTAGCAAACTTAGCAAAGAATAACATTGAATTCTTATAGAACCTACACATAGTAGGACCAGAATTACTATTATTGTATTATAAACATTTAACTCCTTTCATTACAGTTTTCAAATTAGCCATTGAGGAAATATTTTCCCCTGTGTTTGAGTTTATAATCTCCACAAAGTAATCATACCTTTAAGGAGTTCTTTGGACTAGCACAAAAACAGTCTAAGTCAGGTTTCTTTTAGAAATACATGGGTCATTTCATGTGGACTCCTGGGTGTGGGTGGCAAATGACTGTTAATGCAGCACATGTTAAAGGCATTCTTACAGGAATGTGATACTCAGTGTCACCAGAAGCATGAACTCAGTTCATTCTCATCTCCCCCTCCACCCGACTGACCCACCGCCAGCGTGAATATCATGATGAGGCCGACATCAGTGACAAAACCAGTTTGAAATCAGGTACAAGTGTCTCAGTGCGACCTAATGGTCTTTCTGTTGATGAACTACTGTGTATTGGGGATAAGTGCCTTGGGAAATACCTGTTCCAATAACTGCAATTTAAGGGAAAACCGTCCATGCACATAGACTGACCTGTGTAACTGCTGGTGTAGCTCCCTACCAAGTTTGCTTCTGAATTACTGTCTCCAAAATATGACAGAAGTGTTTGGAGAAGCTCCTATCTCTAATCAGTTTTCACTTAGCCTCCATTTCTGAAGCTGACCTGGCTCACATATTAAAATAATTTCAGACATGTATGTGTCTTAAAAAGCCATTCTTCCTGAGGCCGCACTATGGTGACCAACAGAAACTGCTTTGCCAGAAAAGACAGTGTCTATCATGGCGTTTTGAGTTATTCTGCCCAAAAAGAACATTGCACTAGACAAATGACTCCCATATCGCCTATGTTTTATTTAAAATAAAATAATTTATTTGAAATGTCAATGTTTGAGCATGTCTTTATTAGAAAGCATAACATAGGTAATGCTGTGCCTATTTATAATGAATATATTTGGGTTTAGGAGGAATGATACAAGTCAGAGGCCATTCCACACAAGAAACAAAGGAAAATAAAGGTGCAAAGAGACAAAAATGGGCATGAAAATAAATGCTAGTTCAGAATAAGTTATAATGAACACAATTCACTTGTTTATGATGAGTAGAGGGAAATAGCCCCAGTGGAAGTAAGGAACTGCCCCAGATAAATCTCAGACTATTGGAGCGAAAGCCGTAAAAACGTTTGATATTCTATAAAGGAGCGGCATCTTTTTTTTCTAAATATAGCATCAGAATAATTCCTGTGATATTGCCCAGAGTGAGAGCGTGATGAAGTGTCTCAGCATCTCAACATACTCCTGTCTTGAAATTCTACCACCAGTGGAGGCATGTAGTTCATCTCTAGTGTTTCAAAAGGCCCAGATCTCAGTCAGCAAAGGGGAGCCAGGGGAAGACTGGAAAAGAAGCAGTAATGTAAGAGGTGATGGGGAAACCGAGCGTCAGACCTCCAGGAGCAGAACCAGCGCAAAGCTAAGAAACAATCAGCAACCCAAAAATAAACAAAACATTTCCACATAGAATTTGCACTGCAGTAGATTTCTTATCTGGGCGGTGATAGGCCATATCTTCTTTAGAACCTTTTATTAATGAAATTCTTAATAAAATTTTTTTTATGTTTTATTTGTTTTTATTTATTTAAATAATGTTTTAAATAATAACTCAGTTCTAAGTCAGGTACAAGGAGTTTCATCTGTTATGTAGATGCAATTGCTCTCACTGATTTTAAATAGCTGCACTAGGGCATAGAAACCCTTTGCCAGCAAATACACGGTTGGAAATACAATAACATTGCGTAGACAGGTAAGCAGCATGACTAACCCTATTTCATGATCTCAGACACTATATTTATTTAAGTTTCCCTGTCTCTAACAACCTTCTCATAAAACACTGGGCTTTTTATGCAACTTCTTGTAAAACATTTCAGGATTATGATGTACTTAATTACTACCAATTTATTTTTATAGGGTGGTTCGTTGAGGGAACACTGAAAAGTCATGCAGGAAATGGGATGACAGTTTGTTTTGCCAAACAGTCATCCCCTTGCAGGTCATTTAGCTCTCTGTCCCTGCCAAGCAAAGATCAGAAGCCCCTCCCAAACGCTGAGACCCCCACTGAATAGTCCCATAAAGTCTCCACATACTGTAGGCTGGCAGTGTGGTATGTCGGCCACCTTGTGCCTGAATAAGACTCTTGTCCATTTGCCTACTTGACAAATCCTAAGGCATGACCTTCGATCGTTCCCTTTCCCACATCCTCTGCCTGTAATCAGCAGCAAGTCCTATTCATTCTGCCTCCAACAGGTATTTTAAACATATTTCATTCTGTTCCCACCAGCACTACTCCAGTCTAAGCCTTGATTAATTCTCCCTTTGACCAATGCCAAAGTCTCCTAATTGTTTTCTAGTATTATCACTGTCCTCATTTTACACATAGCAGCCAGCATGAACTTTTTAAAAGCAGACTTTGTTTTTAGAGCAGTTTTTCCCATAGAATCCCTGTCCACCCCCACACACAGCCTCCCCCATTATCAATCTCCCCACCAGAGGGGTACATTGCTTATAATTGATCAACCTATACTGACACATCGTAATCACCCCAAATCCATACTTTAGGTTAGAGTTCACCCTTGGTGTTGTATAGTCTATGGATTTCGACAAATGTGTATGACATGTATCCATCATCACAGTACCATTTCACTACCCTAAGAATCCTCCGTGTGCGACCTGCTCATCCCAGCCCATACCATCCTGCATCCTCTAGCACTACTGATGTGTTTGCTGTCTCCAGTTTTGCCCTTTTCAGAAAGTCATACAGTTGGAACCATACCGTATGTCATCTTCCCACATTGGCATCCCTCACTTAGTATATGCATTTCTTTCTCTGTGTCTTTTTATGGCTTCACAGATCACTCCTTTCCAGTGCTGAATAATATTGCATTGTCTGGATGCACCAGTTTATTTATCCTTAATCTACTAAAGGATATCTTGGTTGCTTCCAAGTTTTGGCAATTAAATAAAGCTGCTATACATACCTTTGGGCAGGCTTTTGTGTGGACCTAAGTTTTCATCTCCTTGGGGTAAATATCAAGGAACGTGATTCCTGGATCATATGGTAAAGTCATGCTCAGTTTTGTAAGGAATCCCCGAACTGTTTCCCAAGGTGGCTGCACCGTTTTGCATTCCCACAACCAGTGAATGAGGATTCCTGTTGTTTCACATCTGTGCCCCCATTTGGTGCTGTCCATGCTCCAGGGTTGGGCTATTCTAGGAGATGCGTAGTGACATCTTGTTGTTTTAATGTACAATTCCTTAATGAAATGAAAAGATGAAGAGCATTTTCGTATGCTTATTTGCCATCTGTATCTTCTTTCGTGAAATGTCTGCTCAGGTCCTTTGCCTGGTTTTTAATTGGGGTGTTTTCTTATGGTTGAGTTGTCACTACTGTTTATATGTATTTGATAAGAACTTTACCAGGGAAAAAATCAATTCATATGACCTTTGGGCAACACAGGTTTGAACTACATGGATCCATTTATACACAGATTTTTTTCAATGAATATATTGGAAAATTTCTTGGAGATTTGAGACAACTTAAAAAAACTCAGATATGAAACATGTAGTCTAGAAATACCAAAAAAAAATTAAGAAAAAATATATGTCATGAGTGTATAAAATATATGTAGATACTTGTGTATTTTATCACTTACTACCATAAAATCAACATTAGCCTATTAGTAGTTAAGTTTTTAGGAGTCAAAGTTATACATGGATTTTGAATTGTGTGGAGGACCAGTACCGCTAACCCCTGTGTTGTCCAAGGGTCAACTGTATTTTTTGGGGTATGTCTTTGCAAGCATTTTCTCACCATCTGTGCTTCATCTTCTCATTGTCTTGACAGTGTCTTTCCCAGAGTAGAAGTCTTTAGTTCTAATGAAGTCTGGCTTATCAATTCTTTCTTTCATCGATTGTTTCTTTGGCATTAAAGGTCATCTAGATTTTGTCCTATGTTATCTTCTAGGAGTTTTACATTTACATTTTGATATATGATCAATTTTGAGTTAATTTTGTGTAAGTTCTACACCTTGATTCATTTATTTTTTACTTGTACATGTCCTATTCCAACACCATCTGTTGAGAAGATTATTCTTGCTCCATTGTGTCACTCTGCTCCTTTGTGAAGATCAGTGACTATATTATGTGAGTCTATTTCTGGACTCTCTTCTGTTTCACAGGTTTCATAGTCTGTTCTTTCACCAATACCTTGCTATCTTGATTACTGTGGTTTTGTAGTTAAGTCTTGAAGTTGGGTGTTAGTTTTCCAAATGTGTTACTTTCCTTCAATATTATTTTGGCTATTCTGAATCTTTTGCCTTTCCATATAAACTTCAGAAATCAATACTTTCTTCAACTACATTTAGATATAGTGACATTGGCTCTATGTATGTCAAAACACAGTTACATATATATGAGATATCCTCACAAAATTGCTATGAAGTGTTTTATTATGTGATATATTTTAAACTTTAAAAGATGAAGGACTTCAAAGAGTAAGCTCTCAATAATTATGAGCCTCTCATCATTACCAACGTCATCATTATCTATAGCTACAACATGTCCAAGCTATTAAGTGGCTTGTCCAGTGTCATAGCTGGTAAGGTAAGAGGACTCAAATCCAGGTGCCTGATTTCAAGCTTATGTGTTCTTTTTACTACTGGTGCTATTGAAGCAATAAATGAACTCTGAAATTGTTTTTTCCCATCTTTTCTTCACCTGATGAAACTTTAATGTAGGGTACAGTAGAAGATAGGTCTCATAATTAACTTAAACCCAGCTCCTATGGATGATATTATTTAGCCCTACCCTTTCTCAAATGTATACAATTTCTTATTGTCTAGAAGAAGAGGAAAGTATGGCCTAAATAATATTGCCTAGTTAGACAACTACCTATGAAATATCCTAGAAATTTTGGTCAGCGTGATGTACTAGATGGAAGATTTATAGATTTTGGTCCCAGTAATTTTTTTTAGTAAATTCACTTGGTTTTTCTGAGACTCAAATAAGATACCATATGTGAAAATTCTCCAAACACTATAAAATACAACTATACTATGTAATTATTAACATGTTATTTTCAAAATTATAATTGTATGATACTTGGAACATCATAAACTATCAATAAATATTTGATGAATGAATAAATGTGATCAACTCATAATAGCTGTTCATAGTTATTATATTTAATATTATGTAAATAGATGTCATTCAGACTGTAAGAAAAGGTGGTAAAGAAGTTTCCACAGGGAGTTTAATAACTAACCTGCAATTGTTCTAGATTAAATGAACTATAAATTTGTTTTTCATTAGATTATGTAATTGGAGGCTATTTTCATTTCATTGAATATAATTATAAATGTTTAAAATATTCATAATATGCTTAAAGTGTATATATTGCATTAAATTTTATAGTGAGGTGATTTCAGATCAACAGGATAAAAGTGCAGTAGCTTTGATCTAAGAGAGACGTTTGGGTGTTTACTGGAGTATCTAGTATTAATCACCTTTCTTGACTTCAACCATATGAAAATATACACAAATGAATAAGTGCTTCTTAGCATAGTCTTTTTATTCTACACCAAAATTTTTTAGAGCTCAACCTTGAAATTTTGTGTCTGTAGCTAAAGAAGGAAGAGAAAGCAACTACATTGCAAACCCAAAAAGTTATTTGAATCATTTTTAGTATTAAATATCTCGGTATTTTTACAAATTAACATTGCAGCATCTGAAAATCTATAGAGGAAATAATAAAAGTTAAAAATAAACTCTAAGGTGGAATTTCTGCAAGTTAACTACATTTTAGAATAAAACCACGCACTGTACTGTCTAAGGGAACTTTGATAAAGACAGACGTCCTTTAGAAGGCGAGTGTTGAGTTTTTGTGAATGACATTCTACCTAAGTCTCTCCCCACTCTGCAGGTACCTGAGAAATTTCCCATCCAACCTGCACTTCTCTCCTAAGCCCTGGCCTGCTCTGAGCAGGATGGGGTCCCTGGGCTGGGACTGAGTCTGCTTGCCTTTCAGATTTCAGGGGCTTAGAGAAAGCAAGGGTAAGGAGTTCTGGTTGTTACTCTAACCCTGTGACAGTGCGTTCAGGGGACACATTTTTCCTTCCATAGTAAAAAGGAAAACTAATTCATGGAGAAATGTTAGACTTTGGGAGAGAGCTTGCACCCCAGTAGAAGGGGATAAGCAACTGTTTCAGTAGGAGTTTGAAGCTCTCACTCCAACTGCTGGTTCCCAATCTGGAAAATACCCAATATTCCTTCATTCCTTGAAAGTGTGCAGCTCCTGGGAGGGAACATTGATGTGTGTGATAGACAGATATACAAACAGGATCTATGTTCACACACGTATATGCATATAAATGAGTAATTATAAATACATGCATTTTGTAAATTACTTCAGGTCATTTTTCCATAGCTATAAACTTATGGAGAACTTCCTCCCAGTGAACCCATTTCGGGTCGTACCATGCGTTAGGCACTGTCCTAAGTGCTGGGGGATGCTGGCGGGCGGGGGCTCCAGCACCGGCTGTAGCAGCGGGCGGTCGGCAGCGCCGACCTGAGCTGGGGCTGTGGAGCAGACAGCGCTACTGCGATGTGGGGACCCGGGTGCTCCCCACCCCGCTGACACCGAGAGGACAGGAGGCCCAGAACATGCAGACAAGGCTCCCCGCGAACACTGCTCTGGGCAGACGCCTTCCCAGGCGAGATGGGCAGTGAGCCGCCCGCCACCCGCAGCTGACCTGGTCTGGCTGCCGGAGACACACACGCGGTGAAATCAGTGATCAGTCTGGACTCTGTTCCACTTAATCTAAACTCCTGTATTATCCTGATAGTGACGGCATGGAGAATAGTCCTTCCTATATATTCCGGCTTTTGAAGGAAATACTGAAAAAAAGGTCTAAAAATGATGGACTTATTGGATTCAAAATTTTAATGTTATTATTACAAAAAAAATGTTTTGTTACAAATCAGAGAAGACTGAAATTCTGGACAGTGTTTCTATTTGTAGACGATGAGACATCTAAACAATGTTTCATTGTATTTAAATGAAGAGGAGGCACTGAGGACCCAGCTCTGGAGAAGAGGAGAGAGTGCATTCTGAAGGTGCTACTATACTTCTTTTAACAGGATAATTTCGATTCCTAATTTTCATCCTCTAAAAAAGGGAAATGATTCTTTAAATATTTTGCATAATAAAACTTCAGAATATTTCTGAAGTCTTTGGAGGAAACTGTAGTTAAGAGATGTATGTATTTGGACATTTTTCCTTTGACATGTATATATATGCACATATATATTCATATGCACATATATTACTGATGCAAATATCATAGAAAAACTACAATATAAAATTTGAATGTAGTACTAAATATAGAATTTGCAATTGACTTATTTGTGTTTCTTCCATATCCCCAAAATATTTGAAACACGTCATGCTACACAATAAATGTAATAACTACTATGTAATAAATGTTTATGTATGCATAGAGATAATTATGGCAAGTACTACCTTAGGCATATGTGGACATAGGCCATCCTAACGTTCTCACATTGCCCCATCCTCCCAAAATACACACACGCTCGCCAGTGTTTGCACTCCCTGCCGTGAGGCACTCCTGTAGATGTAAGCGTGCCTTTAGGACTTTATCTGTAGGAACACTTTGGTTGCCAAAACTAGGTTCATCCACAGTGGAAATTAAAAGTAATGTTACAGAACCTTTAGACATGAGTAGTCTTTCTGGGGGCAGCTCTGCAGGAACATTAACTAAAAAAGATGGACTAATCACTAGGCACTGAGCTGAATAATTTAAGTGTGGTGAGTTCAATTTCCTTTTTTTTTTATTAAGGTATTATTGACATACACTCTTATGAAGGTTTCACATGAAAAAACAATGTGGTTACTACATTACCCATATTATCAAGTCCCCACCCATACCCCAATGCAGTCACTGTCCTTGGGTGTGGTAAGATGCCACAGATTCACTATTTGCCTTCTCTGTGCTACACTGTTTTCCCCGTGATTCCCCACACTATGTGTACTAAACATAATACCCCTCAACCCCCTTCTCCCTCCCTCCCCACCTGCCCTCCCACACCCCTCCTCTTTGTTAATCACTAGTTCCTTCTTGGAGTCTCTGAGTCTGCTGCTATTTTGTTCCTTCAGTTTTGCTTCACCGTTATACTCCACAAATGAGGGAAATCATTTGGCACTTATCTTTCTCTGCCTGGCTTATGTCACTGAGCATAATATCCTCCAGCTCCATCCATGTTGTTGCAAATGGGAGGATTTGTTTCTTTCTTATGGCTGAGTAGTATTTCATTGTGTATATGTACTACCTCTTCTTTATCCATTCATCTACTGATGGACACTTAAGTTGCTTCCGTATCTTGGCTATTGCAAAAAGTGCTGCAATAAACATAGGGGTGCATATGTCTTTTTGAATCTGAGAAGTTGTATTCTTTGGGTAAATTCCAAGAAGTGGGATTCCTGGGTCAAATGATATTTCTATTTTTAGTTTTTTGAGGAACCTCCATATTGCTTTCCACAATGGTTGAATTAGCTTACATTCCCACCAGCAGTGTAGAAGGGTTCCCCTTTCTCCGCATCCTCGCCAGCGTTTGTTGTTCTTAGTCTTTTGGATGCTGGCCATCATTACTGGTGTGAGGTGATATCTCACTGTGGTTTTAATTTGCATTTCCCTGATGATTAGTGATGTGGAGCATCTTTTCATGTGTCTGTTGGCCATCTGAATTTCTTCTTTGGAGAACTGTCTTTTCATATCCTCTGCCCATTTTTTAATCAGGTTATTTGCTTTTTGGGTGTTGAGGTGTGTAAGTTCTTTATATATTTTGAAGGTTAACCTCTTGTTGGATATGTCATTTACAAATATATTCTCCCATACTGTAGGATGCCTTTTTGTTCTGTTGATGGTGTCCTTTGCCGTACAGAAACATTTTAGTTTGATGTAATCCCATGAGTTCATTTTTGCATTTGTTTCCCTTGCTCGAGGAGATACATTCAGGAAGAAGTAGCTAATGCTTATACTCAGGAGATTTTTGCCTATGTTGTCCTCTAAGAGTTTTATGCTTTCATGATTTACATTCAGGTTCTTGATCCATTTCGAGTTTACTTTTGTGTATGGGGTTAAACAATAATCCAGTTTCATTCTCTTGCATGTAGCTGTCCAGTTTTGCCAACACCAGCTGCTGAAGAGGCTGTCATTTCACCATTGTATGTTCATGGCTCCTTTATCATATATTAATTGACCATATATGGTTGGGTTTATATCAGGGCTCTCTAGTCTGTTCCATTGGTCTATGGGTCTGTTCTTGTGCCAGTACCAAATTGCCTTGATTACTGTGGCTTTGTAGTAGAGCTTGAAGTTGGGGAGCATAATCCCCCCAGCTTTATTCTTTCTTCTCAGGATTGCTTTGGCTATTCGGAGTCTTTTTTGGTTCCATATGAATTTTAGAACTATTTGCTCTAGTTTGTTGAGGAATGCTGTTGGTATTTTGATAGGGATTGCATTGAATCTGTAGATTGCTTTAGGCAGGATGGCCATTTTGACAATATTAATTCTTCCTGTCGATGAGCATGGGATGTGTTCCCATTTATTGGTATCTTCTTTAATTTCTCTCATGAGTGTCTTGTAGTTTTCAGAGTATAGGTCTTTCACTTCTGTGGTTAGGTTTATTCCTAGGTCTTTTATTCCTTTTGATTCAACTGTGAATGGAATTGTTTTCCGGATTTCTTTTTCTGCTAGTTCATTGTTAGTGTATAGGAATGCCACAGATTTCTGTGTATTTATTTTGTATCCTGCAACTTTGCTGAATTCAGATATTAGTTCTAGTAGTTTTGGAGTGGATTCTTTAGGGTTTTTTTTATGTATAATATCATGTCATCTGCAAACAGGGACAGTTTCACTTCTTCCTTGCCAATCTGGATGCCTTTTATTTCTTTGTGTTGTCTGATTGCCATGGCTAGGACCTCCGTTGAATAGAAGTGGGGAGAGTGGGCATCCTTGTCTTGTTCCTGATCTTAAAGGAAAATCTTTCACCTTCTTGCTGTTAAGTATAATGTTGGCTGTGGGTTTGTTATATATGGCCTTTATTATGTTGAGATACTTGCCCTCTATACCCAGTTTGTTGAGAGTTTTTATCATGAATTGATGTTGAATTCTGTTGAATGCTTTTTCAGTACCTATGGAGATGATCATGTGGTTTTTGTCCTTCTTTTTGTTGATGCGGTAGATGACGTTGATGGAATTTTTTAATATTGTACCATCCTTCAATCCCTGGAATAAATTCTACTTGATCATGATGGATGGTCTTTTTGATGTATTTTTGAATTCGGTTTGCTAATATTTTGTTGAGTATTTTTGCATCTCTGTTCATCAGGGATATTGGCCTGTAATTGTCTTTTTTTTGTGGTGTCTTTGCCTGGTTTTGGTATTAAAGTGATGCTGGCCTCATAGAATGAGTTTGGAAGTATTCCTTCTTCTTCTACTCTTTGGTAAACTTTAAGGAGGATGGGTATTAGGTCTTGACTAAATGTTTGATAAAATTCAGTGGTGAAGCCATCTGGTACAGGCATTTTGTTCTTAGGTAGGTTTTTGATTACCAGTTCAATTCCATTGCTGGTAATTGGTCTGTTCAGATTTTCTGTTTCGTTCTGGGTCAGCCTTGGAAGGTTGTATTTTTCTAGAAAGTTGTCCATTTCTTCTAGGTTACCCAGTTTGTTAGCATATAATTTTTCATAGTATTCTCCAATAATTCTTTGTATTTCTGTGGTGTCGTAGTGATTTTTCCTTTCTCATTTCTGATTCTGTTTAAGTGAGTAAACTCTCTTTTTTTCTTGATAAGTCTAGCTGGGGTTTATCTATTTTGTTTATTTTCTCAAAGAACCAGCTTCTGCTTTCATTAATTCTTTCTATTGTTTTATTCTTCTCGATTTTATTTATATCTGCTCTAATCTTTATTATGTCCCTCCTTCTACTGACTTTGGGCCTCATTTATTCTTCTTTTTCTAGTTTGTTAATTGTGAGTTTAGACTGCTCATATGGGACTGTTCTTCTTTCCTGAGGTAGGCCTGTATTGCAATATACTTTCCTCTTAACACAGCCTTTGCTGCGTCCCACAGATTTTGTGGTGTTGAATTATTGTTGTTATTTGTCTCCATATATTGCTTGATCTTTGTTTTTATTTGGTCATTGATCTATTGGTTATTTAGGAGCATGTTATGAAACCTCCATGTGTTTGTTGGATTTTTCATTTTCTTGTGTAATTTATTTCTCATTTCATACCTTTGTGGTCTGAGAAACTGGTTGGTACAATGTCAATCTTTTTTAATTTTCCGAGGCTCTTTTTGTGGCCTAGTATATGACCTGTGCTTGAAAATGTTCCATGTGCACTTGAGAAGAATGTGTATTCTGCTTCCTTTCGGTGTAGAGTTCTGTAGATGTCTGTTAGGTCCATCTGTTCTATTGTGTTGTTCAGTGCCTCTGTCTCCTTACTTATTTTCTGTCTGATTGATCTGTTGTTCAGAATAAGTGGAGTGTTGAAGTCTCCTAGAATGAATGCATTGCATTCTATTTCTCCTTTTAATTCTGTTAGTATTTGTTTCACATATGTAGGTGATCCTGTGTTGGGCACATATATATTTATAATGGTTATAACTTCTTGTTGGATTGACCATTTTATCATTATGTCTTCTTCGTCTCTTGTGACTTTCTTTGTTTTGAAGTCCATTTTGTCTGATACAAGTACTGCAGCTCCTGCTTTTTTCTCCCTATTAGTTGCATGAAATATTTTTTTCCATCCCTTCACTTTTAGTCTGTGTATGTTTTTGGGTTTAAAGTGAGTCCCTTGTAGGCAGCATACAGCTGGGTCTTGTTTTTTTATCCACTCAGTGACTCTCCGTCTTTTGATTGGTGCATTCAGTCCATTTACAGTTAGGGTGATTATTGATAGGTATGTACCTTTTGGCATTGCAGACTTTAGATTCGTGGTTACCAAAGGTTCAGGTTTAACTTTGTTACTAACTAAGAGTCTAACTTAACTCACTTAATATGCTATTACAAACACAATCTAATGTTCTTTTTTTTTTTCTTCCTCCTCCATTATTTATATATTAGGTATCATATTCTGTATTCTTTGTCTATTCCTTGATTGACTTTGGAGATAGTTATTTTAATTTTTGCATTTGCTTAGTAATTAGCTGTTCTACTTTCTTTACTGTGGTTTTATTACCTCTGGTGACAGCTATTAAACCTTAGGAGCACTTCCATCTATAGCAGTCCCTCCAAAATACACTGTAGAGATGGTTTGTGGGAGGTAAATTCTCTCAGCTTTTGCTTATCTTGAAATTGTTTAATCCCTCATTCAAATTTAAATGATAATCTTGCTGGATAAAGTATTCTTGCTTCAAGGCCCTTCTGCTTCATTGCATTAAATACATTATGCCACTCCTTTCTGGCCTGTAAGGTTTCTGCTGAGAAGTCTGATGATAGCCTGATGGGCTTTCCTTTGTATGTGATCTTATTTCTCTCTCTGGCTGCTTTTAATAGTCTGTCCTTATCCTTGATCTTTGTCATTTTAATTACTATATGTCTTGGTGTTGTCTTCCTTGGGTCCCCTGTGTTGGGAGATCTGTGCATCTCCATGGCCTGAGAGAGTATCTTATTCCCCAGATTGGGGAAGTTTTCAGCAATCACCTCCTCAAAGACACTTTCTATCCCTTTTTCTCTCTCTTCTTCTTCTGGTACCCCTTTAATGTGAATATTGCTCCGTTTGAATTGGTCACACAGTTCTCTCAATATCTTTCATTCTTGGAGATCCTTTTTTCTTGCTGTGCCTCAGCTTCTTTGTATTCCTATTCTCTAGTTTCTATTTCATTTATTGCCTCCTCCACTGTATCCAATCTGCTTTTAATACCCTCCATTGTGCTCTTCTATGATTGGATCTCCGACCAGAATTCATTCCTGAGTTCTTGAATATCTTTCTGTTCCTCCATGAGCATGTTAATAATTTTTATTTTGAACTCCCCTTCAGGAAAAGTCATGAGGTTGATGTCATTTAAATCTTTCTCAGGAGTGGTATTAATAATTTTACTCTAAACCAGATTCCTTTGGCGTTTCATATTTGTATATGGCGCCCTCTAGTGCCCAGAAGCTCTACTCTCTGGAGCTGCTCAGCCCCTGAAGCAATGTCAGGGGTTGCATGGGAGTGGTATTGGTGCCTGTCGGGGGGAAAGAGCTGTTTCCTGCTACCCGGCTACTATGCTTGTCTCCACTGCCTGAACCACTGGGCTGAGCACACAGGTATAAGCCTCTTTGCTTTGCGTTTGTAGTTGCTGTAGACAGATCTTCCCTCTGGCTGGCCTAATACCAGGGTAGAGTTTGCCAGTTTGCGAGCCAGGTGTGGCTGGCCGGAAGAAAGGTGCAGTAGGCTGTGTATCACGGAAGGGGTCCTTGGAGCTGTGTAGCCAGCCAGGGAGCTGGAGCATCTGAAGATTGTCTAAGGAGGAAGATTTCTTTTTCCTTCTTAAATATGAGAGTCTATATGGCAAAGCTCCCAACCTGCTGGGCAGAGTGCACGTGGACAATTTTGTCTACCTGTCCTTTCTCCTGAGCAGTAAGCTCTGTGCAATCCTTGCCCCTTTAAGAGCCCTCTTGCTAAGGGCTTCCTTGTTAGGAAGTCTCTCAGACTTCCCACCTTTCTTTTGTCCCAGAGCAGGCAGATAAGCATCCCTGCTTTCCACAAGTGGCTGGAATCTCAGTCTCTTAAGGAATTCTGCCTGTCTTAGCTTTCCAACCCCATAATCACAAGAGTGTCATGCAAGCATCATGAAATGTAGGTTTGTGCTCCCAGAGCAGATCTCTGAAGTTAGGTATTCAGCAGTCCCAGGCCTCCACTGATCGGTTTCTCTTCCTCCCACTGGTGAGCTGGGGTGGAGGAAGGGCTTGGGTCCAACTGGGCCACAGCTTTGGTACTAACGTTATCCTGTTCTGTGAGGTCTGCTCTTTTCTCCAGGTGTATGCAGTCTGGCGCAGTCCTCTTTCCTGTTGCTCTTTCAGGATTAGTTGTATTAATTATACTTTCATATTATATGCGGTTTTAGGAGGAAACCTGTGTCTCACCTCTCATACCGCCATCTTTAATCCACTCACTCGAGTTCAATTTCCTTTTATACTACTTTTCTCATTGTGCATTGATTAAAATGCCAGTAAAAAGAATAAATGGCTAAGTGTATGGGTGGCATCCCAATTTTTTCAGTCTCTATTATCCTAGCAGATGAAATGTCTTTCAGAAGGAATGCTTTGCAGGAGACTCAGTTTCTCTGTTGCATCTCTGGTGCCCCTGTGGCGATAACTCAGGACGTGGTCCTCAGCCTCCAAATGAGCTGCCAGAAGGACGGTTGGTGGACCAGCGGCTGGTCCAGTGATGGACTAGAGCACAGTCTCTCATTCACATGCTTCCTCCTGTTCTTATCCCAGGAAGGATGTAAACTTTTCTAACATTATTCCCAAGGGTTGAATAGAGCCTCAGATCAGGCATTGTGGCATTGTGAAAATTAGCTTCCAATCTTTGTGTAAGGCATCTTTAAATATTTTGGCAATGAACAAAATATCTTTCTGGAATCCTTCTCTCCAGCTTTCCTCCTCCCCTTTCTTTCTCTCCAGAAAACCATCACACGGTCTAGACCAGAAGTGCTGGGGTGATCTGGCTCAGCCGTGCGGTCTCAGGGCTCCTGTCTGTCCTGACGTGTCCGTGATCTCCACAGATTCACGGGGCTGTCCGCTAGTGTCCTCCTCAGCCATGTGGTGATTCATCCATTTCACCTTCTACTGCTCTACATGCACTGATACTCATGTCTGTAGTAGGTGCCTCTAGGGGTAGAGGTTCCTCTAGTTGAGTGCCCTCACCCTGTGTTACCAAAAATTTAAATTTGAAGTGCTCTGGCTGACAAATGAAAATCGAGTTCAGGAGCCATCTCGCTGAAGAAAACTCAACATGTGTTTCTTCTTGCCCTTGTAGTGTGAAAACTGGAATATTTCAGGTACCATCATCATCAAAACAGGAACAGCATAACCACAATTTACACAGAAGCACACACTTAGATTCTGTCATGTTTTATATCAGACCTCAAATCAGTTAGAATCATGTCTGTTGATTTCTTGATAGAGATCTACTGAGTGTATTCATTTGTGTATTCTGGGATGTAATAGGCTCAAAATCAGTTATTGCCATCTCAAACCACATGGTATATTTCCTCTCAAAAGCACATTCACAATTCCTGTCTCTACCAGGAGATGCAGACTCATTCACATCTCAATGAGAACGAAACGGTTATTCATAATATTTGGAAACACTGTGAATAGCTCAATTTTTGAAATAAAAAAGAATCATTTTGCAAGTTATTTTTTATTAAAAATGCCTGTTTTAAAAAAATTAAAAGTTTGTGTAATTGGTATACTGAAATCATATGAGCACTTGGCCTTATTTGACATGTAACCCCATCCATGAAGCAGCATGCAGACCCAAACAAAATGTGAAAAGGAGATAGATTTAGGGTTTTAAGAATTTTTAAATTAAAGTAAACTTAATTGATATACAATCTTATAAAGGTTTCACATGAGCAACATTGTTTCAACATTTGCCCATATTATCAAGTACCCCCCCCCCCCAATTGCAGTCACTGTCCATCAGCGTAGCAAGATACTATAGACTCTCTACTGTCTTCTCTGTGCTATACTGTCTTCCCTGGAACCCCCCACACACATTATGTGTGCTACTCTTAATATCCCTTAATCCCCTTCTCCCTCCCTCCCCACTCTTCCCAACCCCTTCCCTTTGGTAACTGCTAGTCCCTTCTTGGAGTCTGTGAGTCTGCTGCTGTTCTGTTCCTTCAGTTTTGCTTCATTGTTATACTCCACAAATGAGGGAAATCATTTGATACTTGTCTTTCTCTGCCTGGCTTATTTCACTGAGCATAATACCCTCGAGCTCCATCCATGTTGTTGCAAATGGTAGGATTTGTTTTCTTCTTATGGCTGAATAATATTCCATTGTGTATATGTACCACATCTTCTTTATCCATTCATCTACTGATGGATACTTAGGTTGCTTCAATTTCATGGCTATTGTGAATTGTGCTGCGATCAACATAGGGGTGCATATGTCTTTTTGAGTCGGTGATCTGTTTTCTTTGGGTAAAGTCCTAGGAGTGGAATTCCTGGGTCAAATGGTATTTCTATTTTTAGTTTTTTGAGGAACCTCCATACTGCTTTCCACAATTGGTTGAACTAATTTACATTCCCATCAACAGTGTAGGAGGGTTCCCCTTTCTCCGCATCCTTGCCAGCATTTGTTGTTCCTTGTCTTCTGGATGTTGGCCATCCTCACTGGTGTGAGGTGATATCTCATTGTGGTTTTAATTTGCATTTCCCTGGTGATTAGCAATGTGTAGCATCTTTTCATGGCTTGTTGGTCATCTGAATTTTAAGAATATTTTCGAATGTATTTTGTATTGACATATAATTACCCATATTATTAAATCCTCACCCCCACTAGTGAGGTTACTATCTGCACATACAAAGATGTTATGGAAACACTGGCTATATTCTCCATGCTGCACTTTCATCCCTGTGACCCTCTTATATTATGATTGAGATTTTTTGTACCCCTTTATCTCCCTACCTACCCTTCCCCAGCCCCTCCCCCATGGTAACCACCAGTCACTTCTCAGTGTCTACGAGTCTACTGCTGTTTTGTTCATTTTGTTTTGTTTTGTTTTTAGATTGCACATATAAGTGAAAGAATATAACATTTTAAAATAAAAGTTTTTAATAAATGTTAGTAGTGTCAAGACAAGTGAACACAGAGAAATAAATGTATGTAATTTTGCTTATAGTAGCTATTATTTAATTATCTTTTAGGATTGCTAGGTGAGTTGCATATGTAATCTTATTAAATTGGCCAAAATATTTCAATGTTGGTATTATAACTTCCCTTTCAAATCTGAAAAGACAGATGCTCAGTGATCATGCACTTCCTTAAATTCTGGGAGATGATAAGTGGCTGAGTTTGGGGCCAACTTCAGTCTCCTGGTAAGAGTAAGGGCTGTACTCTTCCTACTAACCAGGCTTTACTGCATGACTTAAAAGCAGCCAACTCAAATAATGAGGATTTAAAGTAGTGGTTTTTTAAATTCAGCTTAAATTAAATACTTTACAAATAGCCATGGAGAGAAAAAGCACAAATCAAGATTTTCTTTGAATCTGAGCAAGTCTTTTTGAGCTGTTGATACTTAGGATGGTCCATGTGTAGATTAATCACCAAAATTAGGTCATAATAAATAAAAATTGGAAATTAAAGCCTAGACATAACAAATCTCATAATTTTAGACCAGTGGATGAGTTCAGAGATTACTTATTAAAACTTTGCCTTTTAGACATCAGGTCCATTATGAGTTGAAGGGGCTGCTTTAGAAACCTCCTCCTTTCTCCCCTCCTCCTCCCTGTCAACATCATTGTCATTCAGATCTGAGAAAAGAGCCAGTTGGCCAATGAAATGCAACCTAAAAATTAATTTAGATAACTTAAACATCTCAAGTATTAAAATAAGTGCTTAAAAATACTTTTCCATTCACAGAGAAGAAGGTGTTTGTGAGGGTTTAAAAAATAATTTGGCGTTTTTGCTTTGATAAATATTTTAGGTTATTTTTGGAAAGTTATCTTTATTTAATCCTAACAGGCATTGCATAGCTGTCCAATGTTCTGCACTTTTAAAGATGTCTAAAAGGTTAATGTGTTTGGGATTAATGATCAGCACTAAACAATAAGTTAACTAAACAATAATACGTGATAAGCATTTTATATAAGTGAGTGTGACGACAAGATGCTGAATTCAGTAAGAATCCCTTTGATGGATACGATACCATATTTGGCTTATAGGGAACCATTTGGGTTTAATCCGACCAAAAGTAAAATAGCAATGGCCATGAGGATTCCTTTTCCCTCCTCACGCAGTGTTGCAGATGCATGGTTTGCTCTCTCCTTTCCTTTCTTAAAGACACCAGCATATGGGTGAATGTTTTGTACTGCCAAAGTTGTCAGTCTGCATAACTTGTCTCTTTTTCCAATATGCTTAATTTTTGCCTGACAACTTGCACTTCTTTACATTTGCATTTCCCTCTGGCTTTTGTTTAGTCCTTCCCCAGTTTACTCCCTTTATATTTTATAACATATTTCAAATCATTTCTTAAATACTAGAACCTTATTTTCACAAAACGTCAATACAATCCTTTTTCTTTGCCCTGCAATCTTCTTCCCTATTCTGTTCACCAAGAGCTGCCTGATCAAATTCATTCCATCATACTTCCGCTTCTAAACTCCAGTATCCCTGGTCTTAGCACAGGTATCTTTAAAACTAGTGAACCACACCAATTCACAGCAGCTTTCCAGCCTACACATAGACCCCAACAATGTATGTCCAAAAATGTGTCATATACAAATTATTACTTCTGCATATGAATAAAATGAGTATTGATTACAGTCAGTGATGACAAGATTTTTTATATATGTGTGCGTACCATTTTAATTTAACAAAGGATTAATTGAAATTGGCAGGAGGAGGTTAGCCAGAGTAGATTAAGATAAATAATATATATACAGTGAAAAATAAAACACCTACCCCGTGTTGTGGGAATACAGAGGAAGAGCATGCAAATACAAATATGAAAATGAACTTTCTTTACAAACACCACCCCAATTGCCCTGCTTGTGGGTTCTGAGCTTTGTCACATGCTTCATGGAAGGCACAGGGGATACCGCAGGGGGGCAGCTGGACAGCAGACAGGCTGCACCGGGGAGTCAACAACTGGGGGCTTTTGTCTTTTCGAACAAAGAGATTTGGTTGAAGGAATGTAACCTGCAGAAGAGAAGATTAAAGATGCTTAAAGAATCTGGAATATACGACTAAAGGCTCTCTGCCAGCTCTCCTCCAGCCTGGTCTGGATCAGACAAAGAGCTGCTTGTAAAGTGCAGCATGAGAAATGTTTCTGATGAAAAAAAACTGTTAAATGCTGTGACAGAATCAAGTATCAAGTCCTCAAAGTCATTAATCATAGAATTTATATTTACTCATTCAGGGCTGTGTATGCTCAGGTCTTTGTAGAAACTCAGCTTGATTCCATTTTAGTGATTTAACGTGGTTCAACCAGAAGAAATTGCCTTAGGTTCTAATGGGACCAGAAGAGTGGATGATCTCCAAGTGCTGTTGAAGATTTGTGCAGTCAAAATCTGAGAGTGTGTCCAGGTGGGTGTCCAAATTTTAACCCTCAGGCCTGACCAAACCCACTAATCTCATCATATTTTTCCCCCAAAATAGAAATATTTGGAAACTTCAAAGGTATTCAGATTATTGTAATGTGGCCTAAGTCCTTGGGCCTAATACCTTATTAACTGAAACAGATTGATAGTAATTAAACAGTAAATTAAACACATGACATTGGAAGTCAGAAAACAACTGGACCCTTGATCTAGTTCTCAATGCTCTTAAAGGTCTTAGTCTCATTTTTTTCAGCTGTAAAATAAGAGGAGTGGATGAGATTCCTACATATTGTCCCTTATTTAAATGCTTTAGACCTGGAAAATGATTACACTTCAGAATCCGAAAGGGCACCATAGAGGAATGGAGGACACTGTGACTATGGCCCTTGTAGAACGTTCTAGACAAGCATGAAATGTATACAAGGGCCGTCACTTTCCAGCACAAAAGGGCGTCTCTTGGGTGGCCTGTAACCCTTGTGTGGCCTGCCTCGGCCCCCGGATAGCCCAGACAAACCAGCTGGACACCCCGGGTGGACTGCCCACACTAGTAAAACTCACAAAATGTGTTACTAGAAACTAGTCATTAGGCAAAATAGAAAATCAGTAAAATAGTATTTAAATGATCACTTAGGCTGATGTAAGTTCAATTAGGGTAGGAGACAGAAATATATAGTGGCAAAGATCGACCTTTCATATGTTCGAGAAGTAATTGGAAGAGCGACGGGAGAGGGCTTGGAAATGCGATGAGCAGGCATGAGTGAGACCCGGGAAGATGGATAAAGCAGGTGTGCAGATCAGATACCACCTTCCTGAAGTACACAGATCAGGGAAAAGGAGAATAAAGGGGATAGCGTGCAACATTTTGCTTTGGTTTTAGATGCAAAGTGGAAAGTCAGGTAGGGTAGCTTTCCTGCTAGACTAAAGCATCTAGAAAAGGGGGACCATGCAAGAGGCCAGCAGATGGAAAGAAGGTTCACCAGCTATTTGTATATGCAGAGAGTCTCAAGTTAGAGATGAATGTATTTGTTTTTGAGGTACCCCCCAATAATGGTATGTGAATTATTTAAGCAAATTAACAGCATATTTCAGCTATTATAGACTCACCAGTTAAACAGAACATCATGAGAGACCATCAAGCTCTTAAAGTTTAATTTCTAGATCATTTCCTGCTTTATGCTCCTTTTTTCCAGATAAACTTCACAAAGTCAAAACCCATAGTTATTTACATGTGAGTGAGAATTCGAGTTACAGCCACAGTGTTATCGTTGAAGCATGTTTCGTTTCTAAGTGTTTAAAATGAAAGGACTCTGGTAGCATGTCAAAATTTTGGAGAGACAGTAATTTTTAAAAAATGAGTATTGAACAGAAAGAGTAGCCGCAGAAACACCTTTCCAAGAGGGCATTTCCAGAGTCTCCTCTGTGGATATAGATGGAAGGTATGTATGAAAATCTGGAAGAAAAAAATAACTAAAAATAGAAGAGAGAACGTAACAAAACTAAAATGTAATGATCTTGATTATGGGTCAGAATGTTATGGTGAAAGTAGAACAGCATGTTTAACAAGCATAAGTTCCAGAGCTCAACATCCCTGGATTCAAACTCTGAGGCCTGTGATGTCAGTCAGGAGCCTTCGCCCCTCCGAGTCTCCGTTTGTTCGTCTACAGGAAGTGCAGAGTATTCCAAGCCGGTAAAATTATCCAAACAACTAAGTGAAATCACAAAATCAGACCAGTTCCGAGTAAATGAGCAAAAAAATGACAATCTTTGTTATCATTTTTATACTTATTACAAAAATTTGTATTTAATATGGTTTAATATCTATAAACAGAAAATATACATTTTAATTTGAAGGCATTCAACCATAGTTCATTAAATGGTAAAGTGCTTCTTTGAAGTTTTTTTTGTTTGTTCTATGAAGTTTTTTTTTAACCTCCATTGAAACTCATCTAGTTTTTCCATATGATAAAGCGTAGGTGTTTATTTCCAACTTCTTGTCTGGGAAGGTGTGTAGCTACGTGATTTGCAAAATACACAGTGCCGAGGTCTTACAGGTTTAAAATATTTTCCTTCTGCCGTCTCCCTGAGCTCTTCACCTCCCCCTTTCTTGGTCACCCGTTGAACACACACAAACTCTCCGGTTTTAAAATGTTATCTGTGTAAATTCTTCTGCCACAGCTGGACAAGATGCTTTCAAGAGTTTCTCTGTTTCCTGTGTGGTGAAGCAGTCTTCCCCTAACGACTGTTTCCCACAAAGACCTACCTTCTCAACCACTGTTTCAACGGTCTCTTACCACTTCCACCTTTCTATAGAACATTTCATTTGGAAAGAGGTTCACAAATAGTTGTTCGCTGGGCTGTTCAGGCTGATAACATCTCTTGGGACTTGAGCTTTGATGCACAACTCTCATCTGGAGGAAAAAAAAATGCAACTGTCAACTATTGGCAGATAATACCAAAAATGAAAACAAACTCTGTCTCAAAGTCAGGACAAAATAGTTACTTGTTTGGCCCTTTTTGGAGAATGAAACTCTTCACATTTTTCTAAAAGCCAAAATGGAAACATTTCATTACATATGTATTTGCTCGTTCTTGTAAAGTTTTAATATAATTAGATTCTAAACCATGTGTTTTATGGATAAATGCATTATTTTTTAGTAGCAACTAGACCTAAGAATATAAAATGAAATTAGATTGACACACATGAAGACATAGATTAAAATGTTTTAGAAGAACTGAGAGAATTCTGTTATCTTTGTTCTCATAAACCAAGTCATGTCAAGGCATCTTTTACATGTCCCCAAGTTTTCATTTAAAAATAAAATTACCCCATACTAATTATTACTGAAAAAATTAATTACTAGCATTATGTCTATGTTTTTTATAAAGAATATTTTCATACAGTCCTTATAATTCATAATTGTTTTGTACTTGCTCATTTCTAAAATGCTAAATTTATATGAATTATGTTTCATGAATCTAGTAATTATAAAAGCTTTGATTTTTATAGTCTTTCCTTGTTTTATAATCTTTCTGCTTATGGTTTTCACCCCATTATGAGTTTCCAAGATCTTTTCAAATAGATAAGTTTCACCTGAATGAAGCTAAACTAGAAACTCTTCTATTTCAAAATGTTGGTGCTCCACAAATGTGTATGGCTCAAAACTACCCCCGTCCCCGACAGGCACCCACGGACCAGCAGGGATAAGAGTAGAATCAGAATGATAAGCGCATCTGGCTCTGTCACAGCAGAAGACGGAAAATGAATTAACATGGATCATTGCTGCAAGCATCAGGAGACAGGTGCTCAGGGACACTCATTTTTTTGGAATATTAATAGATGCTCCACACACGACAGAGACATGCTAACGTTTCTGTTCTCCCCTGAATTTGGAAATTTCTTGCTGAAGTGAAGTTAAGGAGGGCAGCTCTGCCTACCTTTAAGTAGAAATTTCTTGCTGAAATTACGTAGACTTTAATTTGTTAACACTGTGAACATTCCAGAGCAGAACATGGTTCATACCCTTTCAGTCTCCTCCTCAAACTAAGACACATGTTTGGGGCTCAGTTGGTGTGTAAAGCAACAACTACAAATTGTTATGCAAGGTCTGCTGGTGTTTATGTTTGCAGCACTGTTTGCAAATAACTACAAATAGTGTTTCCTTATTCCCAGGTTGCCTCCTCTCCTTTCTCAATGTCGCCACCTCAGTCTGGACTTTTGTCTTTCCCTGTCCACACCTCTAGTTTTTCTTCTTGTTTGGTCTATGAATTTCACCATATTAATTCTACCAATGCAGATCTAATAAAGTCGCAATAAAAAAAATGCCATGGGGCTTCCTTTACCAAAAGTAAATTTTTAAATGTAATCCAGTATGCAAGAATGCAGTCCCAATGAACTGTCCAACATTTTTCCAAATGACTTCACTTCATGGCCCATCTGTTTGAGGACTTGAGCTGATCGCCAACCATGCCAGAGATGTCTTGTCTCTGATCTTGTCCTTGCATCAGTTCCTCTGTCTGGGACATGCTGAACCTGTCTGTCTCTTCTGAAATGCAGGGTCTTCCCTGGTTCTAATTTAAATGAAATCTCCAGCATGGAGCTCTCCTTCCATCAGTATGTAAGCATCCCCTCACTTAAACGGCCCTAAAGTCTCCTTACAAACCTATAGAGGCATGAGTCGCATTCGGGCCTGGCTGCCTCACCTGCTTGACTGAGCTGTGAAATGTCTTAGGATGGGGAATGTGACACTGAGGACGCGTTTCTGCTAGAAAGCTCGTCGACTGGCTTTAGGCAGTGGTCAGTCACATGCGCAACGAGTGCAGAGGCATCCACTGGGCGAGGGAGACCATCACTGTGATAATGTCCTCAGTGACCACAGCCCCACCCATCTAGGAATCACTGCTTGCGGGAAGGAACCACGGGGTGCTCACACATTCTCTTCAGCAGACCGCCTGTATTATTTTATCCTCTTATTCTTCACTGCAATATGCCAAATTTTAGAGTGTGTATTTTCAAGTATTTTATAACTTTTTAATTTTTTAAATTTTTTGAATGGAAAATAGAAAAAAGAATCCTATGCTCTAAAGGAGTACATACTCTTTCTCCCCTAGTCTCAGGTAGGTGTTTTAATCTTAAAGATAACTCTTAGGAGACCACTTGAGTGAATCACATCTGAAATCTCTCTTGATAACCATTAGACATTATTGTGATTTAAAATTCTCCCTTAAGACCATGTTAAGTTCAGGCAAATGGTGGGCCTGACCGTAACTGCTAGGCCGCCTTGGCTTTAAGGATTATTTGGTTTTAGAGGTGGGGGAGGGAAAGCCACAAACACAGATGAGTATTTCCATCACATTAGACCTTGTGCTGCAGGCTAGATCTTCAAAACAATCCATATCATATTCAAAAAAGGGAAAGTGACCTAGACACGCCTAGGATGTGTCCAGGATTCTTGAGGAACCTTCAGGAAATGCATTAGGTTTCCAACAGTTAAAACCCTCTCTTGAAATGAAGAATGGAAAGCAAATCCCCCACATTTGGACACACCTCTTAGACTTTACTTTAGGGTCATAACAGGCATGATTTTAATAGAATTAATGGGTCCAGGTCTAAGGTTTTTCTCTTTTCCTTCATTCAAAGCAATTTTGTTAAAAGTAAAGATAAGTAAGCTCTGTGGATTCTGTCAGAGAGAAGGTTGGCTTCAGACTGCTGACGGGTCACATCTAATCAGGGCACCCTGTTCCTGATCCTCTCGGCTCTCCTGGTGCAACTGGCATGTGGTAGGCTGATGTGCCCTATATATATGTATTTGAGGTGACTCTTGCTAATGTGAGTGCAGATTATTTAGACGTCTGGAATCAATTTCTCAACCTTCAGAGCTTTACATAAATATCCATTATCTGACTTACTGATTTTAGGGCTTTTGGACGCCAGGATTGTCAACACTTCCAGCATAGGATATTTGGGTTGAGAAGATAACTTCCCTATGGGCTATTTTTCTAGGGAGGGCAGTTTGAATGCAAGAGAAATTCCTAGTGAAACTCATTATCAAATCTGGAAAATGGTAAATTGCAGCCAATAGGAAATCTAAGGAGAATTTCATTTATTTCTCTAATGAAAGAGCCAATGTTATAATTTACAATCAGTCTTCTCTTACTTATGTCCTGTCTTGAGGCAAATATTTTAGGATGGATTGTAAGTGATTTCTTTCTTTTTAAACTTATTCTGTTTGTCACAATTATTGCCCTGAATGATTTGGACATTATAAACAATTATGAGGGAAAATCAAGGAATGAGATGGTTAAGTTTTAATTTAATGAAAATAATACTTTGAGGCCTGAAAAGTTGTTATAACACTGTTCAAAAGTACAAAGAAGAATATTGCCTCTTTGTTACAGTCTTAACAGATTATAGTAGGTGGCGAGCAAGCTTAACTATTACCTTCTTGGACAATTAAATGCCATTATTTCTATGTTTTAGAAAGAGATCCAAGAAGGCAAAGAATGGTGATAAAAATAAGTGAGCTTAAATCTCAAATGGAATTCTGATTTCAAAAATGAACAAACATTGATTTTAAAATTTAGAAAAGCAAATAACTTTGGGGTAAAAGATAACAGTGGGTCTCAACAAAATGGTGTTTCTTTCAGCCATCAGGGGTAACTATAAATGCAAAGTCTGTAAATACCATTAGGCTTCTGCAGGAATAATCATAGGAGCACAAGTCTGTGGATTATTAAACAATTTATTTCACCTGGGTCCTGTGAAAAATCTCCCCATGTTATGGAATAGTTTCTTTATTTGGGATCTTGTGAGACTCCCCCTCTATGATACAGCTAATCACATGTGTAAAAAAATAGAAGTCACACGGATAAAAAACTTCCAGGTGCGAAAATTATTTAGATATTATCATTGAATGACCTTCTTTTTTTATATCAAATTATTTCCTTAATTAAATCTTTAGATAATGTCTCTGAGTGAATTCTCAGTATTGTCTAATACATCTTCCAAAATGGAAACCCAAATTATAGCCTTGTCTTGCTATCCCTCAAATACTGTCTTACACCTTTCAAAACAGATTGCCGCCCAGGGTTCTCAGTGTAGCACATTGTAGGAGAAATGGAACAAATGTGTAGAAGTAAACTATTGAAATCTGAGAAAAAGAATAAGCAATGAACAATGTTTTTTGAAAGCCTTTATTAATCTCTCATTAACATGTAGTTCCACAGTTGGCAACTGTCTTTGGTTTAAGCTGCTCTTTTAATTTTAGGTTCCGGTCATTAATACTTCTTCGGGCGACGATTCGGAATGAATGCATGTCACTTGTAAATAGCATAAAATAATATATTACCCTGGGACTTTTTTTTTTACTTCTCATTTATTTGACAGAGCTGTTAGATTAGATAAAATAGATGAAAAGAATACGAATTTGCCTATATACTGACACCATAGTTCATTTTAAGGTTCTGGAAAGCAGTCTTAAGAAGCTGATATAGTTGTTGCATAAAAAAAAATTTTTTTAAATGGGGAGAAATTCTTTGCCGCTTAAGTAGACATGCACTTCATACCTAGTATGCAAATAACATACAGCTTTGTTCAAAATTAGCCTTTCCACCTATAGAGTAATACTAACAACCACTATTACTGAGCAGCACCTAAGTGGCCATCTCTCTCTCAACCCTAGATGTAGATGCAGATGTTCAATGCTTTGCATATCACTAATTTCATATGCTGCAGACATTGCCTTAAATATTTGGCAATTCAACATTTAAAGGAAACTGAAGCTCAGAGAAGTTAGATAGCTTGAATATAGGTCATACTTTCTACCCCAGAGCCAACCTGCCTGCTCTGTGTGCTTGGACCCTGGACTGGGTGAAGGCAGGCGGCTGTTCTCAGGAGGGGGTCCGTTCTCGGCCCCACGGACTCATCCAAGCTGACCAGCGTGCCGAGGACTGTGCCTGGGGCCTGCTGCCTCATCACTGTTCTTCAGCACAGCAGTCGTGTTTTAGGCATTTGCCAGGGAGCTCAACCATAAAATGAGCCCCTTGAAATATCTAACATTTCAAAAATGTAGCCAAAAAATGGACCTCTTCCTCATTCTGAAATCATCAAAACTTTAGTCCTATTTTAAGATAGAGCTATCATTTGTTTAATTTCTTTTCAGGGCCGCTATGAGGCACAGTGTTGAACCTAAGAATGCTTTCAATCCAGATATGGGGCAGAAATCCCTCCAAACGTTCGCCCAGCACCTACTGGTTGCCAGGCACTGTTCTGGAGTGGCACCAAGTCCCTGCCCTCTGGGAGCTACATTCTAGTGAGAAGACCAGGATTTTTCTCAATACAGGCCCCTGGTTTTCTTTGAAAACCGATCGGCACCACAATGAATGTGTAAGGGATGATATCATGATGGATAAACCACCACCCACCAGCCCCTCTCACACAGGCATTTCTCACAACCAAGTGTCGCCTCCCCCTTCTGCTGCTCTGGGTTTTGACACTTCATTCCCCAAGGGAGCAGATTTATGACAGAGCCAGAAGATAATGGTGGCAGAAAACTATAGGCTTTACCAAAAATGTAATGGTCAAGGTTTAGGAGAAAAAGAACTGGAGAAATACCAAGTCATTTCTTTTGCTCCAAATGGAGAAGAGATTAAAGTAAAACTTAAAAATGTCTGAGGGCTTAGGGAACAAGAAAATGGGAGAAGGAAGCAAGAAAGTCAGACTCTGGAGAAAATCTCTTGAAAGCGCCAAGGCCTCAGCCCCAGGGAATGAACGGTAGAGGCTGGGAGACAGCTCAGGGGTTCAAGGGGAACACTTGGTCATCTTCTAAGCGGAAGCAGGGGTGTGCGGAAAGCTCTAGACGATCCTGGACAGCCGCAGTTACCTGCAATGTCAGCGTGCTGAGTCTAGGCAGGTAGGGTCTGCTCCAGCCCCCCAGATGTCCTTCAGCAGAGTGCTGTGGGGGGCACCCCAAAATGTCCTCTGCCCCTGAGAGGAACACGAGTGGTGTGGAGGGAGAAATTAGGCTGAGGAGGACGGAGAATGTGCGGACTAACAGCCGCTTGGCCAGCGCCATGGATGCAGGAATGGACGGGATGCTGAAGACCAGCAGACAGCACACCCATCCCCTGGACCCCGCCAGGCGTTTGGTGACTCGACACCTGGTGTTTTCTCACCACTTCTCCGTACCTCAGGGCCTTGTTTCCCAATGTCCCTAGATTGATGTATCCAACGGAGAAAGGAGGCTTAAGGAAAACCTGAATGACTTAAGGCTTAAGGAAAATGTTTAAACATTTATTTACTAAATTTACTCAAACCTGAGAAATTATTACATTTTCTGACATGAATTAAATAGTGTCTCCAAAGAGAAATTGGGCTGAATTATATAAAAATAAAGAAATTTACATTTTTATACCTAAATGCTTCATTGGGCATATCACCTTGTTACAATATAACATACTGAGCATAGTTCCTGCCCATCATATTATTATTATTAGTTTAGATAATAGAGGGAAAGGCCATTCGTCAGTGTTCACACTTTCTTTTGTTTTTTTTTTTTAATTAACTCTTAATGATATTCTCTTATTTCACTGACAAAAAACAATGTTATCTTTTATTTTAATATGTTAATAGCATCAGGAAAATTGGCTTTCTAGATGGTTCATAAAATATTTAAAATTTTCCACTTAAGGCTAATCAAGCTTCCATATAGTCTTTGAATGTTTTAATAAAATATTTTCAACTCATATTTTTCTAAAAGATAGAATTCTCATTGTGAAAAGACATTTCACAAGAAGGAGAAAATGCACACTATTTTCAACATCTTTTTGAGCTACCTCCTAATACCATGTAGAATAAGATATCACTTATTAATAAATTATGCTTTGAAATAAAATCCTTTCATAGATTTAAAACAAGCCCATGACTACAATGGGAAACTCATAAATCTATAGACATTCAGTCTGGGTTAACTGAGAAACATTCTACTGCAGGTGGTACCGCCTAACAGCCAAAAGAATAAAAGCACCTCTGGGGTTTATATATTTTGGCTCAGTGGGTAACATATTCAGGTATTAAACAAAGAAATGTGACACTCTGTGGTTTCTGAAGAAAAAGAAAGGACTCGGATCATTTTAGATTAATAAAGAGGATTAATGGTGTTTTTAATCAGAAAGAAAATTCAGCTTTACCAGATTCTCTTTATTACAGAAAATATGGGTCACTTCTGGGAGAACTGAATATAAGTAAAAAGAAATCACTCATTCACTTCATGGCCATTTCTTCATGTTTTTATCAAACAAGCAAACAAATGCACACCCAGCTAAAATGCCCATTTAACTATCTCACTGTCGACTTTAATAACAAGTATTCCGTTTCTGTCATGAGTTCTGGGCCCTCTCCCCACAGGTGGTCCTGTGCTGACTGTTCCCTGTTTTAAGGGGCAGCCCAGCCTGGCCAGAGTGTGGTGCCAGTGGACTGACTGCTGTAAGACAGAAAGCAATACAAAGCCACTCAGTCTGAATGCTTCACATCCACTGATGCAGTCTAAGCCCGAATTAGTTTTCATGAAGTCAAATCATATTTTAGAGATTTAATGTTGCAACTAACCCCATGTATTTTTCATGTCTGCCTTGTCCATACTGTGCTAATGCAAGTGATTTTGGTTTGTTTCAGACAAAATATAGGATTGCACATTGATAAGTACAGTTTCTGATATCTATGCAGCAAATTAAAACTCAATATTTGAAGATACCTGAGGATATTATTGAGTGAGAAAAATAAAGTGTAGTGTACATAGTACTGGAAACCACAATCCAGAGTTGGATACACAAGCATGCTGAGTGACTTTGGGTAAATCACTTCACCTCTCCAGACATTATTTTTCTCATCCATAAAATTGTGGTTTGAACTGCCTGGACTTTTAGCCTCAGTATAATTCTAACATGGCATGCTTCTCTAAATACCATCTAATTAATTTTGTGCCAAATCTATTTTTAAATATTAATGTTTTTCATCTGCCTCTGCTTTGATAAGTGTATCTTTATCAAGGTGATTGATTAACATGTTGAATAAAAGTACCCAATGCATGTAACTCTAGGCAACAGTGATTCAAAGCTTGATATACTCTGAAAGGGGTTACTTAAAAACACCATGATAAGTTTATTATCATTCATCCAACATTCACTCATTTTACCTACAAGAATATTATGAAAAACCTGTTAAATATCTTTTAGAAATCAATGTATATCCTGATGGCTGAGTTCAATATGCATTGTCTAATCTCTGAAAATTAACTTTGAAGGAAATCCAGAGAGTTACATTTCATTTATCTCAGGGCTAGGTTATAGAGAGCAGGCAAGCCAGAAGGTGCTGTATAGAAGGAAAAAATAAGATATTTGAAAAAGATTTTTTCTTTTTTTATTGCAATAAAATTGATACACAATATTATGTTGGTTTCAGATGTACAACATAGTGACTTGATAGTTATATACATTACTAGTTTCCTGCCATGGGTAAGAGTAAAGTCATCCCATTACCATACCAAGATATTACAGTATCATTGGTTAAATTCTCTATGTTGTACTTCCATTCCTCCATCTAACTTGCTTTACAATTTGCAGTTTGTACCTCTTTATCCTCTTTCACTTATTTCAGCCATGCCCCTACCCCCATCCCTGTGGTAAACAGCAGTCTATTGTCTATATTTGTGGGTCTATTTCTTTTTTGTTTGTCTTTTATTTTCCACATAAAAGTGAAGTCATATGGTTTTGTCTTTCACTGAGCATGATACTCTCTAGGTCCATACAGGTCACAAATAGCAAGATTTCATTCTTTTTATGGCTGAATAACATTCCATTGTGTATGTACTACATGTTCTTTATCTATTCAGCTATCATTGGGCACTTGGGTTGCTTCCCTATCTTTGCTATTGTGAATAATGCTACAATGAACATAAGTGTTCATGTATCTTTTTGAATTAGTGATTTTGTTTTCTTCAGGTAAATCCCTGGAAGTGAAATTGCTGGGTCTTATGGTATTTCTATTTTTAGTTTTTTGTGGAACCTCCATAATGTTTTCCATAGCAGTCGCACCAATTTACTTTCCAACCAAAAGTGTAGGAGGTTTCCTTTTTCTCCACATCCTCTCCAGTACTTATTACTTCTTATCTTTTGAATAGTAGCCATCTGACTGGTGTGAGGTGGTTTCTCATTGTGGTTTTGATTTTCATTTTCCTAATGATCAACGATGTTGGACATCCTTTCCTGTGTCTGTTGGCCATCTGCACGTCTTATTTAGAAAAATGTATGTTCAGTCCCTCTACCCATATTTTAACTGGATTATTTGGGGGTCTTTTGGTGTTGAGTTGTATGAGTTCTTTATATATTTTGGATATTAGTCTCTTGTTGGCTATGTCATTTGAAAATAGATTCTCCCATGTGATAGGCTGTCTTTTTGTTTTGTTGAAAGCTTCCTTTCTTGTGCAGAAATTTTAGTTTGATGTAGTCCCACTTGCTTATTTTGCTTCTGTTTCCCTTGTAAACATAAGATATTTCTCTTGCTGATGTTCATGAGATTCTTGACTATTTTCTAATAGGAGTTTTGTGGTTTCCTATCTTAATTTAGGTCTTTAATCCAGTTAGAATTTACATTTGTGTATGGTATAAGACAGTGATCTAGTTTCATTATCTTACATTTAGCTGTCCTGTTTCTCAACACCATTTATTGAAGAGACTGTCTTTCCCCCATTGTATGTTCATGACTCCTTTATCATATATTAATTGGCCATATTTTGGGGAGTTTGTAGCTGGGCTTTCTATTCTGTTCCATTGATCTATGGTTCTGTTCTTGTGCCATACTATTTTGATCATGGTAGCTTTGTAGTATAGCTTGAAGTCAGGTAGCATAACCCCCCCGGCTTTGTTCTTCTTTTTCAGGATTGCTTTGGCTATTTGGAATCTTTCATGGTTCCATATAAATTTTAGGATTCTTTGCTCTAGTTCATTGAAAAGTTCCATTGGTATTTTGATGGGGATTGCATTGGATTTGTAAATTGCTTTAGGCAGGATGGCCATTTTGACAATATGAGTTTTTCCTATCCATGAGCATGGGATAAATTTCCATTTATTGGTGTTGTCTTTAATTTCTTTCATGACTGTCTTATAGTTTTCAGAGTATAGGTCTTTCACCTCCTTGGTGAGGTTTATTCCTAGATATTTTATTCTTTCTGATGCAATTGTTAGTGGAATTGTTTTCTTGATATCTCTTTCTGTTAGTTCATTGTTAGTATATAGGAATGCAACAGATTTCTGCATATTGATTTTGTATCCTGCAATTTTGCTTAATCTGTTTATTCTATTTGGTGGAGTCTTTAGGGTTTTCTCTATATAGTATCATGTCATCTGCAAATAGTGACAGTTTAACTTCTTCCTTACCAGTTGGGTACCTTTTTATTTCTTTGTCTTGTTTAATTGTTGTGGTTAGGACCTCTAGTACTATGTTGCATGAAAGCGGTGAGAGTGGACATCCTTGTCTTTTCCTGATCTTAGAGGAAAAGTTTTCAACTTTTCACCATTTAGTAGGTAGGATATTGGCTGTGGGTTAGTCATATATGGCTTTTATTATGTTGAGGTACGTATCCTTTATACCCACTTTGTTGAGAGTTTTTATCATGAATGGATGCTGAATTTTTTCAAATGTTTTTTTCAGCATCCATTGAGATGATTATATAGTTTTTATCTTTCTTTTCATTAATGTGATTTATCACATTGATTTGCAGAAATTGTACCCTCTTTGCCTCCCTGGAATAAATCTTTCTTGGTTATGATGAATGATCCTCTTGATGTTTGTTTGAATTCAGTTTGCTAATATTTTTGCTGAGGATTTTTGCATCTATGTTCATCAGGGATATTGTTCTGTAGTTTTCTTTTTTGTAGTGTCTTTGGTTTTTATATTAGAGTAATAATGGCCTCCTGGAATGAGTTTGGAAATATTCCCTCCTGTTCTGTCTTTTTGGAATACTTTAAAAAGATGGGTATTAGCTCTTCATTAAATGTTTGATAGAATTCACCTGTGAAGTCATCTGATACTGGAAATTTGTTTCTTGGGAGTATTTTAATTATCAGTTCTAGTTTGTTACTGGTAATTAGTTAAGACTTTATCTTTCTCCCTGGTTCAGTCTTGGAAGATTGTATGTTTCTAGGAATTTATCCACTTCTAGGTTGGCCAATCAATTGGCATATAATATTTTGAATAATTCTCTTTTAGTTCTTTGAATTTCTTTGGTGTCAGTTGTAACTTCTTTTTCATTTCTGGTTTTATTTGTGCCTTCTCTCTTTTTTTCTTGATAACTCTGACTAAGGGTTTGTCACCGGCAGGTCTCAGTCTCAAGGACAAGGATTTTATTTTTCTCATATCTTTTTCTCTCAAGTCACTTCGCACAATAATGTGTCTATAAATACCTGAAATTTGTTGAATTGAATAGGAATAGATTTTTTATAGTTTTCTTTTTTAAATATCATTTTTAAAAAATATTCTCTTTTAAGAATAAAAATATTCTTTTTTAAAAACCTCCTAAACATTGTTTTCCAATGTAGCATTTAAAATTCACCACACTTATCCACTTCTGAGACTGTGTGTACTCTGTTTTATCTCAGGAAGATGATCCGTTATATAAAAATCATTTTCCATTTGAACAAAATCTGTAACAAATTTATGAAACACACTAGAATTCCTACCTTAAAATGTACTTAATAACTAGTCAAGTCGGGAAGATGGCGGCGTGAGCAGGGCAACAGAAATCTCCTCCCCAAACCATATATATTTATGAAAATACAACAAATACAACTATTCCTAAAAGAGAGATCAGAAGATACAGGACAGCACCCAGCCTGCATCTACACCTGAGAGGACTCGGCACCCCGCGAGGTGGGTAAGATATGGAGCTGCAATGGGGCGGGACCCGAGCGTTCCCCCACCCCAGTGCACCAGCGGGAGGAGAGGATTCAGAGCCAGGAGAGAGTGGAAGTAGAGGCCCGTGAAATAACCAGCCCTGGTGATCTGCGCCGGGTCTGCTGACACACATCGCACGGTGTATCGGAGATTGGAGAGACAGAGGGTGCAGGATCTGAGCTTGGGAATGCACCCGGGTCCTCGTAGCTGGCTCCCTGAGACAAAAGAAAAGCGCGCGCTTTTTCCAGCAGTCTTACAATAGTCCCAGCACACTCAGCCCAGCAGGCTGGAAGTCCTGGGGAATTTCGGACCCCTTGGCTGGCGACTGGGAAAACGTAGCCGCACTCAGACTTCCCACAGAGATCAACAGCCTCCTATTCGTTCCCACCCCGGCCAGAGCTACAAAGGGCCCTCCCTGCACAGCAGCGCGGCCATGGCTGCGGAATAGTGGAGCAGCAGCACCATCTACAGCATCCCCACAGAATCTACTCCCGGTGGGCGTTTTTTTCTTTTCTTTTCTTTTCTTTCATTTTTTTCATTCTAAAAGTCTTAAAGAGCCCAGCTGACATACGTGGCACCTACCAGCGACCACTTCTATCGACATGAAAAGACAGGGGAATATGGTACAAACAAAACTTACCCAGACCTAGACAACACCAGAGAGGGAACCTGAAGGGATGGAAATGAACAATCTTCCTGAAAAAGAATTCAGAACAAAAGTCATAACCATACTGATGGATCTACAGAGAAATATGTAAGAGCTGAGGGAGGAGGTGAGGGAAGTGAGGAAAGACAATGCAGAAATGAGACAAGTGATTGACGGGCTTAGCAGCAGACTGGATGAGATGCAAGAGACTGTTAATGGAATAGAATCAGAGAACAGGAATACAGAGAAGCTGAGGCAGAGAGAGATAAAACGATCTCTAGGAATGAAAGAATATTAAGAGAACTGTGCGACCAATCCAAATGGAACAATATTCGCATTATAGGAGTACCAGAGGAAGAAGAGAGAGAAAAAGGGATAGAAAGTGTCTTTGAAGAAATAATTGCTGAAAACTTCCCCATGCTGGGGAAGGAAATAGTCTCGCAGTCCACGGAAGCCCACAGATCTCCTAACACAAGGGACCCAAGAAAGACAACACCAAGACACATAATAATTAAAACGGCAAAGATCAAAGATAAGGACAGAGAATTAAAGGCAGCTAGAGAGAGAAAAAAGATCACCTACAAAGGAAAACCCATCAGACTATCATCAGACTTCTCAACAGAAACCTTACAGGCCAGAAGAGAATGGCATGATATATTTAACGTAATGAAACAGAAGGGCCTCGAACCAAGAATATTGTATCCAGCAAGATTATCATTTAAATATGACGGAGGGATTAAACAATTTTCAGACAGACGAAAGTTGAGAGAGTTTGCTTCTCATAAACCACCACTACAGGATATCTTAAATGGTCTGCTCTAGAGGGAAGCACCCCTAAGGCTAAAAAGATGTCACCAGAGAAAATAAAATCATAGCAAAGAAAGCAGACCATCCAAATAATAAGTAAAGGCAAAGAATAAAACACCTAGTATATAAAGAATGGAGGAAGAAGAATAAGAAGGGAGAGAAATAAAGAAACATCAGACTGTATTTACAAAAACTCAACAAGAAAGTTAAGTTAGATTGTTAGATAGTAAAGAAGCAACCCTTGAACCTTTGGTAACCACGAATCTAAAGCCAGCAATGGCAATGAGTACATATCTATCAATAATCACCCTAAATGTAAATGGACTGAATGCACCAATCAAAAGACACACAGTAATACAATGGATAAAAAAGCAAGACCCATCTATATGCTGCTTACAAGAGACTCACCTCAAACCCAAAGATATACACACACTAAAAGTGAAGGGATGGAAAAAGGTATTTCATCCAAACAACAGGGAGAAAACAGCAGGTGTTGCAGTAGTTGTATCAGACAAAATAGACCTCAAAGCAAAGAAAGTAGCAAGAGATAAAGAAGGACATTACATAATGATAAAGGGGTCAGTCTAACAAGAGGATATAACCATTATAAATATATATGCACCCGACACAGGAGTGCTGGCATATGTGAAACAAATACTAGCAGAATTAAAGGAGGAAATAGAAAGCATGCATTAATTTTAGGAGACTTCAACACATCACTCACTCCAAAGGACAGAGCAACAATACAGAAAATAAGTAAATACACAGAGGCACTGAACAACACACTAGAACAGATGGACCTAACAGATATCTACAGAACTCTACACCCAAAAGCAACAGGATACACATTCTTCTCAAGTGCACATGGAACATTTTCCAGAATAGACCACATACTAGGCCACAAAAAGAACCTCAGTAAATTCAAAAATATGGAAATCCTACCAACCAACTTCTCAGATCACAAAGGTATAAAATTAGAAATAAATTTTAGAAAGAAATCAAAAAGGCTCACAAATACATGGAGGCTTAACAACATTCTCCTAATTAATCAATGGGTTAATGACCAAATCAAAACAGAATTCAAAGAATATATGGAGACTAATGACAACAACAACACAAAGCCACAACTTCTGTGGGACGCAGCAAAGGCAGTTCTAAGACAAAGTATATTGCAATCCAGGCCTATTTAAAGAAGGAAGAACATTCCCAAATGAATAGTCTAAAGATGCAATTACTGAAATTGGAAAAAGAAGAACAAATGAGGCCCAAAGTCACCAGAAGGAAGGATATAATAAAGATCAGAGAAGAAATAAATAAAATTGAGAAGAATAAAACAATAGAAAAAATCAATGAAACCAAGAGCTGGTTCTTTGAAAAAATAAACAAAATAGATAAACCCTTAGCCAGACTCATTAAGAGAAAAAGAGAATCTACACACACAAACAGAATCAGAAATGAGAAAGGAAAAATAATGACAGACCCCCACAGAAATACAAAGAATTATAAGAGAATATTATGAGAATCTATATCCTAACAAACTGGAAAACCCAGAAGAAATGGACAACTTCTTAGAAAAATACAACCTTCCAAGACTGACCAAACAAGAAACAGAAAAACTAAACAGACCAATCACCAGCAACGAAATTGAATCAGTAATCAAAAAACTACCCAAGAACAAACCCCCGGACCTGATGGATTCACCTCTGAATTCTACCAGACATATAGAGAAGAAATAACACCCATTCTCCTTAAAGTTTTCCAAAAAATAGAAGAGGAGGGAATACTTCCAAACTCTTTCTATGAAGCCAGCATCATTCTAATACCAAAACAGGGCAAAGACCTCACCAAAAGGAGATTACAGACCAATATCCCTGATGAATGTAGATGCAAAAATACTCAACAAAATATTAGCAAACTGAATTAAAAAATACATCAAGAGGATCATACACCATGATCAAGTGGGATTGATCCCAGGGATGCAAGGATGGTACAACATTCGAAAATCCATCAACATCATCCACCACATCAACAAAAAGAAGAACAAAAACCACATGTTCATCTCCATAGATGCTGAAAAAGCATTTGACAAAATTCAGCATCCATTCATGATTAAAACTCTCAACAAAATGGGTATAGAGGGCAAGTACCTCAACATCATAAAGGCCATATATGACAAACCCACATAACATCATACTTAACAGCGAGAAGCTGAAAGCTTTTCATCTAAGATCGGGAACAAGACAGGGATGCCCACTCTCTCCACTGTTATTCAACATAGTACTGGAGGTCCTAGCCACGGCAATCAGACAAAACAAAGAAATACAAGGCATCCAGATTGGTAAAGAAGAAGTCAAATTGTCACTATTTGCAGGTGACATGATACTGTACATAAAAAACCCTAAAGACTCCACTCCAAACCTACTAGAACTAATATCTGAATTCAGCAAAGTTGCAGGATACAAAATTAACACACAAAAATCTGTTGCTTTCCTGTACACTAATGATGAACTAACAGAGAAATCAGAAAAACCATTGCATTCACAATTGCATCAAAAAGAATAAAATACCTAGGAATAAACCTAATGAGGAAGTGAAAGACCTGTACTTTGAAAACTACAAGACACTCCTAAGAGAAATTAAAGAGACACTAACAAATGGAAATTCATCCCATGCTCTTGGCTAGGTAGAATAAATATTGTCAAAATGGCTGTACTACCTAAAGCAATCTACAGATTCAATGCAATCCCTATCAAAATACCCCCAGCTTTATTCAATGAACTGGAACAAATAATTCTAAAATTCATATGGAACCACGAAAGACCCCGAATAGCCAAAGCAATCCTGAGAAGGAGGAATCAAAAGGGGAATTACGCTGCCTGACTTCAAGCTCTACTACAAAGCCACAGTAATCAAGACAATTTGGTATTGGCACAAAAACAGACCCACAGACCAGTGGAACAGAATAGAAAATACAAACATTAACCCAAACATATACAGTCAATTAATATTTGATAAAGGAGCCTTGGATATACAATGGGGAGATGACAGCCTCTTCAGCGGCTGGTGTTGGCAAAACTGGACAGCTACATGTAAGAGAATTAAACTGGACTACTGTCTATCCCCATACACAAAAGTAAACTCAAAATGGATCAAAGACCTGAATGTAAGTCATGAAATCATAAGACTCTTAGAAAAAAACATAGGCAAAAATCTCTTGGACATAAACATGAGCGACTTCTTCATGAACATATCTCCCTGGGCAAGGGAAACAAAAGCAAAAATGAACAAGTGGAACTATATCAAGCTGAAAAGCTTCTGTACAGGAAAGGACACCATCAGTAGAACAAAAAGACATCCTACAGTATGGGAGAATATATTCATAAATTACATATCCGATAAGGGGTTGACATCCAAAATATATAAAGAACTCACACACCGTAACAAACAAAAAGCAAATAATCCAAGTAAGAAATGGGCAGAGGACATGAATAGACACTTCTCTAAAGAAGAAATTCAGATGGCCAACAGGCACATGAAAAGATGCTCCACATCGCTAATCATCAGAGAAATGCAGATTAAAACCATAATGAGATATCACCTCACACCAGTGAGGATGGCCAACATCCAAAACACAAACAACAACAAATGCTGGCGAGGATGTGGAGAAAAGGGAACCCTCCTACACTGCTGGTGGGAATGCAAATTAGTTCAACCATTGTGGAAAGCAGCATGGAGGTTTCTCAAAAAACTCAAAATAGAAATACCATTTGACCCAGGAATCCCACTCCTAGGAATTTACCCCAAGAATGCAGCAGCCCAGTTTGAGAAAGACAGATGCACCCCTATGTTTATTGCAGCACTATTTACAATAGCCAAGAAATGGAAGCAACCTAAGTGCCCATCAGTAGATGAATGGATTAAGAAGATGTGGTACATATACACAATGGAATATTACGCAGCCATAAGAAAAAAACAAATCCTACCATTTGCAACAACATGGATGGAGCTGGAGGGTATTATGCTCAGTGAAATAAGCCAGGCTGAAAAAGACAAGTACCAAATGATCTCACTCATATGTGGAGTATAAGAACGAAGAAAAAAACTGAAGGAACAAAACAGCAGCAGACTCACAGAACCCAGGAATGGACTAACAGTTACCAAAGGGAAAGGGACTGGGGAGGATGGGTGGGAAGGGCGGGACAAGGGGGTAAAAGGGTCATTACGGTTAGCAGATGTAATATTGGGGGGGCGCAGGGAGGGCTGTACAACTCAGAGAAGACAAGTAGTGATTCTATAGCATCTCACTATGCTAATGTACAGTGACTGTAATGGGGTTGGTGGGGAGGACCTGATGAAGGGGGTAGTTTAATAACCATAATATTGCGCATGTAATTGTAGATTAATGATACCAAAATAAATTATAAAAATAAATAAATAAATAAATAGTCAAATCTTTCGTCCTATTGGAACGAGTGGAGAATTTGAACACCAGGATCTTTAGTATGCACGCACTTGTAAGTATTAGAGCTCAGCAGTAAGCTTTGAGAACTGTGGCTGAGATATCCCTGTGGACTGACCAGTAGTAATTCTCTCTGGTTACTCCATTAACAGCCTTCTGGACTAGACTCTTCTTGGGTTGTAAATTTTAAAATGATCAGTTTTTGGACCACATTTCCCATGTGATGCTATATTCTTGTGCAGGTTGTGATTTTCATAGTAAGTTATTTTTTCTCTTTCTTTTCAAAACATCTTTAGGAAATTTGTCAAGCTAAGTAAATATAAGAGAGAAAGAGCCCTGGACTGAGGCATGTGGGGCCTGCCTTTTAAGTGTTTCACTTATGAAATATTATCTATGATAATGTCAAAGTGAAACTTAAATTTCATAGCATGACGCAATGTTATCGTAGCAAGGGGAAGCAGAGAGGAAGGAATGGTTAATAGAGAAGAGACCCATGCTCTACTCTTTTGGGGAATGAGGTGTCATTTGTTGGTGTTAGAGAAATAGTAGAGTCAATGGTAGACATGTGAACCACAAAATTAATTATGTAAGTTCTACATCCATTTGTTCTGAAATAATGTTCAGTTGAGTCATTATAATTTTTGTAGATGAAAATAGTCAAATATCAGTAATTTCATAATACTTCACCAATTTTAAATATGTATAAATGTTTGACAAGGATAGAAGATGATGATTTTAAGACACATACTAATAAGTCTGCAAAATTTCAAAATTAGAACTAAAGCTAAAATGCTTCTTTTTTAATAGCATTTCTGGTGTTTAAATTCCCTCTCTAATCAAAACCCAGACCAATAAGGGATCATGAATCACATCACCCCAGACTGAACACTTTGAACAACAGAAAATTCACTATTTTCTGAAGATCTCCCATTCAATTTTTGGATAGTTTCTCCTGTTAAAAAAAAAAAGTGTCTGCTTAAGGAGAAATGATATCTGTTCCCTTATATGTTAAACCTACTGGTGAGGTTCTCCTTCTAAGCCTACTGAACGCATCTGATCTCCCTTCCACGTGACAGGCCGTGCCCAAGCTGTTGACTGTACTGGTTAAATCACGCCGGGTCTCTGAAGCATTTCTCATTTGGATTTGAATGTTCTGTTGTACTGGTTGCAAACTTATGGACAAGCTTCTTTCCATGTGAAACCTGCCATCATCTCTCAGTGACCTTGACCCTTGCAGTCCATCAGTGAATTAGGGAACTTTACTGGCTTATTTGTCTGACAGCCAACTAATATGTGTCATTGATTTTTGAGGGTTTTCTATGTTTAAAAACTAATTTCCACCAGCACCCCCAACTACACAAACATTTTGCATCAAAGCCACACCTTAAAGTTGCTTTATTAATCACATATTAAATCTTTGCTGAAAATGTTGGACTGAGTAAATGTGAGGACAGTTATGCAGCATTCTGCATGAGATCTCACTGACTGCCCTCAAGGATGCTTCTAACTCTGTAATAACTTGAAGCCATAATGAGCTTGGAAGCTCTGATTTCAATGGAATAGGAATCATAAATTTTATCACAAAAGCTCTGTATTTGTTAGTGACATAGAAGGTTACTAACAAGTTAAAGCAAATTTTTATGGCATAATTCACTTATCCTCCCACTGTGGTGGGTAAAAGATAAAAATCGGGTTTGAAAACTACATTCAAATTTTGTATTTTGAAAAAAGTTAAAATGCAAACTTTAACAAAACTCAAGAAAAAATTTTTTGGGATAAATTCTCAGTGGACTGCATATTGAAAATGTTTGTGAAGTTATGCATAAAATTTTTATATTTTGCGGGCAGGTATAGGTTATAAATATTCAGAAATACTGAAACAAACTAGTTCCACTTTGCCTACCAGTGATACACTATGGAACCACATTCTTAGTGTCAGAGTGTGTTATAACTGCACTCTCTCCGGTAAGTGTCCACATCTAGCATCTCCAGTTCACTGGCTTCCCTGTAAATCTGTGCACATGAGACCAGGGCATTTAGAACCCGTGTTAGAGCCTCTTGGCTGCTTGCTACTCCGCCACTCAGCACTCACGGAAGTACCACTTCTCATGTGAAAGAAATACACACACTTGACCTGTCTTCCTGAAACCTACTAATTTAGGTTTAGTAAAAAACCTGTTAATTTAGGTTAGGGAAAAAAATTCCATGACAAGAGTTCTCTTGTTTCATAGCAGGTAGTCGTGTTTCTTGAATCACAGCAGGAAGTGTCTGACCAGCCCCCTCTATGAGTGTCATAGAAAATAGATGCCACGAGCAGGGATTCTGGCTGCAAAATAACCTGCTCTTTTCTATCAACTCCCGCCCAAGCTCTTCGGCTCTTGACCACGCTGACTTGGGGATTCATGGGCAACGAGCATAACTGGGATCTGGCACCTGTTAGGATCAGAGCAGAAGGGGCTGAAGTAGGGTAAGCTACTGGACAAATAATTGCTGGGGGAAAGGAGCATAAAGAAGTGGATCTCAGGATGACCCTAGCTTTCGGAGACTTGTGGACTCATAGGAAGAAGGTTGGCAACATATCTTCTGGACTTGTCCTGCACTTCTTTTATTTATTTTTTCTCATGATTGCTATCTTTTTTTTTTTAATTTTTGGAACCCACAAGAAGAAGGCTGACATCATCCTGAGTAAGTAAACAAGGTGTCCTGAATTCCTAAAAGACTGAAAAGAGAATGTATGTGTTCTCCTGTCTCTGGAGGCTGGAAGAGTTCAGTGAAACCGCGAGTGAAGACGCATCCTCCAGGCGCTCGGCGAGGGACAGGCACCCGCACCTCTGGTCTGGGGCCAGCGCTCTTCTGCTTTTCTTACCAAAGGGATTCTGACCACGGACGAAGCTCCACCCTCTGTCCTGAGGCCCATGGCATAGCGAGGGAAAAATAACCACCCATCTAGTTTCCTTCCCAGCAGCTGGGGAGAAGGTGATTAGACAGAATATCCAGGACCCACTTGCAGCAAATTAGAATTGCTGGTGGGGACAGATGAAAATATGAAATAATAAAGTAATATTCAGAGGACCTGATATCCAAAAGTTTTCTTGTCCTAAAATAATAACAAAAGGAAAATAAGACAAAAACCATTATTTCAGAGTAAGCAATGTATTAGCTGAATTGAGAAAGAGGTAACTGTACAAAAGGCACAGTAAGTGACTCTTGAGATCAGGTGCAGTTAACATGTCAAGAAACAAGGCAAAAAAAATATATATATAGAGAGAGAGATAGCAATTATGAGGGAAAAGATCAAGAATTGAAGGCTAGATCCAGGAGGTATAATATAAATGATAGGATTACCAGGAGAAAAAGAACCGAAAGAGAAGAGGCAAAATAAATCATATTAGAGAATTCTCCTGACACAAAGAGAGAATCAAGCCTGTGGGATGAAAGATCTTTCATAATTCTGACCCAAATTGATGAATAAGGCAACACATTTAACATATCCTGGTGAAATTCCTAGTCAAAGGAGTAACAGAACCATGAGCTCCCTGCAGAAATCAAAGTTACCTATAAAGGGGGTGGGGGAGTGTGTTCGGCATCCTATTTCATATTGATAATGATTGAAGCAGCTAGAAAAGAGATAAAAGCAGCACTCAAGAATTCTATGATGAGCTAATCAGCTGTGTTACTTGAAAACATACAAGAATTTAGAAAACATTACCCAAGTATCCTGCATGAAGAAAACACTTAAAAAAAACACTCTAACCAATGAAAAGAGAATTCAATAGAGAGAAAGATGACGAAGAAGGAAGGTCGCAGTGGTCTGCGTCCTGTCCACCTGCCTACCAGCCCACTCCTGTGTCTCTGTGTCAGTTCATCACTTTATAGCTTTATAGATAATTTAAGATTAAGATACCTTAATATTTATATCATAATATATAATAGTGGGTAGTTTAATGCTGAACAAGAACTCTTTAAATTGAAAAGACATTATTACAAGGCGTAGAAAGATGTAGTGTAACTTTTCTAAAGTTTTAATATTTTTTGGTGGTTGTAAGGATATGGGAGAAGCCAGAGAAAACTGACTATTGTCCTGGGTAAGACAGTAAATGAGTAATAATTGTAAATGAGTGATAAATGTGAAATATTTTGATCTTAAATTGTGAATGAATGAATTTTGCTATTAAAGGCAGATCATCATATGGAGTAAAACTCATACCAGTGCACATAATGTCTGTTAGAGACACACTGAAAACGCCTGACCCAGGAAGTGTGAGAGTAAAAGAGTGAACCAAAAATAAGAAAAAATACAAATTGATAAAAGTAGGAGATGCAGTGTTAATATTGGAAACGTTGCCATTTAAGCAAAAAGAAAGACACGATTCAAGGGTGGGCATTATAAGATGATATACTGAAAGGTTTGAACAGTAATCAAGTAGTGGGTTCAAGATTCTGGAAAGGAATAAACAAATAGCTGAAATTATGAAGAAGTAGGGCAGGTCTGGGGTCTGGCAGAGCACACTCCCTGCCCTGATGGAGCGGAAGTGCCGACCGAGTCGAGCACATGTTTAAGGCAGCAAAGTTACCTTCCCTAGTCTACTCAGTGGCCGCACACAACCATGGAATGCAAACATCTTAGAAAATCCAATTACGCATGTCTGCTTGAAGCATGCCCAAAGAAAATGTGTCATAAAAATCTAAGAAGGAAGACCATTCATTCATGTTAAGGGCCGGCCTCAGGCAAAATAGTAGAACTGGCATTTTTTTCTGTCACCTGCGGTCCTCTACTTCAGGGCTTCTGCTCCTCGTTCTGATGCCCAGTAAACCACCAGCTCAGGCCAGCCTGGAACTTTCTGAGCGCTAGTCTGAAAATATCTTGTCTTCGTTCCACTTACTAGAAACCGTGCAAGGAATGGACGCTAATCGGATGGACTAAGTCATAGTTTGTAGTATTAATTTATCTTAATTCTTACACATAATTGGATAATGTAACTGCAATTGCTTTTTACCTACACATAAAACTAACCTGTTCACACTCAGAGGCAACATCGACCCCCTTTTTCTGCTTCAGAGTTGAACCATCTCCACCCATCCAGTTAACTTTTGATGGAAGCAGTGATGTTTTGTTTCTGAGGAAGAAAACCATGCAGATTAAAAATGGGAAAGAAAACCAAAATTTTATTTAAGATGTACAATTGACCTAGGGGTAAAGAGAGGGAGAAGGAGAAAGAAAAGATAGATAAATAGATAGATGATAGATAACAGTAGATAATAGAATATAAAGATAGATGATAGCTAGGTGGACAGAACAACTCCTATTATGATTAATTTGTGAGACAGTGTGTTTGTGTGAAATGAATATATTTAGTTTTATGTTAATTATTTAAAATATATCCAATTGCCAGGTGCCTGAGGGGAATGCTCAGAAGAAAGTCATACTTGTCATATTACCCAAATGATTTTAATTATGAATTTTACTTTAAAAAAATTAAGTGACATAAAAACACAATATGGAGACAGTGAAAATGTGTAATTGTATGTTGCTGACATGCTTGTTTATTGTTTGCTATAACTTTTAAGTGGAAGAGAAAAATACAGTGGATTTTCAGGGGGCAAAAGATGAGTTCTATAGATGTCAGAATGTACGTGTAGCTGAAGTAGAGACCCAGGTCATCAGCAGGGCCGCCTTCAGTGTGATTTTCCAGAGCTGTCACTCAGCAGACAGCAAAGAAAAAGTAATGGTCAGTAGACTATTCAGAACACATACCGTTTTCCTTATAAGGAGAGGCCTAGCCATTGAGGGGAAGGTCACTCTTCTGAGAGGCAGGAGAGCGGGTGCCGGTCCCTCTTCTCTACTGACTGGCCAAGAGCCTTGGGTGAGCGAATCCATCCAAATGAGCCTCAGTTTCTTCAACTGCTAAGTGACAGTGTTGGACTGGAGAAGAACTATAGTTCTATTTAGTCCTAAAATAATTATGATTACAGTACCATAGCTAAGAAACAGACATTGTGCCATCTTTCAATATCAGTGGTGCTACCAGTTCACAGCATATGGAATTTCTTTAATCCTGTCCTGTTTGTACAGAACAATAGCCTCATGTGTGTGTGTGTGTGAAAGGTGATTTTTTTATTTTTGTTGAAGCATAGTTGATATACAATCTTATATTGGTTTCAAATATACAACATACTGATTTGAGTTCCCCACATTATTAAATCCTCACCCTGACTAGTGCGGTTACTGTCTGTCAGCAGAGGAAGATGGTACAGAATCACTGGCTCTGTTCTCCAGGCTGTACTGCCATCCCCGTGACCGACTTATATTATGATAGAGAACTTTTGTGCCTTTTTATCCCGCTGCCATCCACACCCGACCCCATTGCAGCCACCGGTCCTTTCCAAGTGCCTGCGAGTCTCCTGGTGTTCTGTTCATTCGTTTTGTTTTTAGATATCACAAATAAGTAAAGTCATATGCTATTGGTCTTTCTCCACATGGCTTATTTCACTGAGCATAATACCTTCCAAATCCATCCATGCTGTGGCAAATGGCAGGATTTCTTTCTTTTTTATGAACAGCCTGTCATTTAAAAAGAAAATCTCCACAAAATATTTCTCTTACTTGCTGTTCAAATTTGGTTCCAAAATGGACCAAAAGACGTTTACTAAACAATGAATCTCCTTCTCAAATATATAAACAAATGTATGGAGTACCCTCTATTTATTTTATAAATTAATATTTCAACATAACATGGATGAAATGCAATTTTGAGTCTGAAGAATTCTATATTTGAGAACTCAGTTCTACTTGTTTAACTTGGTACTTTTGAAAAATCTCCCTGTAACCCAAGCGCTATGAACTAACACTATTCTGTAAACTTTGTGAGAAGAAATGAAGTTATTAGAGATTATTAACAAAAATCATAACAAGTTCAGTTTGTTCTTCATTTTGGTTTTCTTTTCAATGAAACCTTTCATGGCTCATCTGGCAGGAGGGGAGAGAAGGCCAAGCCCACGGGGTTCCTTCTTCAGTCTAACATACACTTTTCTAAAATAATAAATGCAAGTGAGAACTTTCTCTGAGTGGCATAAAAGAGTTAGTTAATTGGCACTGGTCTTTCTTGTTATAGTTGCTACTCTACTTTTTTTTCACTTTTATTGAGAAATAATTGACCTACCTTTGTAAGTCTAAGTCACACAGCATGATGGTTTGTTCTATGCCCACCGTGGCGTGATCCCTGCAGTAGGCCCAGCTAACATCAGTCTTCTCATAGACACACAATAAGAAAAGAAAGAAGAAAAGAATAAAGGAAAAAAATGTTTTCCTTGTGATGAGAAAGCTCTTGGGATTTACTCTAACAACTTGTATATCACACAACAGCATTTGCTCTACTCATCACACTGTACATTACATCCCTAGTATTATTTATCTTACAACTTCTTATAATTGGAAGTTTGTAGCTTTTCACCATATTTCTCCAACTGCCCCTCTACCCATACCCTCATCTGATCTCTTCTTCTATGAGTTTGTTTTTATATTCCATACATAAAGGAGATCATGCAGTATTCATCTCTTTCTGACTTATTTAATTCAGCAAAATTAAATTTGAGGTCCATCCATGGTGCTGAAAATGGTAGTTCCTTGTTTTTTCATGGCTGAATAATATTCCACTGTGTATGCAGGTACCACAGCTTCTATCTCCGGTGACCTGCCAAAGGGCCCTTAGATTGCTTCCTCTGGTCTCCAATTCTTCCTCCCGTGTGGTTGAGCCTATGTTTAAAACCTCAGTGGAGCTCTTCAGTTACTGCCGTTTTCAGTGTCGGATTTCCCTTTTTGTTTTTGTCATTGTTTGCCTGTGTAAGTCCTCATTTTGTCCGTGCACTGTTTTCCACATTTGTTTAGTAGTCTTTGTGTTTTCTAACAGCTCACTAAAGTTCCTTAAGAGGGTTATGATGAATCCTTTGACTGTCCAGACATCTGCGTTTAGTTAACATCAGTATTCAGGGCTTTATTAGTTTCCTTTGGCGCTGGTATATTTGCCTAGTTTTCACAATCTGATTCTTTACGTTACTCTCTGCACGTCTGCATGATGGAGCCTCTTCCAGACCCCATTCTGCAGAGACAGTTTCTCACCAGGCAGCTTCGTTTCAGTTGCTGGGTGTGTCTGCTTTAGGTCGGCAGGATCTGCTTTTATGGTCTTTCTTTGGTGTGAGCAGTTAGGATGGGGATGAGGGGGTTTGCCACTGGCTGGGAATAGCTGGATAGGACTGCTGGCTGGGTTTCTTCCCCAAGTAAGCCTATAGGATGGGCTCTGTGGCGCCTGGATTCCCTAGCCAGGCTTTCAAGATGCTCAGCACCGGGTACTATATTGAGTAACATACTGGTTATGAATTAGCTCCCCTGCCTGACAGGCAGCAGACCAGGACCCAGAGCTTGCATAGCTCGCTGCTTGGGGGACAGAATCAGGCCTGAATGTGCTCTAAATTCCCTGGTCTGCTGAAGCCACAGGCTGTGCCCTGCGCCCAAATGCTGCTCTATACGGGGCCGTCAAAAGGACTGCACAGCTCCCCCTGTGCGCTGGTAGGTGGCCTGGTCAGACAGGCCGAAGGCTGTGTTTAGCAATGAGTGAGGCTATGAATTTGATTCCCTGCCCAGGTACAGCAGGAGAAGCAGCTTTAAAACCAGCAAAGTTCTTTGTTGTCTTAACTCAACCTAACATACCCCTCAAGCTCCCTGACCAAACAGGCCTCCGGCTTTGCTCTGGCCATGGTCAGCTCTGCCCACTCACCGCTGGGATGCACAGTATAATGCCCTCTAGGTCTTCCCACGTTGTTGCAAATAGCAAGATTTCATTCTTTTTAATGATTGAGTCATAGTCCATTGTAAATATATAAAACATCTTTATCTGTCAGTTGACCCTTAGGTTGCTTCCATATCTTGGCTATTATAAATAATGCTGCAATTAACATAGGGGTGCATAAAACACTTTGAATTGCTGTTTTCATTGTCTTTGGCTAAATATGCTCTAGAAGTGGAATTACTGAATTATATGGTAGTTCTATTTTTAATGTTTTGAGGAAACTACATAGGCAGCTACTTTAGGGCCGGTGACCTACAAAGACTTTTCTGAGGAGGTGACATTCAAGCTGAGATTTGCATGTCAAGGAGAAAATAAGCATAAGAAGACAAAGGGGGGAACAGCTGTGGCCATAGGTGGAGGTAGATCATCAGGTGTGCAGGGGTTCCAGGACCAGAACATAGACTGTCACGATCATCTCACACTGAACAGAGGAAGAATGGCAGGAAATGAGATGAAAGGGGCTTTTCAGCAGCCAAGCAATTTGGATTTATCCTCAGTGGTGCGGGGAGATGTTGGAGTGTTTCGAGTAAGAGAATGGCATAATCTGGGTTTTGTTTTAATTGTATTCCTCCAGCTGTTCTTCAGGAAAATGAACTGTAGGAGAGGGAAGCAGATGAAATCTGTGTTCATAAGAATCATGTGTGGATATATATACATATATGTGTAAATACACAGATGATAAGCATATTGACTTTAAGGCATTTAATTTTAAAGCATGTCTTCATCATAATGATAATCCTGAAATTATCACCTTGTAGAAAGGCACAAAATTAGAGTATATACTTTAAAAGTCTCCCATTCAATGAAAAGCTGTTGAAAATAAAATAGGAGATGCTTTATGAATATTTTAGCAAACAGCACTATTAAGAATATATTTACAATAATGTAGAATTTAATGTGCTCTTTTAAATAACATGTTTTGACTTTTTTGACAAAAGCTTTTCACAGGCCATGGGATGTGTGCTTTAAAGTAATTTTCTGAAGCGACAACACAAATTCTAGCAAGCGAACACACTTGTGATGTAGACTGATTTGTTCCCAGTTTCTGAATGCTAACAGTATGCTTCATGACAGAAGGAAGCATATTAAGGACAAAAGCATCAATTTGTCCTAAGGTTTTTATTTGTTTTACTCATTTTGGAAAGTTCTGAGATACAGAGTACCACTTATAAGTCTCTGATTGCAAAAGGTCATTTTCATCCTATTGTTAGTACTTCAGAGTCGTACATAAAACAAATTTCTTGCTATATGTTCTTCCTGCTTTATACAGTGAAGATCTGCAGATGTCCTTTTGTTAAACCACAGTCTTGAATGAATAATTTTTAAATCAGTGGATGTTTAGAAAAGTGTTCTTAATCTCAATTACATGTAAGCAGTTTTTAGAATAATTTAATATCTGGATACATGGGCACTTGCTGTGAATTACCCAATTAATGTAGAATACAGGTATAATAATCCTGCATCCGCAATACAGGCAGAGCTAGCACAGGAGGTTGTATTCCCAGCAGAAGACATTTCTGAATTCCCTTATAATAGCAATTCCATATGTAACATTAAACATTACACTTCTCTTGTGTTTAGCAATTCCTATGAAAGCAGCTACTTTTCACATAAAATGTAGCTGTTCCACAAAGTGCACACAGGCCTACACTGTCTTCATGTTAAATAGAATATACCTTTCATATCACCTATTACTTTTATAAACTTTGTTTTACAGAATAGAAAAGGTTAAGTTATTAATCTTTGCTCCTGTGTTTTTTAATCAAAATTACACCCTACCTTTACAGACAATAGTTTTGAGTAAAACACATTATTATAACATTCATCATCAATAGGAAACTGAAAAATCATAGACCATGCAGAAATGAAGTGAAATTACTTTACCTCTATATTAGTATTCAGGGTCTTGTGAAACTTTGAGGAAAACTGTTGCCATTTATGTAAAAATTAATTTCTAAATATTTTATATGTTTTCTCTAGTAATGTATATTTCTATAGCTCTTTTGAAAACTTATATTTCACAGTGAAAAGCAGTTGGAGTGGATTTAGGAAAAAAATAAATAAATGGATATTTGAGTCTATTTCTGTGTAATATTTTTTAGTCTAATTAGATAACCATGGAACTCTGTCATTTGTTTTGAAACAGAAAATTAAGCACATATTTTAATCTTCCTAGTGCCTAAGTTTTTATGCTTACATATTGGTAATGTTTTATTAATTTATAAAAATATTTACTGAGCTATTAACATATATAAGGCAATTGGAAGATACCCTGATAGGAGAAATGAGTCAACACAAATTCTGCTCTTTAAGAGGTTATCATCTCAGAGAAGAAACACATCCACAATAAAAATATGAAAGAAATATGTTCCTTAGGAGCAGGCCTAATAAGGCATTATTGGAATGGAGAAATGGGAAAGATTACTTTCTGAGGCATGAGGAAATTTCTCAAAGTAAGTGGCATTGAGATATAAGATTTAATAGAATTAAATTCCTGGTCATATAGAGAAAGACTTTTCTGGCATGAGGTAAAGAGTGTGTATCAGGTTTCTGTTGCTGTTCTAAGAAATTCCTGCTAATTTGCATCTTACAGCGGCATACATTACCTCACGGTTCTGTACGCCAGAAATCTGGGAACAGCTCAGCAGAGCTTCAGGTCTCACGAGCTTACAGCACAGGTTTGGGCAGGACTGCAGTCTCTGCTGAGATTCAGCTGGGGAAGGATCCACTTCCGTTGGCAGAATTCAGTTCCTTGTAGTGGAAAGCCTGAGTCCTTCATGTTTTGTTGGCACTCGGCCCAGACAGGCCACCCTCTGCTCTTTGCCGTATGGGCCACCCAACATGGCCCCCACAGTATGCCGTGTAAGTGTTTAAGGCCAGTCAGGGGAATATAGACTCTAGCAAATGGCCCCACGATCTTCTCTATGTGATCATGGACCCTTGTTCCATTTTCTGCATTCTGTCTGTTAGAGTGAATCACAGGTCTTGCTCACGCTCATGGGGACAGTACCACGCAAGGCAGAAACACCAGGATGTGGGGGCGTGGGGAGGTCACTCTAGAGCTTGTCCTCTGCCAAGGTAGAGGGTGAAAGTTTTGATTTGGCTGTTAAGTGTGACATGTGACAATCAGTACTCTTAGATTGGGAAAGAAGGTTGGATTGAGATCATGGAGGGAGTTGAAAATGCCCTACTCTGGAGTTGGACATTACTTTATGTACAAGAGGAAACCACTGTAATGCTTTCGAATAGGGGAGGAAATTTAATAGAGCTGAGCTTCAGAAAGTTTAACCCGGAAATGGCTTCTAAAATGGATATGGAGAGAAAACAATTGGTTTAGGGGAAGAGTGAATCATTTATTAACTTGTTGAAAGAATGAATTAAATAATGAGTATTGTAGAAAATATGACCACAGATTCAGAATTTAAAATAAAACTCTTGTCTATTAAAATGCATTACAGAAAGAAAGGATGATCAATCACTCAACAGCTCCTTAATGAATCTAAATTACAGGCTTCCCTTTACACCTGAGTACAGGCAGGATGCTCTTTGGAAAGGCCTCTGTAAGGAGAGGTGCGGCTATGAGACACTCAGGCGGAAGGTGAGCCATCCAGACACTCTAATTCTTGAACTCTTATTCTCTAATTCTTGAAAAATAGCACTATCAGCTTAAGAAAAAGCTGATTCTCATCAACGTCATATGAGGGAAACAGATATCAGGATAAAGACAGATGGAAATGAACAGAATTTGACAGAGCAGGGACATCAGAGGAGGATAAAGAGAACAGATGTTTTGAAACGAGGTGATTAGGAGACAAGTGATAACTAGAATAAGGGATGTTGGAAAAGGGGTAGGTTTTAAGGCTGAGAGAAAAAATAGTTCATACATATTGAATTTAAAGGATTTTCAGAACAGTTATGCAGATGTGCAATGCACACTTCGATTCTAAATGCATTCTAGAACATACAGGGAAGTCTGGAGTGGCCGTGTAGACACCTGGGAGTCCCAGGCAGTAGGTGAAGGTGGCCATTGAGTGGATAAGATTGGTGTCATTGCCAAGGGCGTGAACGTGGTGAAAGGAGAGATGAGGTCAAAAGCAAAAGTTCATGAAACATCTGTGTATCGAAAATGAATAAGGAAGCAGAACTGGAAGAACTTGAGGGAGAAGAAACAAGGAACATGGTCATTAAGGTGATTTAAAAGGCAAACAATACAGAATTGGTAGTGCCCACGCTGGAAAGGTAACCCTGAAGGAAAGGATGTTCTCAACAGGAGTTGCAAACTCAAACTGATTGAAAAGACAGGCAAATACCAGTCGGGTTAGCTTTTGGGACAGAAAGTGGCACCTCTTTCTCCAGCTCCACAGGGAGAGCGAGGTACACATGCCCTTGACATGGAGCAGAGACACCGGACAAACTCCCGCTGGAGCTCTGGTCCCTCGACCATCAGGACAGTCACGTGACCTGCTGGGATGCGCAGGGCCCAGGGGAGGTTTTCGATTTTATCCTGACAAAAATCCTGTGGTTTCCGTACCAGTGAACGGTGACTCCTGCTTCACGATTTGCCCAGCTGGTTTCATGCTCTTAGCTTGAATTCGGTTATTCAACAAAGATTTGTGAGGGTCCTATAATAGGCCATATGGCAGAGATTTTTGTTTTTTTTAAACTTTATTATTTATTTTTCTGACTAAAAAAGTAATATTTGCTCTTTGTGAAAACCTACAGAAAAGAAAAATGAATCAGACACAGTCACTCGGCAGGAATTTCTTGAGCTGGACCGTTGGCCGTCAGACCCAGGGTTGCAGCCGAGTAGGCATGGCGTTTGCCCTATAAACCTGGTGATTAGTGGAAGGAATTGTATTCTCCCCAGTGTTTCCCTCTCACCCTTCCCCTCAGGTAGACAATCGTTTTGTGTGTATTCTCCCTGTTGTTTTTCAGATGAGTGCGGTTTGGGTCGTTTTGTCCCGTTCTGACAGCACTCGTCTCATCTCCGCTGGGTAGCGATCAGGGCTCCACGCTGTATTCAGAGGCGGATGTTGATGCTTTAGACGAGGTGACCCTAAAAAGGGGCCTGGAGCTGAGATAGATCGTGAAGCTCATGTGTCTTTACAGTCTCTCCCTCAAGTGTTCAGAGCCGTATGATCAGAGAGGTCCATTTACCTGAAGTAAAACGCATCCATTCATTCCATCAGATCCGGAGCGTCTACTCTGAGCAGATGATGCTCTAAACACTGTGTACGCGCCAGAGCAGATGCCCATGAAAACTAACTTCTCAGGAACAAACAAAACCTGAAAAGAAGAGCTAACACCAAGACTACCGGGGTTCACAGGATGTCCTAGTTAACAAAGGAAAGTGAAAATTCAGAAAGGGAAAAGGAGAGGAAATGTCAGCAGATTCCAAGGGTGGGTAGGCAGATGCCCTGACTTCCTTCTGGCTGCAGCCACATACTGACTCCTTGGTTTTGTTTTTCTCCTAATGGGGCCGGTACACAAGCATTTATACCACCTGTCGCCTGTCTTGGGGGGTGAAAAAAGGGATTCGTACTTTGGTGTTCATAAAAAATAAAAGGACACAGGGTGACAGAGTTTTACAAATTTCTTTATTTTTGGTGATTGTGATTCTCCTACCTTCATTCCCATCTGAACTTCCAGTGTTTTTAAAATCCTGTCTACAGGAAACTGTTCAGAGAATGTGACGTTGGTGATTTTGCATCCTCTGCTAAAGAGGAAAGTAAGAAATGACTGTACTGTCTGTCACTGTAATTTATGACATGGCAGTAACAGTATCTGAAAGCTACAGAGTAGAATCCCACTATCCAGTGTCAGATAGAGTGTGCATCATTCTGTTGGTATTTCTATCTTTAATACTCAAAAAGTTAATGCTCCTGAATCCTCCACTTTTTTTACTTTCTAGAAATGTCATGTATAATCCAGCATAAAATGGAGACAATCTGTGTACTTTTCACCCAGTATATTACTAGGGGAAAGATGTTCCAAGGTCATCAAAGTTAAGTGTTTAAACATTCAGTGAACAGCAGCTCAGCAAACATTTATTGAGTGTCCGTTATTATGGCTACACTTCAAAGGGGTCTGGTTTGTACTGTAAGAAGGGGACTAAATACCTAAAGTGGAATGGATGGCTCCTTGGCCAGGCAGGGCTGGTTGGTGGGGAACAACTTTTTTGCAGAGAGCTTACAGATCTCTTTGCTCTCCATCAGCCTTGTGAAGGAAAAATAAGAGTAAAAAAACTAATTCAAAGGAAAATATGATTTGGAAAATTGTATGTATCAGGCTCACATTGTCATGACCCTGTAGACACAATGCAGTGCTCTGCCTTGTTCACCTGCCATGGAGCACCTCCTAGGGGGTGGAGAGGTGTGTGTGTGTGTGTGTGTGTGTGTGTGTGCCCAGGGTGCCAGTTCCATGCAAGTGAACAGAATATGCAAAGTTTCTGAGACATGCAAGGTCCACTTGAGAAACCTCAAGTGGTTTACAACCTCATGTTATATTAGAATTTGGACGTTAGGTATGGTGGGCTTTACATAAGCATGCGTGCCCGAAGAATGAGTGCACAAGCAGGGAAAATAAACTTTGCTGCCTACATGCAGCCTCACTCACTCCACATGGACGGGCTGCTGGGGAAACACGGATCCCCGAGTGTTGCGGTTTTCAGATTTAGATCAGCCCTCTGAGGTTTCACCCTAACTGTGCAGTAGGGGCTAATAGGGAGGACTCTGGAGTCAGATGACTCTTGTTCTGACCTAGACTCTACCACTTACTAGCTGTGTGACGTTTAGAAAGTCACTTGGCCTCTCGGAGCCTCAGACTACTGATCTGTAAATCAGGGAAAATAGTGCATATCTTAAAAGATGATTGTATTAAATGCATCAATATATGTAAACAGCTTAGGACAGTGCCTGACATGCCTCCTCTGTAAATGTTATTTTTTATTATCATTATATATTAAGTGTATAGCAAAAATATAAAAAGAGAAAATAAAAAGCAAACTGCCTGACTGGAAGGAATGCATGTCCTGATTATCTCTTATACTGGTCAAAGGGTCTATTCTTAGAGAAAAAAATTAATTCAACAAGGTCCTCCTTAGTAAAACCGAACGAATGGCAACCAAATGTAGATATTTTGCTTTAACTCACAAAGCCAAGTTAAAGCAAGTCTAATTTAAAAAAAGTAAAATGGGCCCCTTTTTAAAAAGAATGCCATGCGTTAAACCCAGGGGCCCAATTCTGCTTGAGAACTGTTTTAAAATACCCATTTTTAAAAGTTTCATATTTTATTATTTATCCCCTTGGAGCTCCCAACTTTCAAATAAAAGTGAATGTATTTCTTTTAAATAAGAGGAGGTCTGTGCTGTGCACACATCTAGGTTCTGATCTTACCAAGGGAATTTTTTTTCAAAGCAGCGTTCGTGTTCAGCCAGTGCCAAATGGAACTTAAAGCTCAAAGGGTTTGACTAAATTTAGAAACCACAGTGTTCAAGTGGTTCTAAATTTGACAAAGCAAACTAGAAGCAAGCCAAAATTATATATAAAATGGTCTTTTCTATTATGACAACAGATAGGACAAGATGTTATTATCCTAAATTTAGGAAAATCAGACCAACAACTAAATATGAGTGAATTAAGGTTGAAATATAAAACAAATGTGTTGATATCCCAGAACAAAGAGCTATTCTCATGAATATTCCCCATGGGTTTTTCTAGTAAGTTATGAGGTAGAAAATAGTGAAAATACTGACCAAATTAACAGGAGAAAAAGGAAACTATTCCTATCAGGTCTCCATGACAATGTTTCTATTCTGAGTTCAGGTTTGTCCAGAGCAGCTTATGTTTGACAAACTTCATAGAATAAACATGGAACTGTCCATCTGCCTCCCTGAGTCAGGTCTACGTAGATCATATGCAACGTTCCCCAGCGACATGTTATCAGAACTGATTTAATCATTTGCTTTTCTCATATTTTAAAATTCTGTTTTCAATTTTCAATTCTTGAAAGAAATCATTGCACTTCATTCCCAGAACACACCGTTGCCTCATTCATAATACAGCCGTCCAGGACACGGATGAAAATCACCAATTTTCTTTCCCAGGACAGACATTTCAGGCTAAATCAGGAGAGGTCAGATTAACTGCTAATACCAGTGATGCACATTACTGATCGTGATATCATTATCTTTAAGAAACAGGACCACCTAAATGCAAATAATATCATTTTCAATTTCATGGCCAAGGAAAATATAGGATGTGGCATCCATTAAGTTTTTCTAACAGTGAAATGATGGTGCTCTAAAATATAGTAGGACTGGATTTTGCTAATGGGAAAGGGGCCAAAGCCAGTTAATTCAGAGTCAAGTCAAAGGTGAAAGTAATGTATTTTCTGAGAGGAAGAAAGTGACCATTTCTTAAAGCCACTTTATGGTCTGAATCAATCTTTAAAAGAACTCAGCTCGCTTCCCTGTGCATTCCTTCAACCTTACCCTAGTGTAGATGCAACTATCTAAGATCCCTGAGATGCTCTGTTGAAGTTGGAGCTTTGTCAGTTCAGAACTGCTATGGTCTGGCTCGACCCTTTTCAAAATTACATTATTTCTGATGAGTACAGTTTCTTGTTTTTATAACATGCCTACTAAAACTGATGTAAAATGAAGATTTGGGATTAAGAAAGTATGTTGAATTCTTATCACAAACATAATTCATTTTCATTCTTTGAATATGCAGGTAAGTGAAATAATGACAATAGTTCAAAGGCAACTAATATTGATAATTTGGGAGGTATAATTTTAGTCATGTTTATAATTTGGTTTTTATTGAATCCAATCAGGAGAGGGAAACAATACAGTGATCTGAGCAAGAAATGTTTGATATGAAGGGTTTTTTTTTTGGTATTATTAATGTACAATTACATGTGCAACATTATGGTTACTAAACTCCCCACTTCATCAGGTCCCCCCCCACCAACCCCATTACAGTCACTATCCATCAGCGTAGTGAAATGCTATAGAATCACTTCTTGTCTTCTCTGTGTTATACTGCCTTCCCCGTATCCCCCCACCCCACCCCCACCCCCACTACATTATGTGTGCTAATTGTTAATAGCCCTTTTCCCCCCATATCCCTCCCTTCCCACCCATCTTCCCTAGTCCCTTTCCCTTTGGTAACTATTAGTCCGTTCTTGGGTTCTGTGAGTCTGCTACTGTTTTGTTCCTTCAGTTTTTTCTTTGTTCTTATACTCTACAGATGCGTGAAATCATCCCTTTACTTTCAGTCTGTGTATGTCTTTGGGTTTGCAGTGAGTCTCTTGTAGGCAGCATATAGATGGGTCTTGTTTTTTGTATCCATTCAGTGACTCTACATCTTTTGATTGGTGCATTCAGACCATTTACATTTAGGGTGATTATCGATAGGTATGTACTTATTGCCTTTGCAGGCTTTAGATTTGTGGTTACCAAAGGTTCAAGGGTAATTCCCTTACTATCTAACAGTCTAATTTAACTCACTTCGTATGCTATTAGAAACACAACCTGAAGATTCTTTTTTTCTTTTTTCCTCATTTTTCTTCCTCCTCCATTCTTTGTATGTTATGAATCATATTCTGTACTCTTTGTCTATCCCTTGGGTAACATCTATTTAGCCTTAAGAATACTTCCATCTATAGGAGTCCCTCCAAAATGCACTGTAGAGGTGGTTTGTGGGAGATAAGTTCTCAGTTTTTGCTTATCTGAAAATTGTTGAATCCCTCCTTCAAATTTAAATGATAACCTTGCCGGGTAGAGTATTCTTGGTTCAAGGCCCTTCTGCTTCATTGCATTAAATATATTATGCCACTCCCTTCTGGACTGTAAAGTTTCTGTTGAGAAATCTGATGATAGCCTGATGGGTTTTTCTTTGTATGTGATCTTTTTTTCTCTCTCTAGCTGCTTTTAAAAGTCTGTCTTTATTTTTGATCTTTGCCATTTTAATTATTATATGTCTTGATGTCGTCTTCCCTGGGTCCCATGTGTTGGGAGATCTGTGCACCTCCATGGCTTGAGAGACTATCTCCTTTCCCAGATTGGGCAAGTTTTCAGCAATTACTTCCTCAATGACACTTTCTACCCTTTTTTCTCTCTCTTTTTCTGGTATCCCTATAATGCAGATATTTTTCTGTTTGGATTGGTCACACAGTTTTCTCAGTATTCTTTCATTCTTAGAGATTCTTTTTTCTCTCTGAGCCTCCGCTTCTTTGTATTCCTCTTCTCTAATTTCTATTACATTTACCATCTCTTCTACTACATCTAATCTGCTTTTAAATCTCTCCATTGTATGTTTCATTTCAGATATGGAATTTCTTAATGATTGAATCTCCAACTTAAATTTGTTCCTGAGTTCTTGAATATTTTTCTGTACCTCCATAAGCATGTTTATGATTTTTATTTTGAAGTCTTTCAGGAAAATTGGTGAGTTCAGTTTCATTTAGCTCTTTTTCTGGGGTTTGTGAGATTTTGGTTTGAACCATGTTCTTTTGACATTTCATATTTCTGTGTGGTGCCCTCTATTGCCCAGAAACTCCAGTCTCTGGAGCTGCTCAGCCCCTAGGGTGAGGTTGGGGGTCATAGGGGAGCAGAGCTGGTGCCTGGGGTGAGGAAAGATCTGTTTCCTGATTCCCGTCTGCCCTGCCTGTCTCCTGTGTCAGAGCCAGTGGGCCGAGCACACAAGTGTAAGCCTCTGTGCTTTGCGTTTCTAGCTGTTATAGGTGGGGCCTCTCTCTGGTTGGCCTGATGCCTGCTCAGTGACTGCAGGTTTGCGAGCAGGTGCCTGCAGGCCAGGAGGAAGGCTTGGCAGGCTGTGTGTCACAGTGGAGGGCCTCAGATCTGAGTAGGCAGCCATGGGGATGGAGCACCTGAAGCTCCCCAAAGTTCCCAATCTGCTGGGCATAGCATGCCCAGACAACCTTGTTCCCCATCCCTTCTCCCACACAGCAAGCTCCATGCAAACCCTGCCCCTTCAGCAGCCCTCTCACTGCTGGGAAGCCGTCAGACCGCCTGCCTTTCCCTTGTCCCAGAGCGGCCGGGTGTGGATCCTGTCCTCCACAGACGGCCGGAATCTGTCTCTCAAGCACTCTGCCTGTCCCAGCTCCCCATTTTCTAGAACACCATACAGTGTAGGTTCCTGCTTCCCGAGCACATCTCCAGAGCTGGGTGTTCAGCTTTCCCAGGCTTCCACCCCCTCCCCGCTCCATTTCTCTTCCTCCTGCCAGTGAGCTGGGGTTGGGGAAGGGCTCAAGTCCCACCGGATCAAGGCTTTGGTACGTTACCCTGTTTCGTGAGGTCTGCTCTGTTCGTGAGGTCTGTATGCAGTCTGGTGCAGCCTTCTTTCCTGTTGCTGTTTTAGGGTTAGTTGTATTAACTATATTTTCACACTATCTGTGGTTCTGGGAGGAGTTCTCTGTCTCACCTCTCATGCCACCATCTTGAATCTTTGCAAGCTAAAAATGATATGAAGGTTTTAAACTGTAACAGAGGATTGGAGTAAGTGAGAGATTTGCTAATAGGCAGTTCAAGAGTCTAAAAAATGTAGGAAGAGTGGATATAAGGAATAGCCACTGCCCTGGGGCTGAGATGGAGCTGGGACAAGTGAGCACAGGACAAGCACAGGTACCTGTCCCACCCGAAGTGGGGAAGCGAGGTAGGTCCTGCTCTATCCCCTCAGCACCCAGGTGCAGAAGCTGCCTGTGCTGAAGAATGAGGTTTGTTGAGCCATCTTCCTGTCCCTTAGCATTGCCTGCAGACTCTTTTATCCCACAATATAGCCTCTTCTTGAGGATTTCTTTATCTCTCTTGGCCATAGAACCTTAGTAAACTAACACAGGAAATAACTGAATGGAATTTCCAAGAGTTTAAGACTATGAATCTCTAATTTTCCCACACCTAAGGCAGTACCTCGCATTTTAACAGCTCTTGAATGTTTGTTGAATAAATAAGTGAAAATGCACACTGAAGAACTGACATAATGAGGTAACACTCACACTCAAAAAATACATTATTGTGAAATTTTAGGACACTGGAAATGAAAAAATGATACTAAAAATCTTCTAAGGATATTAGCTGGATCACATATATTAGTTAGAACATAACATTTAGACTTCTAAAGGAAAATTAATTTCTATCTAGAATTCTATACTGCATTAAAAATAATCAGAGGAGAAAGATGAAAAAACCAAACTTCAGATATATTAGTTCTCAAAATATGTACTTATAATACACTCTTCCTTGGGAAGATATGCTTCACCAAAATAATGGAGTAAATAAAGAGGACATAGACTCAAAGTAAAATGGTTCCACAATAGAAAGGGATGATAAGAATTCCTGGAAAAATAGTGAAGAGACCCCGCAACCGCAGTTACACTTTGGGCCTCGAAAGCATGACTGAAGGACAGCGCGCACACCAAGGGCTCCAGAATGAATATCTCCAGGAAAAAAAGGAAAAGGAACTAATACATTACCTGGTGTGACTGACTATAAACATATATGAGCAAAACAGTTTTCATAGGTGTTTTAGTGTTTGGGATATAGCAATTCACACACACACACACACATAAGACTATTAACTCCAAGAAAACAAAGAGTTGTTTAACTAAGGGTACAAATATTTACAAACTACTCAGTTCAGAAGATAACAATTCTAATACAATTTAAAAAGAGAGGATATGGGGAAACACTGAAATATAATTTAAATAAAATTTTATTGAGAAGGAGAGGTAGGCATTTGGTATCACGCACAAAAGTATTAATTTTAATGTTATACAATAGGAAGTCCTTGATAGCAGTAATACTACACTCTTTAGTAAAAAAAGATTGAAGAGAAATATTTTTCCACTTCATTTTAATAGGATATATATATGTAATCTCTTTCTTCAGTTTTCTTATTACTAAATAGTATATATTACTGCTCTGAATGATTTCCTATGTAACATTAAAGTTAACATTTTTGCAACATGATTCCACATGCCTACTTCTTTTTTCTCCTTCCTCGCAGTAAAATTGTATCACAATTTTTATTGAAAGTAAACTTGTTTCCTTTTCTTTTTCTTTTTTTTTCCTCTGAGGACCACTACTTTTTGTTGTAATCTTGAGTTGCTAACTGATTTTTTTAACTCTAATACATGTTCATTTTTCCTAAGAATTGAAAAAAACTAAAGATTTTTTAAAAAAGCAATGAGGTTCAGAAGGAGAAGGTTTTCTGTGAGAAGGTAACACAAGCAGATACAAGGAAAAGTTGAGGCACTATTACTGGCCTCTAGGATTCCATCCCTCAGCTGAACTGCTTCAATAAGGTTTCTGTTGATTTCTCTGTCACCTCTCTCTCTCTTTAATCCCACCCTTTGCAGAACTTCCCAAATCACCTCCTAGTCATGGATCTGGCCATTCACTTCCTTGCTCAAAAGGCCAGAACAGAGCAACAGCTGATGGCCACATCAAATAGCTCTATGTGACGAACCAGACTAAGCCCACCTAAACCACCCAGGTTTATTTCTTATGAATCAATGCCATAAATCTCCAGGCTAGGTATAAATGATTATTTTCTCATTTGAAAATTAGACAATGCTTTCACGTTTCTATGAATTTCTAGGCCTGGAATGCTCTCCTTGTACTTTCCCTTTTCCAGCCCACCTGACTTTCCATTTTTCCATACACAAAATCCCTGTAGGTGCAGGAAAGCTTCCCAGTCACCTGAATTGACATGCTATTATTTTTCCTTCTGTGTTCTCATTGCGGGCTGAGCCTCCATTTAGGCACTTGAAATATTCTGTTTTGGATCCAGTACATTTCTTCTGCCTAATTGACCCACATGAGAACACCCCGTTTTTCTCTTGAGAGATTCAGTGTCTGATTCAGAGTTGACCTGTGACGTTCATCACAGCGCATACACAGAGCGAGTACCCAAGAATCCTCTGCTGAATATTTGTAAATTGTTAACGCGCACATGCCTGTTCTCTGTCAATCCTCCTGCCGAGGCGGACAGAGGCAGCGGCCACAATGTTCTGACTATAAAAGCTCTCCGTGCCGTTTGTTAGGAGAAATTCAAGACCTAGCAACCAATTGTTTAAGACTTCAAATTACTCATAAAATTAAGTTCTAAGAGAACTTATTTTTGAAAACTTCATTCAGAAACAGGAAAACCATAATTAGAATTTCCCAAATATATTAGAATGAAAAATTAATTATGTTAAGAACATTCGAGGTCTCATTGGCATATTACTGCCAGCAGGCTTTTTATTAGCAAGATCATCTGCTAGATTTGTGGGGATACAAAACTGAGCAAATCTTTCTCATTGTAAGCTGGGGACCTTTAGATTTTAATACTTGAAGTTTTTTTTTTCTTAACTCTCACACTGTTTTTTAAGTTTGTTTTGTCTTTCTAACTCTATGAAACTTTCTGTGTAGTTCAGGAAGGATAGTGATCTACAAATATGGTTTATTTCCTTATCTGCTCATTCTCTTAGTCCTCCAATTGCTCACAGTTGGCCAAATAAATGGGCTTTTAGGTTCGAATAAGCATATTTTTCACAACAGTCCACTTGGCCTCGTAATGACAGACCCGTCGTAGGAGGCGAGCAGGTGGCTTTTGCAGGGCGCTTCTGAAGCCCTTGCACACCAGGCTGTCACGCAACACGACGGCCGGGCCCAATGCATGACGGGCCGTTTCCTGGAGCTCCATGTGCAGACCCAAGAAGCTCATTTTGGGGGAGGAGAGAATTTTCATTCCATTCATCTTTTAAAGTCTTCTAAAAACTTGAGGAGACAAAGCCAACTTTGACGGGTCAGTGTGGAAAGGAGAGATTAAATGTGCTGTGTTTCTTTTAAAAGTTAGGAGCTCTCAATTATATGGGCGTTGCTCATTTTCTGAAATGATTTTTACTATACTGCTAAGTATAAATACGTGGGGACAAACCGTTCATAAATACCAGACTGTGAGTTACTTGAGATGTAAAAACATTTGAATTATAGAAATTAAGAAATGAGTAACAAGTAAATAATCTCAATATAAGTTATTGATCAATCATTTAAAATATCTCTGCAGCCATTTTCCCATTTTATAAACATCTATACGGCACATCTGCTGATCCTTATTTTAATTCATAAAAAGACAACATCTAAATCAAACTCTAAGTGACAGAACCAGAACAAAAGAGAAAGCACAGGAGAATAAACTGAATAAATTCCAAATATGACTTCTAAAGGCAGACAATATAAAAGCTGTAATCTTAGTTTAAGCCTTACACTCTTTAAACACAGTAATTATAGGGACATCTGCTGGGAACACAGCTTTGCTACTGGATAACATTAATGGCCCTGTAATATTTCCTGACACTCCCCCAAATATGCCCCCTTGCTAATAATTCATTCTCATTTCAGGACCATTATTAGCTACTAATTCAAACAATCAAGACCAAGACAAGGAATGAATGACCTTGAACAATTACGCACTCAGTGTGCAGAATTCATTTTGTGCTTTTCAAAGATGTAACTGCTTTCCTGAGACAATGAATAGCGCTCCCAAATCAGGCAGATGCAAACAAGGGGGAAACAGTGATGGCATAGACCTGAGGCTCCTTCTTGGTGTTCTACAGTATTGGTAAGAACCTATTCCTATAGTGTGCTTCCTGTAAGGAAAATAAAAAGAAGTGTGAAGTTCAAGCAAAAAGTCCTCTGAGTACTTAATAGAGAAAATTCAGGCACGAATAGTCAAGTATACATTCAAACAGTTAATTTCTTCTTTATTTCAACCAGTGAGAACATTTAAGAATCACATAAATTTAGAGCCAGAGAAAACATTCACTTCTCACAGCAAAATGGTGGGAGTTTAATGGACGGCTCCTCAGGGGGCTCCCTTTGCAAAATATTTTAAACACAGTCTGCCAAGTTAACACTCCCTCCTCCTCACCACCTCCTTGTTTCTTGAGAAATTTGAATTTTTAAAGAAATGTTGTACTCTTGGCCTTTTCTAATATGGAATGCATTAAGAGAAAACCCATAAATAAATGCTTACATGTGCTCATGAGAAAGAAAACAGACACCTCAAATTGATCTATTTGCCAACAAAGGAGAGAGGGAGCGGGCACAGCTGAAAAGCAAGCCAAAGGAAGTAATAAATGATACGGACCCGCCAACGCCCTCCCTGTGTTTCTTGGGTGTGTTGGGGAGCAGGTCCTGGCTTGGTGTAGCTCCGTTAAAAATGCAAGAAGAACAGAGACAAATGGATGGGGCAGGAGCAGTTCCTGTTGAGAGAAGCATGTTTGCATTTTTTCCACTGTCTGAAATTCCCAGCAGAGAAAGCGAAAATGTGCACTGATTTGATGTAAAATCCAAAACAAAGAGCAAACTTTGGCCTCAGAAGATGAGACCCTAGAAAACAATTGCCACAATGTGACAGAACGAGGAAAATAAGCATTTTCCTGAACAGGCTTTTGTGTATTGTAAAGTTTCTGATGCTTCTTCTTTCTCCTCTTCTTCACAAATTGTATTCTTCCTGTTGAATTTATCGTAGTTAAAATTCATACTATGATCATTTTATCCAATGTTTAGAGAAAATATCTGAGAAGGTAATTATTTCTAATTGTGTCCTATTCGTCCCCACCCAATGTAAACCAGTACATTTTAGAAGTTTCCATTGTATGTTTTTTTCACATTCTGCATCGTTTTAGGGAAAACCCAAAATATTAATTGTGTGAGCAGTCCTTTGTACACCCTCAGTTCAAGATTTGAATTTAAACTATTTCAGCTTAATTAGAAGTGGAACAGAATTCCTCCATACAGCCCTCACTTCACCATGTCTATTTTCATTCCTTTTTTTCTCTCAAATTTTCACGCACAGGGATATTTTGCACAGCATTAGAGAAGCTTATGCTAGAACACATGTTGTGTCATAGAGAAAAATCCTCCTAAGATTTCAAACAAAACAAAACAAAACAGAAAAACAAAGAAACCCTACCTAATCATAAAGAGCGAGAAGTGTCAGGAAACCGAGTGACAAGCTGAGAGAGAACCGAGACCCTCTACTCCCCGAACGGGAAGCACAGAGAACGAAAGCCCCCCATCAGTGCCCATGGAGCCCAGGACGGTGCCTTACAGCTGTGAGGCTCCCCAGTACTGAGACCGTTCTCGACTCACTCTTTGTATTAAGCACTGCGCAGAAAAGAGTGGGAAAACAATTCTCAATTATATGCTGGACCCTATACTAGGGGCTTTTCTTAAAATAAGATTCCATGTGAAGATGCAACAATGTAGAGTGACAAAACAAATACTTAATATCACCTGAGTTTTCTTTACTAAACTCCTGGTACATATTAATAGAGTCAGTGTCTAATATGTACATATGTACATTTATTTACAAAAAGTAGAATTCTCAGCTTACTTTTCTCAGGGTTTCATCTTGATGTTTCTGGAGAGTCCTTGCCTGTCCTCGATTCATGGCCACTGTCCTCCCACCCCCATCCCGGTTCTCCTTGGCCCTTAAATGTCCCTGGAAGGCAGGGTCTCCCCACTGCCACCAGCCTCTGTCCCCCATGAGAAAATCCGTTGTGCATTCCAAGGGCATGAGGTCCTGCATGTTCCCCAGGCTGCTCAGCGCTGAGGCTCCCAAGAGGTCCAGGGTTCCTATTGCTCTTCCTGCTCTAAAGCAATGGGGGAAAGTGCCCATCCTTCTCTCAGTGCCATGCACTCCCCCACAAAAGACTCATTAAGCTCCATCTTCTTGCAAAGCCCCACAGGGAGCTGTGTCTTCTCTTAGGACTCAGACACTCATCCATTCCACAGCACAGAGAATACACCGCAAGCTGCTGTCTCCATGTTTCTTTCTCCATGTTTCTTGCTCCATTGGCTCTATGCAAACATTTTCCCTGCATGCAAATGTTCCCGTGTAATTATTACTACATGCTTATTGTGTCTTACTGCACAATTATTACTGCATCTCTTATTTGGCCCACAAGACAAGCTGATGCTATTGGTGTCCCCATTATCCCTGTTTTTACAGATGAATAACTTCAGTTTAGCAAAGTGGAGGGACTTGGCCAAAACCATCCCGGTGGCCATGTAGTTGTTCACTGTCTTAAATAGTAGGCAAACCGCACATCCTGCTCTCCACAGACAGTTCTAGAATTGTCTAGATTCCTAAAATGGGCACAACTTGGGGTATACTGTGATGTCTGCTACATATTTGCAATTATGGAAAGCAATGTAAAGGGTCGTGCTGATAAGAGGACCCCACAGAGCAAGGTGTCAGTTGATGGTGAGGCAGCTCCAGAGGCGCTCAGGCGTCCTGATTTTATTGAACCCAGGCCACCGTTTTTCCCTGGGGTCACAGGCACTCTCGAGCATGGCTTCAGTCAGAGGGGCAGCTCAGCACTGCGGAGGAGGGTCTGTGAGCCCACTGAAGCCCCCTCTGCAGAAGCAAACTTGGGGAATCACAAGCCTGACCCAAGAGCTTGATCCAGCAGTGGGGCAGCAAGTGGCTGAAAGCCCAGTCCCCGGAGGCGGCTCTGCCGCTTGGGGCCCTTGTGGCCACGAGCCACTTCCACGCCCTTCCTCCTCTATAAAATGGGTCATGGGATGGTATCCGCATCACAGCTTCGGTAGGAGCGGCAAGTAAGTCAGCGTGTGTAAAGTGTGCAGAGCAATATCTGGCTTATGGTAAAGGCTCTTTAAGTATTATTAAAATGGATGTAGGGAAAAGACCACTTCTTATGGGAGAATGGGGAGTGGAAATGAGTTTCAGACCACAACTGTATTTTACTTTGGAACCTACTAAGTCTCATACCAAACCCACATATTCTTGCTCTTTGATTTCCACTTGCTCTTGGAAAAATATGCATTTCCCTATATAAAGAAAAAGGTCCAGAATAGATAACTGGATATCAAATATCCAATTCTTGCAAAGTAGCATTCTGGTGAGAGGAAGGTAAATTAATCAGACTTGTGGTGATTAAATCTCCTTGAAAACGCATTAAAAGAAGGAAGAAGAAAACTGGGAAAAATGAACAAGGGCTTTGTAGTGACCCACTCTCACCCAAATCCTAAACTTCCCTTCACAGGCTCATGAAATGCCCTGGACCTGTTTAAATGGGTGCTTGGTTGAGCTACACAATTCTTTATCACTTTAGAGGCATTCAAATACACTTATATATAATTTGCTTTTGCGTGATTTTATTAAGAGAAGAAAGCTTAAGTGAGTTTCTCTCATTTGCATGATAAAGTACTAGTATTAATTCAAAGGTCTAGATGTGCATTTGCTTATTTTAGATGATATTTGCATGCCAAGTGTTTAATGTCCTTAGCGTGTTTTCGTATAGAAGCAACAAATTTCTCCACCAAGTTACTCTGAACATGACACTTGTTTGGAAATAATCTGAAGTTCATTATGGTGATTTTAGGAAGTTACTATTTTAGGAAATAAATGTATGCATTGGTCTATAGCCCACATACCATTTTTTCTGGAAAATTATATGCCATAGGCCCTGAGGTTCATTTTCTTTCCTTAATAAATAGTTGTAGAATATAATGATGTCAGCTACATGGAAATAAAGACAAGGGGGTGTCTTCCTTCCATTAAAAGTAACATTTCTGGAAAGGTACTTAATCTTTTCTATTTTTTTCTGTATTTCTTTCTTTAAAATAACAATCTGTTTAAACTGAAATTGTTTAGATTAAATTATATCTGCTTACTTGCAGTTTTGATATTTCCTTCTCCAAAACCTGAAAGTTTTTCTGCTAAAGGTCAGGTCCTAGGTTGCGTTGCATACTTCTAGTTTTCCCACATTGTATTTCAGATGTTCAGCCAAGCTCAAGTTAGATTCGTATTTTCTGTCCTTTTCTTAAAAAAAAAAATCCCACAAACTCTGTATGGTTATAGATTGTGTCTGTTTAGAAAATTTTGGTGAGACTAAAAAGATAAGCCATACTTTATGAACCTCATAATTTAGTCTACAAAACTCTCTTTAAATCATTGCCCTTTAAAAAAGTAAAGTAAAATAAAATGAACCAAAGCTAGCATGTGGATAAGTGAGCTTATTTAAATAAGGAAGGACTCTAAAGGTAACATGACTTCAAGCAGAATTACCGTGTTGCATCACAGATCCCATTATCGCTGAATATTCAACATCTGACCAACCTTCAGCATCACATAAGGTAAAGAAAGACTTGTATGATCATTGTAGAAAATACTTATTTAGCAAATAGAAGTGTAGGCCCATTTATTAATTATACTCTTCAAGTAAATGATTTGGAAATATTCAAATTTCCTTATATTATCCCAAAGTCGGGCTGTTCTTTGATCTCACATCTTGAGCTATGCCCACATGAATTACACAATGCTTCTGAACACTGCAGTCTCACAAGGCTTATTCTCAAGTGTGATCTATGTGGATCTGAGAGACATCAGATTCCCATTTCTTATCCTGAACCTGGGGTTGCCAGAGAGGAAATGAGTGAGCTCACGACTGTTGCCAATAATGTGGACAATTGTGCACAGATCAAATGGGTCAGATGAGAGAATAACCACTAGAAGGGAGTCTATGAAATCAGAAAGGCATAGTCTGGGTTCCATCCCAGCTCTACCACTGTGGCTTTACGCATAAAATGGAGTATTAGGAATTGTTGTCACTCTACGTCTAGAGTAAAATTTGTTACAAGGGACTCTATACCTAGAGTAAATCTGAAAGTATCTGCACAGAGAAGTCAAAGCCAAGTGAGGCTGGCTGAGCCCCCTGACTGGGCTTCAGAGCCCTCTGCCCTGATAACCATGCAGGAAATGAGAGTGAATGCAGGGGTCCCATGCACAGGACTTAGTGAGCGAGTGGGGTTGCCAGCAGGAGATGAGAACAGTGGGCTGTGAAACAGAACCCAGTCAGGTTCTGATGAAGCCTGCAACAAGACAGATGGATATAAGGATCTTTGTAAGGAAAGTGTCTAAAAGTAATAGCAAGTTACAACTTCTGAAACAATGTAAGAATTCACACCTAATTAAAATGTTGGCTAGGAGAAAACTTATAAGCTATTATTAATGCATAAATGAAAAGCAGTACATTTTATCATAGAATGAATTTTTTTCCCTGTGTGTTAGGGACAAGATATAGTCATCCCAGAGTTTTAAAATTTGCAAAAATTACAAAATGTGTGTGTGTGTGGTTTTATTTTATTTTTCTGAAGTTATTTACTATTGTTCTAATGTTTCACTATTTGTGCCTGTCTATGTTTACATTAATAAGTATCTACTCAGTAGATACTATACCCAGAGCACAATATTAAGAGTTAGGGATGAAAAAAACATTAGTGCCAAACCTCGAGGAGCTAACAAGATGTTTAGCAGAGACAGATCATAAACATATACAAATTTATTCTATGATGTACTAGATACTCTAATAGATTTATAAGCAAAATGCTATAGGAACACAATGAGGAAATAATCCTGATCTGGCAAGAGGGGAAGGACTTTTAAAAAGTACACAGAGAAGGCCTTTGATGTGGACTTTGAGGAATGTAGATGATGCTATGCATCCTAGAATCATAAATTATTACTGCTGAAAGATATTAGCAATGATTTAGTTCAATTGCCTCGACTTGAAGAAAACATTGGGCGCTATTAAGTGGTTTGCTGAAAGTCACCAAAAATAAAAGGCAAAGAGGAATAGGAACCCAGGGGTTCGGGGTCCAGTGACTGGGCTTTTTGTTTCCTAGGGGACTGTCCAAATCCGGGTCCTTTACAAATCCCACCACTATGTCTAGTTCAGGCCACTTAACATAGGTTCATTATTGAACAGAAAAATACTTAAATTAAAATCTCTATGTAAAGGAGGCAGTGATTAAAGGAAAAAATCTGTGAGGATTATTTTTAGTCATTCTTTCAAGATAGTCCCATTTTGTACTAGCTAGGAAATATATTGTGTATGTAGGCACTACTTACTTTGGTACAAAAAAAGTATACAATTTACCTTTTTACTGAATGCCAGAAATCCTTAAATGACAAGTGTTATTTATTATTTGAAACATCCCTTGAAACCCATGACCATCTGAGTCCCACTTGCTGAGGTCTGGCAACTTTGAATTGGGCCTTTTGCCATTTTGACAGATGGTAAGAAATATAAGTAGCCAAAATCCCGAATATGTGCACTGAGTGAAAGTTTTGGGTGTGATTCTCAGCTTCATCGCCCACGCGGCTTTCGATGCTGATGCACACGATCGTAATTAAAGCCATGAGCCTGGTAAAAATGGCTCTCCACTTGCTGGCTAGATATACATGTTCAAATTCTTCTGCTTCCTGTAGTTCTCTTTATGGGTAGCGCTATTAATTTTTAAAACTACAGAGAACTGTACTTCGAATATTTGCAGACCTCCATATATTTTAAGCATATGCTTTTGTTTGGCTGTACCTTAACCCCAGAGCAGCTACACAAGTCTGGCACTCAAGTGTGGAATGCAGCCATGTAACGCTCTCAGAAAGAAGGAGCAGAACATTTATATCACTTGATTTAATATTTTTTCTCATTAGAAATAGATAATACTGCAAGCTTGGGTATTTGAAGTTTAAGATCCAGCTGACTACATTACTGACAAACTTGAGCATAAGGTTTTAACAGATTAACAAAATAGAGAAATGGCCCTTCACATTATTTTGGCCACTTTGTTATAATGAAATTAGTTTGGCCATATGGTGACCAATTGGCAATTATTAACCGCTCATTAATTAGCTGGTATAATACATAAACATGACCATGTATGGGTCAATTTGATTAAGCTACAGAGACTGTGCTTCGTGATACCACCTACGCAGTGTTTTTAAAGAAACCAGTGATCGAGCTCAATTTCATCCTCAGTTCATTATAAATAATACGAATACAGTTAGTCTATGAATTAAATGCTGATATGGCTTATTACTATCACTAGATACATTTAATGCATGCTAATTGCATATAATGCATACTAATATAATTTTAATGCATGTTAAATGTATATTTGTGTCACGAAAATTGTCAAATTTTGCACATGCTTCTTTCAGTTTCTTTTGTTTTTTTCTTTCATTCATTAATGATAGTTAATTTAATGTTTCAACAATTATTCTGACAGAGAACAACAAAATATCTATTTTTACCCACTTAAATCTTACACATTGATTATGATTAAAGGTTAATGTTAATGTTTGAAATGTTAGGGGATCTGATGGGAAATAAAATTAAGTGTCTTTTGTATTTTCTTATTAAATAGAACTGTATAGTTTTATGATGAAAAGTGCTGTGGAATCTTGTGGGATACTATGTGGCACACATTTAAACACATGACAAGAATCATTAATGCTCTTTGTAAAATTACATACACCAAAGAAAATAACCATACTAATTGATCTTTCCCTTCAGGGAAATGAAGTAGGGAAGATGATTAGCATGGCTAATTCCTTGTCTTCCAAATCCAAGGGCAATAATAATCACTCAATTCCTCCATTCTTTCCCCCGCTTAAAAAATAGTTTGTAGGGGAACATCAGGCATCTACTGTGGGATATAAATTGTATTTGGTGATCTTTCTTCCCACCCACCTGAACTTAAACTCACAGTGGCCCTCCTCAGTGTTGTTAATAAATGGGTCACGATGTAAATTCTTTAGAACCCAATACAGGCATAGACCATCCAGATTTTTGCACAGAGCTCAGATCAAGCTCAGAGTCCCACCAGTTGGGAGGGGTACGGGAATAGAGAAAGACTGGTTTTTCAGTCTTTTAATTTCTGCTTCAGTAGCAGTCAAACTGGAATGAAAACTGCAGACGCCGCTCTTATGTTTGCTGTGCAGCTAGGGTAACTTCCTGAACCCGCCCTCCACCTTGGGGTCCCCACGCAGTGTGTTCCAGAGTCTCAGAGACCCACTGGGTTCTCTTTAGAGGAAGTAAATACTTTCTCCCAGGAGATATGCTTTATATACACACACACACACACACACATTCTATATACACATAATGTCAATTTATAAGCATATATTCTCTGTAGTTCTGTCATCTGACTGCTTTGGTGCACGCACAGAGGCTATAGACATCCTGATACAATTTTGAATCTGATCCAGGAAACTTAGAATATTTTTCTTAATTTGGGGGCAGAGTTGATCATACATCCTGTGGGAAAGTTAGAACATACTAGTAAAACAAAAGAAACATAAGAATTATCACACTAAACCACCATAATTTCGTATTATTATGACAATATCTTGTAACAGTTTTCAAGCACATGATCTTCTAGTTATTTTCCATGCAAATGAGGGGAAGACCTTCCATCGGCTACTGGATAAAACAGGAGAGAAGGACATGGTCACAGGGACATTTCCTATTTATTTCCAGATGCCCTCTTGAGTGCTAAGCTTAATTATTTTTCTTACAGAGAAAAGGAGAAAAGGTCAGGGTCTTCAAGGGCCATGGTCTATATCAGCACAATTAAAAACACAGCTATAGTGCCTGCATACAAAGTTTGTGTCTGTGTGACGTTGAGAAAACAGGATAAGAAGAGAAAATGGAGTATTAAATGGTAGGCTTTTAAAAATCGTCCTGTTATAGCTTATAACTCTCACATTCACTAGCATTATGAAAATGCCACTCTTGATAATTTTACACTTTAAACAAAAAAATGTTAAGCTTAGAATAAAAATGTATTTCCTAGCTGATAGGCTGCGTTTTTATTCCCCGCCTCTATTTCCCTATGCTTGGGAAAGCCTTAAATTGCTAACATTAATGTATAACACAGGATAGAGATTATTATGAACGTCCAAGTAGCGGATCTTTGTTGCAAAGTGCTTATGATATTTCTACACTATATTGCCAGGAATATATATATTTAACACGTATTTACTACATTATACATACTTATATATATATATATAATTGTTTAAAGAAACCTACCAGCAGGCTCTCTGAGTTTTATCAGTACTTCCACGTGCCTACAGAGAGAAATGCCATGGAGAAGGACAGCGAGTCTTGAGAGCACCGTCCCCCCACCCCCTGACGTCGGCTCCTGCATCTTTATCCCTCAGCTACTCATGTTTGACTTGACCAGCCATCTTCTCTCTGCTCCTCAATAGAACCGTAGAAGGGCAACCACACTTTAAAATGAATGAGTGAATAAATCTAAGACTTATAACAAGGAAAATGCTAGTACATCCTATTCTATTCCCCCCCGAAGTTGAAATGAGTCCTTTTTCCTACTATCAGGCCTTACCTGATAATGAACATAATTCAGTGGAGGGCACTTCGATGTAGATTCTGCATGGCCTTGTTTATAACCCCATGTCTGTGTTCAATCTCGTGTCAGGTCAGGCAGTTCCCCTCATCACAGTCCCATATTTTCTGATTGGCTAGAGTCAGCGTCACGGGGAGGGTGGCTGATCCTCTGGTACTTTACGTCCTGCCAGGGTCCATGGAGGTCACTGATGGGCCATAAACTCTAGATTTTGTGAATTTGGAACTTCAAAAATATTTACTTTCATTAGTTTGTGCTTCCATCCTTTTTTTATTTTTCCTTGCTTAGCTTGAATGCCCCTGAGTACCAATATCACCCATCCCTCCCCTGCATTTCTTTTTCTTACTATGTCATTTGTCATTTGGGGTGGAATGTGTTTGCGTGAGTTAGATTCTGAACGTTCCCAACATGATGAATGCTTTGCGTTGTTTGTGGTTTCCTGAATTCTGTGCAAAAGTGTAACTCAGTTTGTTCTCTGAGCTTACTAGTCACTCACCGCCCTACATAATGGGTCCATCATCCCAAACATTTTATCACATAGCTATGTAGGAATAAACTTTTATAGACAACTAAGGTGCAGCTACACAAAGTAATTATCAATTCAGTTGATTCCATGCCTTCCAAATTTCTTATGTATCAAGAATATGTGTATTAATAGTTCCTTGCTGCTTGTAAATAGTTTGCCAAAAAAACTCATTTAGCACTACGGGTCCTGGGTGAATCTTCTTTCTTTCTTCATGGGCCCCTGTGTCCTATGCCACGGTGATCATGCCATAAGCAGCATTTCTTAAAGTTACCTTTAAACAGGTCCTGAGAGTTCAAAAATTTAGATTCAAGAAAAACCCCGTGTCCTTGGTGGTGTGTTCCTGGTTAAGAGACGTCTTCAATTTCATATAAGGTTTTGGTGATATATCTGCAGATTTAACTAGAAAGCTGCTTTCAAAATCACGTTGAGGATTCGTGAAACTGTTCTGTCTCTTTCTCGTTTCCAGCTTGTACCTCTGCCCTGTCAGTCCCCTGGTCATCCTGAGGGAAGTGGATGCACGGTGTCCCCTCTGATGATTCAGCAGCTTACATGGGAAACAAACATCATGATATCTGTGTATTTGGCACAAATATTTACATGGACATATAAAAATACCTTTATAACTTAACCTTCCTAATCACAATTTTTAAGTGTCAAAAATCATATTCCTGTAATACTGAACTGAAAGCAGAAATGGCTTCAAATATTAATATTTGTTTCCTGTCAGTGGGAAGAACCTATATGCTGGAGAATTAAAATGAGAAAGCATTCCCACCAGTACTTATTTTAATCTTCTTTTAAAGGTAGCAGTGGGAGTGCAGAGTGTTCATGGAGGAAGAGGGAGTAATATGCAGAGCATGAAGCACGTAAGGAGCTTTAGAGGCCTCCCAGAACCCTTTGCTTTATTCCTCCTAAAGAAGAGAAGACCGTAGTTCATAAGGCCCGTGCGCTCCCTACAGCTGCTGTCTCTTGGGCACCTGCCACCCCTCCGCAAGGGCGCCGTCGCCGTCCCTGTTTAGCATCGGTGACGAAGCTGAGGCTGGATTTTCCATGAGCTGAATATGTAGTACATGAAATAAGGGGCATATCTAGGAATCAAAGCCAGTTCAACTGGTTTCAAAGCACATGAGTGTCCTTCCTCCTCACAACACCTGTTTATTAGCTACTGTGTTAAGGTCTCTGGGGCCAGCCTCATCCATGGGGATTTTCCAAAACACATCTTTTGTCTTGTTTAGAATCTCTTGAATCGGTGTGCGTTCAGCACCTGCTGACCGGCCAGCTGATTGATGCCGGGCACTGTGCTGGACCTGTTCTTCTGGCTAGAAAATATATTCTCTATTTAATTCTCACAGATAATGCTAAACTTTTGAAGGCCACAAATTCCTCTTCTTTCAATATTTTCTGGAATACAGCAATAAAAGATAATGGATATGGGCGGAGGACACTGAATATTTATGACAAAATCTGAAAAGAGTATATTTTACATTCCTTCATTGTCCAGTTGAGGTGCCATAAATCACAACTACAAATATTTTAGCCGTAAAAAGGGATTATTTGTATCTTTAAGAAGGTAGCTTGTTTCCTCTAATAGAATGAGCCTGACAAGTTTATTATGAGTTTAGTTACATAAATGAATCTTCTTTCCCCTTTTCTGCTAATAAAGTGCTTTTAGAAATAAATTACTTCAATTTGGGTGCGATTGGTGAGGACATTAAACAAATCTTCTGAACTGTTAATCATCAGTGCAGGTCACTTATTTACCTAGGAATTATCTCATAAATTTTGAAATTGGGCACTGGCTGCTAGGTAGAGCTGTATTCCTCCCTGTAAGCCTGTCATAAATAGATGTGTTATACTAGATTAAGAGTTGAAAAATTTATGATTCTAAGGATCTCCTCTATCAACAGTTTTATAATGTTTAATTCCTGTTGATACCCTGCTTACCCCCAGAACTGAACTGGACCATGATTCTCGTTTCAATGAAGGAAACAGAAAGGTCTCTAGGTATTTTGTGCTGACAGAGATGCAGACAGAAGTTTCTTCCAAACCTGTTGCATGTCCCGGAGCAAAGAGCTCTGTGGCGGCCCCTCAGAATGATTGGCAGAGCACCAGTACCGACTCACCAGGGGCCCTATTTCAGAGATTAGGAAGCTGGACCCAGGTAGGGTCCATCCCCGACAACTGCATAGATGCTGGAAAGACAGTCTGGCTTTAAACTACCTTTGAAGGTTCAGACAGGTGCGCCCAATCTCCCGCCACCATCGCGGTCTCCCAGCTCCCCCAAAGCTGACGCTGCGGTCTCCAGGACTTGCCGACAGGAAACAGCCGAAAACCTCAGCGACTTGACTTCCAGCTTCTTGGTGCATCTAGTAGGAAGAATCGAATTTGCATTGCTAGTCATGTTTGCAAGGGAGACTGGGAGGTGTCGTATTTTAACTGTCCATACTTTGCAGAAGAGGGAGGGTGGAATACTGATTAACTCCATCTAGCAGAGAACATGGTGCACAGTGAATGAACTCATTTTAAAGTAACAGTAATTAGAGTAGTATCCTCATTGCCAACGAGAGGAATAGTTCTTCAAAGGAGAAGGCTCCTTCAGGGGCCCAGACTTTGAAGAGTAGCCAAAGTTTTCGAAATGTTCCATGTGATTTGAAGGACATATGCTTTCTTATACACAAGCTGGAATACGTTTAAAATTCTTCTAGTTTAAGATTTTTCTATGAGACATAAATGCTAGACTAGAAATAAGAGTCTTTGTGTTTGTTTTGTTTTAGCTACAAAATTAACTACTATCTTGGTATCAGGTTTTCTTCTGTCCATTCTTTTTCCCAGGTGACATCATCCCTTCCCTCTGCTTTAAATAACATCTATATATTTTGAGTCCAAATTCAGTACCTCCAGCCCATATCTCTCCTTTCATGCCAAACTTGAAGGCCCAAGTTCATCCCAGCATGTCCTCTTCAGTGTCTCATAGACATGCACTGATGGAGATCTGATCATCTCAGCAACATGGGATAAGACCCACGCTGTTTCTTTCTTAGTTCCTCTCTCAGTAAGTGGTACCACTGTCCATCCAATCACAAAAGACAGAAACCTGAAGTTTTCTCCTATGCGCTGCATTGCACGCATCACCCAGGCAGGACCCTAATTTGGCTAAAAGGGTACTCTTGATTTACTATCCCAAACATACTTTTCCCCAAATGTTCCTCATCCCAATAAACGTAGATGTCCTTACCATCTGCAGGCAGGCCTCCTGGCATCGCCCTTCACAGACGCTGCATGCTTTACGGACTGGAGGTCCCTGGTGGCCCTGCATCGAGCACGTCTGTCGGCACCAGTTTCCCATCACGCGTGCTCACTTCATGTCTCTCTGTCACGTTTTGGTAGTTCTCACAATATTTTTAACTCTGTCATTATTTGTTTCATTTTCATTGTTTGTTATAGTAATCTATGATTAGTGATCTTTGATGTTACTATTGCAATTATTTTGGGTGCTGTGAACTGTGCCCAAGTAAGCTGACAAACCTAATCAATAAATGTGTGTGTTGTGACTGTTCTACCGGCCAGCAGTTCCCCTGTCTCTTCCTCTCCTTGGGCCTCCTTATTCCCTGAGGCACAACAATACTGAACTGGTCCAGTTAATAACCAGACAATGGCCTCTAAGTGTTCAAGTGAGAGGAGGAGTCGCATGTCTCTTACTTTAAATCAAAAGCTAGAGATGGTTAAGCTCAGTGAGGAAGGCATGTCAAAAGCTGAGAAAGGCTGAAATCTAGGCGTCTTGCTCCAAACAGCTGAATTCTGAATGCAAAGGAGAAGTTCTTGAAGGAAAATACAATTGCTTCTCCAGTGAACAATTGAATGATAAAGTGAAACAGTCTTATTGCTGATACAGAGTAAGTTCTAGTGGTTTGGATAGAAGATCTTACCAGCCACAACACTGCGTTAAGAAAAAGCCTAATCCAGAGCAAGGCCCTAATTCTCCACAATTCTATGAAGGCTGAGAGAAGTGAGGAGGCTGCAGAAGAAAAGTTGGAAGCCAGCAGAGGCTGGTTCATGAGGTTTAGGAAAGAAGCGTCTCCATAACCTTGAAGTGTGGGTGAAGCTGCCTGATGGAGAAGCTGCAGCAAGCTACCCAGAAAATCCAGCTGAGATCGTTAATGAAGGTGGATACACTGAACAACAGATTTTAATGTAACGAAACAGCCTTATATTGGAGGAAGATGCTATCCAGAACTTGCAGAGCTGGAGAGAGTGAAGGCCTGGCCTCAAAGCTTCAAAGGCCGGGCTGACTCTCCTGTGGGGGCTGATGCAGCTGGTGACTTTATGTTGAAGCCAATGTTCATTTACTATTCCAAAAATCCTAGAGGTCTTAAGACTTATGCTAAATCTACTCCTTTTGTGCTCTAGAAATGGAACAAAAAAGCCTGGCGGACAAGGCATCTGTTTACAACATGGTTTGCTGAATATTTTAAGCCCACAGTTGAGAAAAAAAAAAGATTCTTTTAAGAATATTCCCACTCACTGACAGTGCTCCTGGTCCCCAAGAGCTCTGATGGAGACGGACAGTGAGGTTCCTGTTGTTTTCATGCTGCTGACACAGATCAGTTCTGCAGCCCGTGGACCAAGGAGACATGCTGACTTTCAACTTTTATACTTTAGGAAATAGACTTAATAAGGCTGCCACAGATAGTGATCCTCCGATGGTGCTGGGAAAGTAACATCAAAACATTCTGGAAAGGAGCCACTATTATAGATGCCACTAAGAACATTAAGGACATTTGTGGTTCATGGAAAGAGGTCAAAATGCCATCATTTCCAGGAGTTTGGAAGAAGTCGATTCCAAATCCCACGGGTGACTTTGAGGGGGTTCAAGACTTCTGGGGAGGAAGTAACGGCAGGGGTGGTGGAAGCAGCAAGAGAACTAGAGTCAGAAATGGAGCCGAATTTGTGACTGAATGGCTTCAATCTCATGATCAGACTCGATAAGGAGCTGCTTTTTGTGGATGAGCAAGGAAGGGGGTTTCTTGAGATGGAACCTGCTTCTGGCAGAGGTGCCATGAAGCCTGCTGCCATGGCGACAAGGGGTGTAGATACTCCGTACCGAGGCAGGTTTGAGAGGACTGACTCCGATCTTGAAAGGAGATCTACTATGAGTAAAATGCTATCAAACAGCATCACATGCTACAGACAAATCATGTATGAAAGGAAGAGTGGATCAATGCAGCAAACCTCACTGTGGTCCTACGTAAGAAATTGCCACAGCCCCCCAGCCGGCAGCAACCCCCACCCTGGTCGGCCAGCAGCCGTCAGATCCAGATCAAGGCAGGACCCTCTGCTAGCAAAAGATCACCACTCCCTGCTGCTCAGATGACGGTGAGCATTTCTAGCAGTAAAGTATTTTTTAATTAAAATATATACATTGTTAGATACAATATACGCACTCAGTAGACTACAGTGTAGTGCGAGCATCATTTTCACATGCACTGGAAACCAAGAAGTACCGAGTCACTTTACTGAGCTCCTTGCTTTACCACAGTGGCCTGGAACTGAATCAGCAACACGCCCAGTGTGTGTCTGGGCAGGCGTCTCACTGCTCAGGTCAAAAGTCTAGGAGTTGCCCCTGACATCTCTCCTTCCCTCACACCACACATGCGGTCCAGCAGCAGGCCCTGAATGTCCCACCCCAGATCGCATCATCTCTCTCCTGCTCTGAAGAGACGGCCTCCAGTGACCTTTCCATCTTCTACTCTTGACCATCCCATCCATTCTCCATGCAGCCAATATAAAAAGGCTTGGCCACTGCATGAAGATTGTATTTAAAATCCTGGTCTTCAAGGTCTGTTATTAAGCATCCTTGCCTACCTCCCTCACACCTTCTTAGTCCACTCTTCCCTCTTTACTATACCACCAGCACATTGAACTGTTTCAGTAAGGAAAGAAATTAGATATACATACGTACATGATGAATTAAAAAAGGCAAAAGGCATAAAGTCTTAGTATGTGTATAGGCATGGTTTTCCACACCCGGCAGATGCTTCATCATGGGACATCATCACCAAAGCTTCTGCACATTTGTGTTCCTTCAATCCCATCATGACAGTTTCTATGTGCCTAGTTAAATGTCCTTATGGATTTTATTTTGAAATTTTAAAAACACAAATACTCAAAAAATAGACAAGTGCCCAAAAAAGATTCTGACAACTAAGTATGGGTTGAAGATAATACAAAAATAAAAGCAAAGCAAACAAGAAAATGGTAGAGCTAATACTTCCTCTGTTTAGAATCACTCATTAGTCATGTTTCGAGGTCAAAGTACTGCCGATGTAATCAGTTCTAAAGAGAGGCTGGTCAAACACTTGAAATTCTCAAGAGGATCATTTGAAATATGGGCTTACTTGCATGATGATGTGTGGAAGTTATGTTTGAGCATTTGAATCTGTCTTTGTATTTTCCAGCTTTCAGCCTCTATATCTAATGTTGCACTCAGTTCTTCAAAACTTTTTAACTGAAAATCTAATATGCAATATAATAACTTTCCTTATTATAAAATGAATACATGTATACCAGAAATATAAACAAGGATAACAAATGAAACATCATCTGTGAGCTCACCATGTAGAGATAACATGCATCAAATAGCATTGTCCTCATACATACATTAAATACATTTTACAAAAATTAGATGACTTCAAACTGATCAGCAAATGTTCATGCGTATCCAGATAGGTCAAAAAAGAAATGAAAACAAGACTTCAAGTAAAAAATAAAGTTTCTGTGTATCCATTTTAAGTAGCTGGTATTTATAAGAGAGATAATTTTATTAAATGTCTAGTATAAGCAAACATTGTATTGAAAGTTCCGCAAACATGTTTCCATTTAATCCTCACAGTTAACCCAAGAAGTCGCTATTCTTGATTACTGTTTCACCAGAAAAGACAATGAAGTCTGGGTATTGAAGGAATTTGCTAAGATCATAGGGCAGGTAAAAAAATGTCAGTGTTCTTCCACGAGTGCAACTTTTCAGTATTTTAACTAGACTTACCTAGAATGAATGTGATTCACAATTACGATTTCTTCAGTGAGGCATTTCAATCATCAAGAGTCTCAGACAAAATCCTCTTACGAAATTTCTTTAGACACTAAAACAAATTTTAGTATTTCTGTGTCTCAATTCCCTCATCCATAAAAAAGCATATTTTTTACACTTTGAATGTAATTGTGAAGATGAAATGAGATGATATATAGGACAGTATCTAGAAATGGATACAAGAACCACAAGATACAAGGTTTTATATTAAGGGAAGGAAAAGAAAAATAGAACATTCACTGTGTGCCGGTGACACAAAAAATTGTCTAGGGTGACATGCTAATACTTTGATCTTCAAAACAAATCTATTGGATAACTTTGAGTTGCTGCATTTTTTCAGATGAGGAAACGAAGGCTTAAGAAAGGAATCTGAACGTGGTCAAAATGCAAAAAAAACAAATAAAACAGCAACAAAACAGACTCGGGATTCCCCACAGGCCCAGCCGACTCTAAGCCCAAGGAAGGCCTGGCTTCCATTTGTTGTTTGAACCTGAAAATAGTTTATTTCTATCAAAAAACTATCAAAACTGTTTTTTCCCCTATGGAGATGGTGTGATAACAAATCCTAAAAATAATTTAAAACAACAACAAAAATCTCCACCAGATAATTAACATGCACGTTTACACATGTGCATATACACATGGATGCCTGCCAGCCCCACTCAGCTGTTTATATAAATTGTCTTTCCTGTATACATATTTTTAAAATCAAGCTATGTTAATAAGCTTTCCATTATAAAATGCTTAAGTTTTAGGCTGTTTTCTACTTCAGAAAAACAAAAACTGATTTTCAGAGTTGTGACTCCCACAAACACTCTGACGTGCCCCCCGCCCCCACCCCTCAAAGGCATTCTGAAAGCGTCTAAGGGGAAAATGACCTCATTGTAAGTATTTTAAAGAACTGTTTACACCTAAACAACCATGAATGCTCTGTACCAGAATGTGAAATTAGCATGTATTTGAGCCACTGAGATTTTCAAGAACTGTTGGGCTGCTGAGCGTTCGGCTGAAGTGGCTGCCGAGGGAGGGGACACCTGCACTGGCCTCCGTGGCCGAGCAACGCCGTCGGTGAGACGTCAGGAGCTCTCGCTGCGTTCCAACTCGCTCCAAAGCGCAGTGCTTTACAACAGCGACTATTTATTGCTTATTGCTCATGTTGGAGCCCGGCAGCTCCAGGCAGGCTGCTGTGTGTCTGCTGTGGCTGTGAGTCAGGTCTGCTCTTCCTAGCTTTCTGTTCCGGGCGTTAGGCTGCAGGAACAGCCTGGCTTGGGGCTCGGGAGCGGGCACCCCGGCAGACACCTGCTAGGCTTTGACACGCGTCCGCTGGGAAGGGCCTGTGTGTGAGGAGATCACATCTGCTTCCATTCATTGGCCAGAACTAGTCGCCAGCGCAGTGTGAAGGGTGCACAGCCCTCCCGTAAGGAGAGAAGGGAGCGAACCGGGAACAAAGTTCCATCTGCCGCAGGTACTTGGGAGGAAACTTCTTGGAAGTGGTGGCGTGCGGTATTCATGGGAAGCCAGTGAGGTTCCGCCTACTGGTCTCCGTTCGACAGACCGAGGACCAGCGTGGAGGCGCATTAAGGCTTGCTGAGTGGGTCTCCAGCTCCGTGTCTCCCACCTCCGTGAGAATAGGCTTTCCAGGACGGACGCCCATTTCTGTATCCCTTCTAGGGCTCAGCACAGTTGCCTGTTTATGGTCTTGGGTGATTGGATTTCAGGAAATCTAGCTCATTCATTCACTTACTCATCAAATATCTATCAACCATTTATCTTGAGTCAGGTACTATGCTGGATGCTGAGGATAAACCTGTGAGTAAAACAGAAACACTCTTTGTCTTCCCTGAGCTTATATGAAATGAGAAATATTCCATTTTTAAAATACAGGGTTGTTGTTGTTGGGTTTTTTTTTGCTTCTCTCATATTTTGAAATTTCCTGATGAATCTATGTTAACATAAGTCCATTTACCCACAGAAAAGACTAGGAATGATCCGTGCTACTTTATCATAGGGAGTGATGAACTAGGGTTAAGACAAGAATCTAGAACACAAGAGTCTTATGGAAAGAGGATCATGTTCTGGGATACTTGAGGGTCCTCCCTGAGAGTCATTTTTCCTATAGTTTTCCCCCTATTATTCTAGCCCCTTCTGTGTGAACCTTTGAAGTTTTAGTCTTTTCAGGGACAAGTAATTAGTATTTGCCTTCAGGTCCTTACACTTAAATGGAAGATTGAATCAGTGAAGTGGTCAAATGTTGCCTACGGTCTGCCTAGAAGTATGTTTGCATTGAAGGAGGCCGCCCGAACCAGAGGCTGAGAGCTAAGTTCTCAGGTGCCAACCCTGACCTGGCGAGGAAGGCGCCTCAGAGCCAGTCGCTCCCTTGTGAAATCTTGAGGGCAGGAGGGAAGAAGTGGGCGAGCACCGGTTAGAAGTCCTCAGGGAGTATTATAGGTAAAATAGAAATCCTCTTTGTGTGCTTTCCTCCTTTTCTACCTCTTGTTCTTTTGTTGAGCCACCCATATGTTTTTTACTTTTCACCCCACACTTGACTCCACACCTTTTGCAGGTATCACTTTTCACAGCCTTCTTGTCTCGCTCATAAAACTGTCAGGAAACCGTTTCCTGTCTCCAGAATGGAGCAAATATTTTTTGAGAACTAATATAAGTTAGCTGCTCTGCAAGACGCAGCTCAGCCGGAACGGACACCGTGCACGCTCTCATCTGATGTTCTTAATCTATCTCTATGCTACTTCGCAATTTTCCCTGGGGTAAAATGATATATATATATATGTTTCATATACTATATTCCATACATAATATATTTTAGCATATATAATATATTCCAGAAATTAATTACTCACTACACTTAGTTCTGATTGTCATTAGTTAAACCAACCATATTAAAACTTTTAGTAGAAATATTTCTAATAAATATCCAAGCTATGATAAAAATGACGAATAGAGAAAAAAATCACCTCCTGAATGTTGAGAGATGAAGTCACCGTATTATATCCAAAAATCAGCATTTCCAGCTAGGAGGATTTGGAGAGAGGAGAGGGCACACAGGTAGCCTGAAACTGTATAGCCCGAGGACCCCCTGCCTATGTCTGCATCCCCTCCCATCCTTTCCTCTTGACTTGGAGGAAACACTTCCTCTCACCACATCCAGTGCTCAGGCCAGGCTGGCCACTCCATGGCGAGAACGCACATTAACATTTCCTCTTGTGCAGGCCATTCTCTTTATAAGTAGGTAAACATGACTAAATTACTTTCATCTTTTTAAAGAACAGCACATACAGGGAGGGAAATCTCCATCCTGTGTACACCTCCGTTCTCAGCGTGTTCCCTTCAGAACAGTCCTCTTCTGTTACCTGCGGCCCTGCTTCACCTCTGGAGCAGGGACACTCACGTCATCTTCTGTCTGGGGCCTTTGCTTCTCCCCGCAGACGTGCCCAGTGACGGGTGAGAGGCCAGATGCCTTCAGGCTTGGAAGGGGGCTCCTGAGGCTGTCTTGCTGTGAGCCTGAAAGTCTTCACGTTTTCTAATTTCCCTACGAGACAAAGGGAGCATTTCCATTACACTTACACATGTAACTCTGACTTAGATGTAGAGATGAGTCATGCTTGTTTTATTGTATACTGGAAAAATGCTGTTAAAATGTATTCATCTAGAAATCTATATACCTATATCTAAAAATAGATTTTGAGGTCTGCTAAGCCCTCCCTCCACTGGGGTATAAATGAAGAGCAAAAAACGAATGTGATCTTTTGCCTTCATGCTGCTTACAGTCGATAGTTGAGACAGAAATTAATTAATTTTACAAATGTAAAATCACATTTGTAAGTATATGAGGTGCTCTATGCTGACCTTCAAAAGCATTGTGATCCAAAACAAAACAAAACAAATGAAACAGACACTGAGAAGGGACTGGTAGTCACCACCGGGGTTGGGGTGGGTGGGTGGATGAAACAGGTGAAGCAGATAAAGCACAAAATATCCATCATAATAAGTCATGGGAGTGAAAGTACAGCGAAGAGAATATAGTCAATAGTTCTATGACGTCTTCCTACATTGACAGATAGTAACTACACTAGTTGGCATGAGCATTTAATAATGTAGATAACTGTGAAATCACTGTTGTAGATTTGAAACCAATATAATACTGTATATCAACTATACTTTGATAAAAAGATCACACACACACACACACATACAAAACATAGTTGATCAATTTTTAAATGTCCTTAATGGCAGGTTCTGTGCACTAGAGTGTTAGGTTGATTTTTTTTAAGAATATAATTTGTGTAGGTTAATGATACTAAAATAAAATAAATTATTAAAAAAAAAAAAAAAAAAAGAATATAATTTGTTAGTTGTCAAGCTTTCAAATTTTATTCTACTTCTCTATTTAGCTATTTTAAGAGTAATTTTAAGTAGAGTCTAGATTAGTGTTTGGTTTCATTTATAAACTTAATTAAACTCATCTAAACATTTTAAACTCCATTTGTGTTTATAATATTTGACTTCCTTTTAAAGTATTTCAACTGTATGACCAGCAAGCCACAAATGAAATCTATAAGCATTTAACATTTTTTGAATATAATAAAAAGAGCCCTCAAATGCAGTGAAACTTGTGTTGTCTTAAATGTTTTAATATTAAATATGCACTTAACACAACTTAATCTTAAAATCCTGAGTCAAAATCAATATTCAATGATACCTTTTAAACTGATGACATAAGTCTGACTTGTTATACTAATACACTGAACATTCTTAAATATCATAAGTAAAATATATCTAGATTTTTCTTTTAATATTTTACTGCCCCAAATCAATACATTTAATTGTGACTATATTCAACTATTTCTGTGGTGATTACAGCTAAAAAGAAAAAAAGAAAACTTACTCCTACAGATAACTAAATGTTTTCACTTGGCAGAGCTAACTATAAAGTATAATATAGTAATATATTATAATAACTATAATATAACTTTAATGCCTCACCAACCTCTCAGTTGTCTAGCTCTTTACCATGTAACAGACCAGAAACCTCATTGCCTACCCATATTTCCTTCTTAGTTTATATGGGTATATTTTAATTAATTTCTTGTTTCCTGGCCTATACAATGTTTCATTATAAATTTGTAATTTTCCTAATATCCTTTATGATTTTCCTTATCAAAATGTTATAATTGTACCGATGACTATTGCCTTTGTAATTCTGTCTTTATATTGGAGAATACCGAGACAGCACCTTAACAGAACCAGAAAAAGCAGACTGCTGAAATGGATAGAGATTGCATGGCAAGATACCAAATAGTAGAAAGCTGTTCAAATAAAGTAATCTAGAAATTTCTAGAAATCTAGAAATCTGCATAGGAGTCACTTAGGCGGGTCCAGATGTAACTGTGCATGAGTTGAGGGAGGTGATGTGAGGTCTGGAAACGGACAAGGTAGCTGTGAGCTGACCAGAGGTCCTAGAGACCCCATTGTGCTGGAAGGTCTCCAATGACCCAGAGTGGAGAAAACACACTGACCATCCCAGGCATTTAGCCGAGTCCCCAGAATAGTTGCACATTAGCACTAAGGCCATTCTAGCCCCAGAATGAAATCCACTGTAGAAAATAACCGGCAAACAGCCTCACAAGGATCTGGTCCATCTGCCTGTAGAGTAGCTTCCAGAGCTAAAGTCAACATTCTGTTGTTAGAAAGGAAGACAATAAATAGACTCTCAACAGTGAAGCCATGATATCAGCAAGCAGTTTTAAATTACTGGAAATGAGAAAGGAACAGTAAAATGTGAGCCTCTAACGGGCAATGGCATTAAAATATTTGTTAAAATATGTTTAAAATATAAAGAAGAAGATATACATAAAAAGTAAAAAGATGAGGAATCTAAGTAGAGCAATGGAAGCTGTAAGAAGGAACCGAATGCAAATTCTAGAACCAGAAAACATAATAACCGTGATGAAAAATTCATTCACTGTGCTTAACAGCAGATTGATGCTGCAGAAGAGATCACAATAGTAATTAGGCAGTACGGTAGTAATTATTCAAATTAAAACTCAGTGAGAAAAAAGGCTAAAAAAAGAAAGTGAGAAGAACTTTAATAACCTGTGGGACAATACCAAGCAGTTTAACACATATGTAATTGGATTCGTGAAAGGAAAGGAAGGAGAGATGGGGGCAGAAAATATTTGAAATATATGAAATATTCCACATTTGCAATAGAAGTTGCAATAAAAGCCACTTAGCACCTTCTCTCTTATTGTGGGAAATGTTACTTCTGTTTCCCTCCAGTAGAAAGCTTCCTCCTCTAGTTATTGTGAGTGAAAAATTGCCAGACAACATGGTACGCTTTCTTGCCCTCCTTTCTCTTTGGCTTCTTATCACCTAGGTCCTCCTCTCAGACTCACTTGATTATCCTCAGACAGCCCCCATAACCCACTGCCATTTTCCAAAACTCATTTGTCTTTGTGTTGGTTAAACTGGACGGTCTGATTGGGGATGTGATAGGAATCCCCACCTATGCATTTTTCAGGTCTTTAACTGTGTCACCAAGCTCTGCCATCTCCCTACCTCTATAGGATTGCTTGGGTCTAACATCTCGGTGAAGTAGGAGTTCCAGGAGCTACCCCGTCACCCTAACACAACATCCCTCAATCCGTTGGTCAGAGAGCCAATGTGAGGAGTCTGCCGATCGCTGAACACATCTATTTCAATGACACATTCAAAAATGGAAGATGTGGCTATGCAATGAGTTTGCGGACCCAATGAGCTTCTGTAATGTGAGCACAAATCAAATGTTCAACATGAAATGACCCTCACATGCACAGTTCCCTGACTGAGAGCACATGGATACATTCTGAACCCTCAGCAATTACAACTACCTCAGATTCTGGGTCCAAAATATCAAAAAAAAGTCTAGCTTTTTTCCTATTTTCAGTGCTGAATTGTCTGGTAAAAAAAGTCTGTTTGGGGGACATTTCATGGAAAATTTAGAATGTGCACTTTGAATATCATTGCCAGACTTTTCTTTAAGGTGTTTGATTCAAAGACATGTCCTGTGAGTTGGCTAGGTCTGGAAATGGGGTTGGAGGTCGACAAATTTCTACTTTGATGTCTCATCGCAGGCCTCTTCTGCCTGGTGAATTTTCCCCTCAACATAAAACAAAGAACATTTTTGTGGATCGCCCATTTCCTGAACTCGGGAACCTTCTAATCAATCATTCTCTGCCAATCAGACCAATCTGGGCAGCAGGCTTACCACTCTCCCCTGGAATTAATGTCTCACCACCACTGCCTGGTACAACTCCACACGTCCCTCCTTGTTGAAATCAGCTCTTAAGTCTGCCATCCGCACCAACCCTGTTCCATAAAACATTTCCACAAAAATTACTTTTCAAATGACAGTGCACCTCTCCTCTTTTTAAATTAAAATCTTGGTGAAGGGAGCACATCTAGGTCTCTTAAAGGAATTAGCCGCTAACGTCTTTGGATTCTTTTCTCCATTATATCAATAAGTTTCTGGTATCTAAATTGAGTGTGGTTCACTTTTTTAAGTTTATTTAAAATGATTTCTGCCTTCTTTGTTCTATCAACTCAGAATTCATTCTCCCATGTATTCCCAAGAGATTTATCTATATAAATCAGAAAATTCTTGCATTTCTTCTCCAAGGGGTGCTAGACATCTGACACCGTGTATCAGGTTTGCCATTCACACAGTTTCTGTTCTATGTGTTAGTCACGATGTGTCAGAAACCACAGATTCACACAAATATGGAGCTATAAATGGCAACCATGTTTTCCACACTGGCTTAGGTGCTTTGTCTTGATACCTAAGACTGATGTGTGACCACAGCCAAATATGTGGTCTGGTGCAACATTTATAACTTCCTCTTCATAGTTATCAATGAAATATTTGACCTTGTCATCACAAACCATTGTAGGAGGCATTCTTTTTCATTATATAAACAATATAATAAACATTTCTAGTTTTTTTAATGCTTTTATTTAGTCCCGAATTAAACTGCTCCATTTTCTTGCTCAGAAGGCAGAACCTTTCTCAACAGCCGAGCAAGCTCTCAAAGTAATCAGTTCCCCCCCAGCTCCCATTCTGCAGGGTTTCTCCAGTTCTTCTGAAAATATAACCCAACATTGCCTTCTGGACATAAGTTTGCATCACTTGGAGCACGTTGCCCTCCTCCACACCTGTGTCTCATCGCATCCAGACTCTACACCTTGAATATAGAAGTGCTGGTGTTCTGAGAAAGCGCCAGGCCCCTTCCCACCTCCTTGCCTCTGAATATGCTCCTCAGCTCTCAGGGCATGGCAGGTGCCTGCTCGCCTTTACTAATTCAACGAAATGACATCCCCTGACCTCTTCTTACTAGGCAAGCAGCATCTGCACATTCCTTTTATTAATGCCATGCCGTATTTCAGTTATTTCATTTGTATCCTTGACCACCCCCACAAGAGTGCCTAAGAGGTCCTCAGAATAGAGGTATATAAGACAATGTCTTCTTAAAGGAACTGGAGAAATGAGGAATAAGCAAAATTAAATGAAAAATGAGGTTATAATGATAATAAGACACACTATAAAAAAATTCAAATAGAGTTTACTAAACCTCTGTTTACTTTCAAATCCTGAGTTGTCTTTCAGTCTTGCTTCCGAAGCAGAATTCAGCAGCATATGGGTACATTGGTGAGGTCTCGTTGTTCGGCTGGTTTCCTCATGGTTATTCTGTGTGACAGAGCCTCAGAACCAAACTCTTTTTTCTGCCCTGCTTAGGGGCCTCATGAGGTTGATCTCTCTGGATTGCATCACAGATTCCCTCACTGGCTGCCCTCTGCGGTTTTGGCCAGTTAGGTCCCCTGGTGGGAGACTGGAGATAAGAGGAGGGAGAGACAGGGCGTTCCTCGCTCTCTCTTTCCCATTAGGCCATGGATCCCCCAGGACTGCAGCCCCTGTCCAGTAACCTTTGTCCCTCCACATGGGAGTCCACTGGGGTGTTCATCCTAGGCCAAGGGTGATGGAGGCTTCTCACCTTTGCTAATCTCTGGATGCTTCGACAAACCGTGCTGGTTTTTAAAATTCTGTTCACACCCTTCTTAGAGTCTCTTAAACAGTCTTAGTTTTGTTCTGTTTCTAACCTACACCCTGAGTGATGCCGAATGTTTCTGTCCTGCTCACTGGTATGTGATTCAGCTTAGGCTAATATAAGCCTTTACTTGTGCTTCTTTAACACTAAAATGCATTATTAATTTATCTCTTTGTTCCTATAATGGAAGCAAATCTTAATGCAATTGATTTATTTATGACCAGGGGAGATACGATAATCATTTATAACTTTTCCCAAAAAGTCATGCCATCTTTCTTGGGATAAGGAAAAAATGTAGATGAGTCCTTTTTTTTTCCAAACTAATAAATCATAACTTTAGTGTGTATCTTTCAGAGCTTAAACTATGTTCCCCAGATAACATTTTTTCAGTGTTGAATTGTGATTATTTTCCAATTAAGCCTGACCAGTAAAAACCCTCTGTGCTCTATTACCCCTGCAGTGTTGATCAGTAACAGGGCTAATATGCATGTTAGAAAGTTTGCATCGGTAATTGTCTTTAATTTTAGGCTATTAATAAGTTCCAAAGCATATCAAAACTGTAGACATTTTTCATCCTGTAAGTGTGATTAATGATAATTTAGGAATAAAGTGTACTGAACTTGATTCTTGACCACTCAGAGAAGTAAAGAAATTATTACAGGCAGTCCTTGCTTTTAATGATAGTATGGGGTTGTAAAGAAGACATGCATACTGAAATTGTACAAAGCGATCTTAACCAGTGGGAAAATTATGATTTTTTCCATGATTTTTAAAGTTATTTCCAAAACATGAGAACCTCTTCCAATCCATTATAAATGTGTGGGGAAAGGAAAATAAATAGCAAGCTTAATGTTTTTTGGAACACATTAATATTTATGTAGAATACTTATTTGGAATACTGTCATTTAAAATATTACAGACATTGAGAATTAAAGTACTCTGTTCCATTGTAAAAATCTTACCAAAGCAGTTGGAAAACCCCTTTAGTGTGAAGATCTTCGCTACTGTCACTTCCTCTAGGACATCTTTAACCTTCTTGTCCGCCTTTACTTCTTTTTCCTTCATGTTAATCTTTACTAAGTTTTTAGTTAATCTTTACTGCGCTCCCCCACTGCTGGACAGCCTCTTCCTTTAGTCAGCTTTTCTGTACTTCCTTGTATTCAAATTTCACTGCCAGGGTTACCACTTTTCCATTGTTTTTACTGAGATTTCCTCTTTGTTGTCTAATTCCCTCTTTCGATTATGTGTTTTGCAAAATGTCATCGAGGTTTAGGAGACCCAGAGGCAACACGAGGACATGCTTCCCTGTCTGCGTGTGAGCAGAGTAGCGAGTGGACAGCCGCCGCCCACTGACACACTCTGGGAGGCACCCCACGGTTGCCCACTGTTTTGCATCTGGATGTGATTTGCATCTGTTATTTATACAGTGATTTACAAACTAAGGAGTCAGCAGCAAAGTGTATACTTTATGCAATTATTCACAGTTAATAAGCCATGGCAACTGAAATCGGGACCGTGTCATTTGGGGACAGGTGTCCCAGGACTAAACCACCCTGAGATCAATGTAGATGGGAACCTTGCAGAGTGAGACTGCCTATGTCAGTGTTTGAATTTTGATATAAGAAAACTTATTTTCATTACTTAACATTGTTTAAGTCTCTGTTAAATATCAGACATAACATGGCATGTACAAAAGCCAGGATGATTTGTGATGTCAAAGAAAATTTTTATGAAATGAAAATGAATTAATATATATTTTTTCTTCCTCAAACCATGGATTTCAGCAGGCTTAACAGTCATTGTTCCATCAAATATTATCAGTACCGGAGCAGAATACTGGCCTCATTTCCTTAATCACTTCTTCTGGATGGTAATATAAACTTCATGTGAAGACTAGATACAAAAATTAGAAACAGTTTGGAATCTACTGTCTAAACATATCTTGTTCTGATTCTTAATAATAAACTCAGATTGAAGTTAGAATTCTCAAGCAGCTTGCTAGAATAAAGAAAACAAATTTTCTAAATTCTGAAAGGGGTAGAAAAATTTAGTAAATTGTGAAATTAGAATCACATTCAGTCTAGAGTAAACAAGTTATTATTTTTTTATTAAGGTATCATTGATAAACAATCTTATGAATGTTTCACATGAGCAACATTATGGTTACTACATTCACCCATATTATCAAGTCCCCCCCACACACCCCATTGCAGTCACTGTCCCTCAGCGTAGTACTACAGAGTCACTACTTGTCTTCTCTGTGCTACACTGCCTTCCTGTGCCCCCTCTACATTATGTGTGCTAATAGTAATGCCCCTCAATCCCCTTCTCCCTCCCTCCCCACCGGCCCTCCCACACCCCATCCCTTTGGTAACTGCTAGTCCCTTCTTGGGGTCTGTGAGTCTGCTGCTGGTTTGTTCCTTCAGTTTTGCTTCATTGTTATACTTCACAAATGAGGGAAATCATTTGATAGTTGTCTTTCTCTGCCTGGCTTATTTCACTGAGCATAATACCCTCGAGCTCCATCCATGTTGTTGCAAATGGTAGGATTTGTTTTCTTCTTATGGCTGAATAATAATTCCATTGTGTATATGTACCACATCTTCTTTATCCATTCATCTACTGATGGATACTTAGGTTGCTTCCCTATCTTGGTTATTGTAAATAGTGCTGTGATCAACATAGGGGTGCATATGTCTTTTTGAATAGGTGATCTTGTTTTCTTTGGGTATATTCCTAGGAGTGGAATTCCTAGGTCAAATGGTATTTCTATTTTTAGTTTTATGAGGAGCCTCCATACTGCTTCCCACAATGGTTGAACTAATTTACATCCCCACCAACAGTGTAGGAGGGTGCCCTTTTCTCTGCATCCTCACCAGCATTTGTTGTTCCTTGTCTTTTGGATGTTGGCCTTCCTAACTGGTGTGAGCTGATATCTCGTTGTGGTTTTAATTTGTATTTCCCTTATAATTAGTGATGTGGAACATCTTTTCATGAGCCTGTTGGCCATCCAAATTTCTTCTTTGAGAACTGTCTGTTCATATCCTTTGCTCATTTTTTAATAGTTGTTTGCTTTTTTGGGTGTTGAGGCATGTGAGTTCTTTACATATTTTGGATGTTAACCCCTTATCGGATATGTCATTTACAAATAAATTCTCCCATACTGTAGGATGCCTTTCTGTTCTGCTGATGGTGTCCTTTGCTGCACAGAAGCCTTTTCGTTTGATGGAGTCCCATTTGTTCATTTTTTGCTTTTGTTTCCCTTGCCTGGGGGGATGCGTTCAACAAATTATTCTTTATTGGTTGGACAGTGTTAAAAATAAAAGCAAATTCTAGATCAATTGAGGTATAAATGCGTTAACTATACTATCAGACATCATTTAAAATCTAGAATAATACAAAAAATAATCTAAACCAAGTATTAAAAACGTTAAAATCCAGAAACAGATGCTCTCGTGACATTTTGCTTATTGAAATGTGACTATTACAACGTTTTGTGGTTTCACTTGCTGCAGGAAGAGTTGGTTGCCTCTCACATTACTATTGTTGCTGATGGCTTGTGTTCCCGCCAGATGTTAATGAAAAATTATCTTCCTTTGTTTATTAATCAATTCACTCACTCATTCATGTATTTATTCATCCCTTTAGTAAGTGCTAGTGTTAGTGTCCCATACACTAAATACTGGGGATGCCATGGTGAATCAAACAGCCATACTTCTTGACCTTAATGGAGTTCATACTCTAAGGACCAGGCAGACATTTAGCAAGTCAACATGTGGCATTCAATATATAATTACTAACCCACGTGGGAGAACAAGAGCAGAATGAGGTGAGGGAATAAAAGAGGGGACCTATTTTAAATAGAGGCTCAGTGAGAGCCCTCTGTGAAGGAGACATCGGTGCCGAGCCCTGAGGGAGGAATGGGACCCGCCTTGAGTCTGGGCGAGGGGCACAAAGTACGGTCACAAAGGTGTGACTTTAGGGGACATCTAAGAGCACGAAAGGCCAGTTGGCCAGGGGGCAAAAGTAGGAGAGGGAGCAGTGCGACAGGAAGAAAGGTGGGCAGGGACCTGAGCCTTCCCAGCCCTTGAAGCTGTGGACTTGAAAGTTCAAAAGAGCCTTTGGAGGAGTCCCTGAGGAGGGTGGGGCTGACGCACACTTGCGTCACTGACCTGCGGGCTTGGCGGGGGGTCGGGAAGCCTCACAGGCACGTCCATGCCCCCAGGGGGGCACGGTGATCACCTTGGGAGACCAGGAGGTCCCCGGCCGGTGTGCGTTTGGTACTGGGAGCCCCGCTGTTGCTGGTCGTTGCATTCAGAGCCGGTGACCGGGCGCTGTGCTGAGGCTCTGGGTGCGGCTCACTCGCCAGGACGCGGGCCGACTCAGGCCGAGTTCCTGCCGCCCATCCGCCCTGGGCAGTCGTCGGAGGGGACATTTCCCCCTGCACCCCACAGGGACATCCGCCACAGACCCGTCAGCGACTCCCCGAGCTGGGCTGCCAGCCGCTCGGGACCCACGTGTGGACGTGTGGCCGCCTCGGTCCCGCGGCTGAGTGCGACTCTCCTGGGCCAGGCCCGCCCCGCCGGCCGTGTTTCCCCCCAGACCAAGCTCCTTAACTGGGCCACCTGCCCAGTCTTGCCGAGATCCGTCCTAGCCTCAGAATTCACCTGCTCTCTTGAATGCCTTCGGTCAAGAGCCTCGGCAAGAGGTTCAGTGCTTGTCGAACGATTGGGCACGTTTTAGGTCCCTTTTTCTGATAAAGCCCCTTTGTGAAAAAATGTATGTTAACCTTGGTTGTCTACCCTTTCAGTGATTCAGGCTCCATTTCTCTCTTTTTCTCTAAACTCTCCTCAATGATCTCAAGCTGTTCTGTAGCTCTAAATATCACATAAATATAGAGATTTTTCAGATTGTTTTCTCCAGCCAAGATAATTCTTCTAAGAGCCAGACTCATGCATCTCACTTGACATACCCTCATAAATGCCTTTTAAGCCTCTAGAAATTCACGTGTTTATATTTGATCTTGCTTCCCCTCCAGTCCCCCCATGAACAAAGCCCCCACACGCTCCCCCCTGACTTTTCCGCTTTAGGAAATCACCCCAACACCAGTCTAGGTCTTCAGCAGCCAGTGCTGACTCGTCCACCTTCAGGCCCGCCAAAGAAAAATCAGAACATTCTTTCGGGAGTGTCACCAGATCATCCAGAACGGAACCATTTCTCTCCTTGTCACGAGGGGGAACCCATGTGCTCGTGGGGCCAGATCCATGAGGTGCAGCAAGCAGACACGGCAGGATTTCTGTCACTGGTGGCTGTATTCACAATTTAGGCAATGGTACAGCTAATTCAGAGGGGAGGACCCCGAGGAACCAACCTTGAAATTTCAATCATGTGGTCAGGCATCCTGTGTTCCTAGGAACATGTAAACATTTTTACTTCTTTTCCTTTTGAGACGATCCAATACTGCCTGAAACAGCCTCAAACCCAGGCCTAAAAATATTCTTTTAATCATTGCATTTCAATTCTCACATTTCCTACATATTCATGTGTTTTCAGAGAAGAAAGTGCTGAAGTTGAGTATTTCCATTTCCTATGTTCCTAGTTTGTGTGAAGCAACCTACATTTCTACATGAATAGCCAATGACCAAAAGAAAAAAGAAAAAAAAAGATATCTTTTATCTGGAGACATCATTTGTGAAAATATAAAAATGCAATTTTTTATCCTTTACCTGCTAAGTCATAATCTATACTTAATAAATTTAAAATCTTGCAGTCAAGTCTAAATTACATTTGGTTAAAAAATAACAGGAGTATTTTACAGAGATGGAAGAAATTGACATAAATTCAAGTAAGAATAACTATGGAAGACATCTCCCTCATCTCACACCACACAGGAAGTTTTGTGTATGTGGGTGGGAAGTTTTGTTATTATTTTAAAACATAAGTGGTAGTTATCCAACTTCTGCTTAAACTCCAAGGGACTGGGTAATCATTATTTTTATAGCGCATTACATTTACAAATAGCTCAATATACTGGAAAATCTGTCACTCTTTTGTTCCCCCAACAATTTGGTCCGTGATCTGCCCTCTGGACAGCATTGCAGTCTAATTCCTCTTCTAGGAGATTTTTGGCGAAAGCTCTCTTATTCTGTGTCCTTTTGGACAACTTTCTACTTCAACCTAAGTTTTCAAGCTTCTTTTCAATCATTCTTCCTGGGATTCTTCATTATTCTGTTCTACTTTTTGGGCTTTTATTCTTGGCTATTATCAGGAATTCACATCAAATTTGCGAGTCTACAGTTTCCAGGATCTTTTCATATTTATCACACCTAAAATCTGCACAATTATGTTTCTCAAATTGTATGGAAACATTTTACTTCCGCAAAGATCTCCTGAACTTTCTGGAGTTGTATTTGAAAGTTATTTCAGTGTCTTCACTTTTAATTCCTTTGATCATAAAAATTTGAACTCACTTAAGGCAAGAAGAAATTCCTTATCTCTGTCATAATACAATGTGAGTTCCATTTCTTCTTTATGATATTCATCAACCCCTCCAGACTGAAGATGGACCTAGATGGATGAGAAACTAAAAGCACTTCTAAACAAACAAATGAGAAATACGCAAACACACCTTTCATTGAAATCACTGTCAACGTGCCTTTTGCCCAGCTGAAATTTAAAACACCCAATCTTTTTTCCTATTATTTTATGAGATGCTTTGTTAATTTGTCCTGCATGAAAATTGCATGACAATGCTGAAGGGCTGCAAGTAAAGCTGATCTCATTATATTGTTTTCTCTCCAAATTTTCAAGTAGTTTAATCCATATTTGCATGACCTCAACTGTATACCATTAGCAGACGAAAAAGGGAAAGACTATGAAATACCTATTAATCTGTAATTTATGGCCCTTTCCCATCCTCCATATAATGAAAACCTGAGATTTATTTTCTTACATGGTCGTGAGAGGTAAGGGAAGGGGCACTCCAGGAGTGCAGGCTCCTAGTGAATATTTCACACCACTGGTTAGCGATGCTACATATTAAATGTAACCACCTCTTCTTCTTGGTGCAGTTACTACATGATAGAATTTCAACAGTTTTTTTCTTCCCCCTGCTTATTATGGAACAGATATTACAAGGGCTAAAAGGGGTCATACATTAAGTGGATGAGATGCAATTATGGGAGAAACCAGAGCAGTGCTCTTGGGCAAACTGAAAGCTGTACTAAAGTGATCACATGACTAACATTAGGAAGCATGAAAATGTTCACTTTTTTCAAGTTAATTTAATATTTGTATGTCAGTAAAATTATGATTAAAGAATCCACTCAGTCAGCTATAGATACCAAGTGATTACACTTCCTAGAAAAAGAAATTCTTGTCATTAAAAAAAAAATACTCTTCACATTCAATATTTGCTATAAAAATGCACTTTTTGGGAAATATATAATTATGTGAAAATAATTAAAGGATGCTTTTTGGCTTTTCATCTATATTTAAAATATTTTAAAATTGAAGTTGCTATTACTCCTACTTCAAGGAGAACCATGATCTCATACAAATTGTTAGACAGCCTGAATTCATAGACTTTGAACACAAATCATATATTGCTCTGGATAATTACCAATTTCTGAGTAGCAAATGATACGCTCCAAAGTATATTGACACAAACATGTATCTACTTTTGGTAGCAGAAACCAAGCATTATTTTTGTTTCAGTTTGGAAGATAACATATGTGGAATATATTATTCCAAGTATAACCATTCTAAAGTAAAATATTACTTGAAAAAAAATCTCAACAAGAGGTACGTTTATGTTTTACAAAATAATTACTGGATTCCTTTTATTATCTTTGATGTTTCAGATTTTTTCCAGAGTTTTATATTCTAATGAATAAAAAAATTGCAAGTAGATATTTACTGGCACTTAAAAAATAACAACTTTATTTTCAGTACCAATTTTCATATCAGAGTACTATAAATAATACCAAGAAGTATTATAAAACTTACCTCCAAATTATTTCATTATAAACTCTTTTTACAAAGAAATCAGAAAGACTTGGGCTGTAACTTCAACACAGTTAGAAATGCTACCTGATGCAATAAGTGGATACCCCTAGCCAGGTGCACCAGAGTGCTAGAACAGAGCATCTTCTTAGAATAGATGTGCCTGGAAAACAGCCAGATAACAAGTAGAATTCTCAAGCAACACTAGAGAAACAGGAAAGTAAACATGGGTCTAGTAGACTTAGTAACCACAAATTCATCCAAAATTAGAGAAGGTAAGGATATTTGACTACACATGAAAATCAAGTCAAAATGATCATTACTGGGCGCCGTGACTCTGCCAAGACTCTGGGCGATTCATGTGAGCTTGATAATAGGATCTTTGTCCTCACAGACTATGAAACCCAGTTCAGATTCTGCTGGTTAACTTGAAAAACCTTGCATGAAGAAGGGCTTTTCAGTGTATGGAAAGTTTATGTATCCTCCCATGGAGCTTGCATGTGGAGGGAGAGGACTCTGGCTAGCCATTCCATTTCAGCTGCATCGCCCCTCACAGCTCCAGCTAGATGGCTTCTGTCTCTGTCATTTTGGCCAAAACTAAACATGAATAACTGGGTGACATTACAGTATGTTCCTAAGTAGAGCGCTATTACAATTTTTAGACCAAAGTGGTCCATTTGGGCAGTATCCTCACCTGGGCCATTGACCTATCCTTAGGGTCAGTTATGTCATCACAAGTCTGGATTTAAGATCTTGGGAGGGGGTGGGGAGAGCAACAGATCCTGATTTTTCCTCCTTTTATTTCCTCTTGTTATTTCCTAACTGTAATGTTGTCTTGCCTGAGAGCCTCAGCCCTGGGCAAGTTCACTATGGATTCAGTGAGACCGAGAAACGACAACGGAATGTTCTTGGGGTGAAAGGGTTTATGCCTGGCTCCATACTTCCAGCAGTAGGTTGAGCACTAGAATCTGTCTGCATACAACAATCTGCAGGTCTGTAATCCTCCTTAGTCTCCACCCGCCCAGAGCACTGGACAGAGCTCTTTATATAGTGACTCAGTCAATAATAGCTTATTGCCCAAGGGTGTGGGAGCAGTAGCCTAGCCATAGGCCAAGTATATCATCAGGTAGTTTAGGGTCAGGTGAGGATCCTGGCCATAGGAACTTCCATGTTCCCCCCAGACATCTATGAGGGTAAGTCAATTTCACCTTTTTGAACTCATATCTTAAAAGCCAGATATTTCTGAACACTTCCTCTTTTACTTTGCAAGGAAGTTCTTCCCATTCTTTTGGTTATGAATGAGCTTGAGTTCCTGGGGTCCCTCATGTTCCTCCTTCACGTATCTGTGTTTTGTTTCTGTGGTGGATTACCACTACTAATGCTTCCTAAACGTTACCCAGGGTTTGCAAAAACAGCCTTCCATGGCGGGGGCACAATACAGGAACCCCGTCAGTGTCTCCCCCATAACAGTTCCTGTCGCTGCTTAAGTAGATCAGAGGCTGTGTCAGCCTTCACTCTCCCCTCCTTCATAGGTTCTGGGTTGCTATGCCCCTCTCCACTGCTGCATCTCTGGTTCTGCTTTGGAAGTCTCCACTTGGTCCTAACAAGTAAAAAGCCAGACTGAAAAATCAACGACTGTTCTTGGACCTATAAGAGCTGGGGGTGGGGGAGGTCACAGAGGAAAACAGAACCTTTGAGCTAGAGGATGGATCCCTAGAAAACTCAAAAAGCCAATAGCAAAGAGAATGACTGAAAACAGACAGAATATCCAGACTGGGGACAACTACAACATCATAACATAGGCAGACTGGGGACACCAGAAGGAGAGAAAAGGGAGAAGAATTGAAGAAATATTTGAAATAAGAATTTAGAATTTTCCCAAATTCATGTCAGACAGCAGGCCACAGATCCAGGATGCTCAGAGGACACCAAGTGGAATAAAGATAAAAACAAAGAACCTTGGCAAGTCATTGTCAAATTACAGAAAATCAAAGATACAAAAGAAAAGTATTGAAAGAAGCAAGAGGAATAAGCCATCTTACCTATTGAGGAACAAAGATAAGAATCACATCCAACTTCTCCCAGAAACCTTGCAAGCAAGAAAAGAATGGAGCAAAATATTCAAAGCTTTGAGGGAACAAGACCACCAACCTCGAATTCTGTACCCTGTGAATTATCCTTCAAAAGTGAAGAAGTGAAGACTTAGACAAATTGAGAGAATTTGTTTTCCGTAAATCTGTCTCCCAAGAAATGTTAAAATAATTTTTTTAGAGAGAATGAAAACAACACAGGTCAGAAACTCAGATCTACAGAGAGAAAGAAAAAGCACTGAAGAAGGAGCAAGTGAAAGTAAATAAACCTTTATTTTTGTATTGAAGTGTGATTCATATACAATTACCCATGTTACTAAATCCTCACCCCCACTAGTGCAGTTACTGTCTGTCAACATAGAAAAATGTTACAGAATCGTTGGCTGTATTCTCCCTGCTGTACTACCATCCTTATGAAGAACTTATATTATGATTAAGAAGTTTTGTTTCCCTTTATCCCCCCACCCTCCCCAGCACCCACCCTAGCCCCTCCCCTATGGTAACCATTAGTCATTTCTAATGATGCATTCAATTATGTTTGCTATATACATCTTATACATAGATATATATACAGGTACACATATGCATATTCATGCTTATGCACACTTATGTATAAGTGAGATGAATGGCTGCAGTGATACAAAGGATGGAGGACGTATGAGATGGTTTGGCTGTGATAAGGTGCCCACACCACTCATGCAGTGGTGTAGCAGTATTTGAATGTGGACTTGGATTAGCTGTGAATGTACACTGCAAACTTTAACCACTACAAAAGGTTAAAAAGGAAGTGTAACTGATACATTAAGAAAGGAGAGAAAATAGAATCATATAAAATGCTCAGTTAAAACCATAAAACTCAGGACTAGAGCGAGAGAAGCCATTTTATTGGGCAGTGTTTGGCTATGTATTCCCTGGCCATGAGAGGTGCCCAGTTTGTTAGCTGTGACTTGACGAAGTCCATGTGGAGTAATGAGTCTGCGAGTGGGAAACCCAACTTAGGGGGCCTCAGTGGATGTATCCTCTGCTTCGCTGTCCGTGTATTCTCAGCAGCCCCTGGTAGGGAAAACTTCTGCTGATTGCTTATTGGAAGTTCTTAAAACTGGCCCACCTGCTTCTCTTAGTAAGTCTGCAGCTCGTGGGTGCTCAGGATGGTGGGCGCCTGTGTGGGTGGATGTCTGCATTACTGCAGGGCCGGCCTCAGCACTTCCTCCCTGGGCAGGGCTGGCCCCTGCCTGGGTGGGAGGGACGTGGATCTTCTCCCTTAGATATGTGTGACGAGGACTTCTTAGAGGGAAAAGCTGACCAGTGGGCCACATCCCTGTTCCCACTATTGTACTTTTCTTCCCTCATTTTCTCTGGAATGGCTCACGCATCTCAGCTCAGGCATTTTGGGTATTCCTTCTATAATCTTCAGGTCAGATGATAGCTTCTCGTACCTTTTCCACTCTTTGATTATATATTGTCACCCTTTTCCTCCAGAAAAGAATTTCCTCTGCTCCTTTTCTACTGGAGTAAACAAAAGCCAGGAGATGCAGTAGGCTTCTATCACCACCTCCTATGCTCCATTTTTCTAACCCACTTTGATTCACTTGATAAGCCTGCTTTGTCTTACTGATTCCCACATATTTTGCACACTGTATACCAAAGAACAGTTAGTGGTGACTCCTCTCCTTGTTTTTTCCTTGTCCAGTCACTCTAAGCTGGCCCTTTGGCCCCACCAGTTCAGAAGATGGGTTCTAATCACCATGGTTATAGTTACTTATCACAGAAGAACTATGAAGTCGACCAGGGGAGGCAGTGCCCACCTCACACAAAAACAAACTTTCATGCAGGCTTATGCAGGTGTCTAGACAGCTCACAAGAAATCCAAATCTCCATGGTTTAAAACTTTTATTTAAAACTGATTCTGGAGCCATTTCATTAACATTTAAAATATGAAATATCTAGTCATGCCACAATACCTAGGAATTCTCCAATTCAAGGCTCTGATCAGCAATAGAGTTTTCTAAGGAGTAAAGGGACCAGTTTCTCAAAGAGAGCCTAGCGGTGCCTAGGATGCCCCCCGAGCCCCTCATCCTGACACAAAGCTTCTCCCTACCCCAATTTAATGCCTTCATTGCCACCAGAGCTATTGCTATAAAAATAAATCAGTAAATTTGATTTGAATGTCTTGTTTTTCACTGAAAGCTCAATGCCCTTCATGCCCTTTATAAATGGTGACAAGCTTTTCTCTCTTCTCCCCTCAGAGTTGTTTATTTTAAAGACTTAATTCGAAGATACCGCTTACAGGAAACCTTCTCTTAACTTGCCTAGAACTAATTCCACCTCCCTCTGTGGTATATTTGCAGAAAAAAATTAAAATAAGAATACAAAATTGAGTTAACTGGGTTGTTTTGACACTTAACTCTCTCTGCAAAGCTTTATTTGGTCACATGCATCGCTGGAAATTTTTTATAGCACATAGATAATTACTCATAAAAACAGGTAACTTGATGTATGAAAATAAACGCTGAATATAAGCAACCACAGTTAGCACATTTCCAGAAATACATTTTGCACATCTAGTGGAAAAGTGAAAAATATCTAGTGGTTGGCATTGAACCCCAGCTGGACAGGCCTGCAAGAGCGAGTTGTACACGTCTTTCCCCCACCGCGTTCAGTGAAGTCACATCAGCTACACTGTGGAAAGTATTTACATCATGGAAATCAGCAAACTATTTAAATCAGGACTCTTTCCTGCCACCCCATCAGCCCCTCCCATAGTCAGACATTTACCAGCACTCCACTGAAAACATTCCTTTTTAAAGAACCCACATCTGTGGTTGGTAATCAAACCTTCTCCATGATCCTCATTAGAAAATTCTTAGTCTTATCGTCAGATTTTATAAAAAGCATGTATTTGCATAGCAATGAAGTTCATGGCTGTATTGATTTATCTATGGGAGCTATTTCTGCAAACATGTGGCTAGTTAAGTGTTTCAATAGCTGATTCAATCTGATAATTCTCAATTTTAAAATCAATATTTTATAGCTTTATTATGTGATATTATTGTGTCAAAAAAGTTCAAATGATGTTGTATACCCACATTGAAAATTACTTACAAGAATGAGCAAATGATTTAAATAAATTATGAGATATAAGGTAGCTCTTTGTTTATTTTTAAATTACAGTAGTTTTTCATTAATACTACAAAGTTTAATCTTAGGAAAAGTACAAGTCACCTATATTAGTGTCTAAGGCGGCTGTAGCAACTCACTGCAAACTTAGTGACATAAAACAACATGTTCTGGCAGTTGTAGAGGCCGGAAGTCCAAATCAGCGTCACTGGGCCAAAATCAAAGTGTCAGCCAGGACCACACCCCCTCCAGAGGCGCTGGTGGAGATTCTGTTCTGTGCCTCTTGCAGCCTCAGGCGGCTGCTACCCTTACCCCTCCATCCTCGGCCTCCATCTCCACGGCGTCCTCCCCCTGTGTGCATGTGTCCGCGTCCAACCTCCCTGGGCCTTCCTCTTATAGGAACCCTGATGATTTCAAGATCCACCCCATCTCAAGATAATCACATCTTTTACCATTTAAGGTAACATTCACAAGTTCCTGGGATTAGAACCCACTATCAGCTCACTGTAGCACCTATCGTCTAGGGGGAAAAAAAACTTAATATTTGTGAAAATCTATTCCAAGGGAGCCTAGACGTTTGAATCATCCTGCGTAACATTATCCAATATTGCTAAGCATTCACTGAACACTCAAGAAAGTGGCAAAAATGAAACAAAGTATCTATCTTATTCATATTTATGGATTTTTTTGGTTATTTCTGAACTTTAGCTTATGCACCTGTCATTTTAAGGTTTAATATATACAATATGCCTTGTTCTTTGCTTTCTTAAGAGTAGTACAATACTCTGTTCATTTTTAAATTGGGTTATTTATTCATGAAAAAGTATTTTTCAACACTATGTTGTGTTAGGTACTTATTTTGTTCTTACCTGGAGATTTTATGACAGGTGTTACCAATTATGAATTTTTTTCATAAGTTCCAGTATAGATTAATCAAATTGATTTACTGAAATTCCTTGCATTAGCACATTCCCACTAAAAATGTTTTTAATGAATTCCCAGTATGTCCTCAATGTTTTATCATCTTCTCAGAAAAATGAAGAAATATAAAGTCTTGTCAAGGAATTACAGAACTTTAAGGAAACAGAAGTGATCTAGGTCAGAACAACACCCATCCTCAGCGGCATATGCACCTGCTGGTTCATATTATCTTACTGTTGCCAGTGTTTCCTGTATACTCCCTCATTTAATACACAGAGTTAACAAGGGAGAAATTGCTCACGTCATATAGGCAGTTTAGTAAGGTAGTGGCGAATATGTTTTTGGATTTGGACATGGGTTGGTTTCTTGACCCTGGTGTGTGTGTCAGAATGGACAAATCATTTATCTCACTGTAGTCACTTATCCCAAGTGAGTAGACAGAGTAGGCCACCCAATATATGATAATGGCTACTAGAATAAAGGAAATATTTACAGACCTTTGTTATGTAGCTAGAGACCATGTGTGCCTATGTGTGCAGAGATTTTTTAAAAGATAACAATATATTTGAGAGAGAAAGAGAAGGCTTTAGGGAGGAGGGTTTTCAGCCTTTAAATATTGAAAAAGGGATGGAGATAAAAGGCATTATATACACAAACAGACAAACAAATAAGAAGGAGGAAAAGGGTCAGGAGGAAGAGGATACCTTTAGGGGATTAAGACCAGCATGGTATGTTTATATGGCAGTGGAAGGAGTCCCTACTGCCTGAGACACAATGTTGGATGATACTAGAAAATAATGTTGTGTAGTGAGTGAAAGGCTCAGGTACTGTAGATCTTGAAAATCAGACAAAAATGGTTACATGTGATGTGACAAAAGATTGGGAGCCATCGAGAGTCTTTAAGCAGAGTGACATAATGGAAATAGTTGATAATTTGCATATATAGTGAAAGAGTTTAAAGAATGCTAATCAAATGAAACTGAGAAAAATATTTCTTCTGAATAGACAATTTAATGGAAAATTGTGACAGTACCCAAGTAAATAACATTACAAGAAAAAGACTGCAGAAAATTGATTTAATGCATCACTTAAGCAAGAGAATATCTCAAACCTGCATTATCTATTTCCTTGTACCTTGGACAGAATATCTCAAACCTGCATGCTCTATTTCCTTGTACCTTGGACAGCTGATCTGTTTACCTCCCTCCAAAGAACAGGCATGTTTTTCTACATGAATTGTTTGCTTATGATGTATGGTATTTAACAGTATGATAAACTACATCTCAAAGAGAATTCAGCACTTTTAGACATTATTATTCTTTAATATGCCATGGGTTAGAATATCATAATAAAAATGACTAAAATAAATTCAAACAAGCAGAAGATAACTACCATGATCATTGGCTGAAAACATATCACTACCAAAGAAACCACTTTCAAGATGCACAAAAGTTTGTAAATTGCAATTTGACCCCATTGTATAAATTTCAATAGTCATCTGAAACATCAAAAGAACCCATTTAAAATAATTATGTTGATTCTAAATTGTGCATTCAAATGATAAGTTCAGTTCACAAATTGGGGAGATGACAAGAGCATATACCATGTAACCAAGATAAAAAGTTGAAGTTAGTTATCAAGCCTAGTGTTAATTTTAAGATGCAGGTAAGGAAAATCTATCTCTTTAAATTAAGGGGACTAATCTGAAAAAAAAAAGACTCAGAAATTGTATGGTTATATCTACATAGTTACCATATTAGAGATAAAAGTAGCCTTTATTACAAAGAAAGCTCTGTGGAATTCTTTTAGGATAGGAAAATAAACGTCACTCCCCATTTCAAGGAAGCAAATGCCTTATTTGGTCAAGGCAGCATGCATAATTTAATTAGATGCCCTAATATTTTGGAAAATGGCATGAAAGGGCAGCTCAAATATATTTAGCAGTTCTGAATTTTAGAGCCATTATAGCTAAAAGATGTGTGTCCTTACAGAACGCTTTATGGTAACATCACTTCTGGTCATGGTTACAGAGGGGTCTTAGCAAACATCTACTCCCTTAAAACCAGAGAGCACAGTAGGGCCGGGAGTGAATGGACGTGATGGCTGAGGCAGAGAGCTTAATGAACTTCGTGACAAGGACCTGGAGAGATCAAGGTCTGCAGCGGTCTGGACTGGGCAGAGCCGCCGAGGGAGTGGCTTTAGGGAGCGGAGGCTGGAGAGAGAAAAGCCTTTGTAACTGAAGTTCTATGGGGGGATGAGAAGTCTGATCTCACTTTTGCTTTCATGAATATAAGCAAATCAGAAAAATGATGCCTTATTATTTGTAAGGCCCTGAATATTTTGACAAACTCTAATTTAAGGTTGGAAGTCAGAACCAGATGAAACACATCAGTGTCATTTAAGTTTCCCCGTCCCCCTTGCACGTGAGTTTGACTCTAGTTCAAGGGGAGGATCAGTAAATATGAAAAGATGTAAATGAACTAAAAGCATTGGTCAGAGCTCCCCCAAAGAACTTAATGGAAATTGTACCATTTATAGGCATCATGAACATCAAAAATCAAAAGGAAACAGTCATAAGGGATAATTGCAGGACAGTGTTCTCTACAACTAGGGAACATCTGTGTCACTGTTGACTGACTCTAACCTCCTTAATGTCAGGATTGTTTTCGCTGGTTCTCATTTTCAGATTATGCGTGGATAACATATGACTTAATATCAAGATAAGCCTAAGAATGAGTGCTATATCTATTACTTTTAGATGTACCTCAATGATTCTGTACCTTTACATCTCTTTCTGTGTGGTGAGAAAAGGCATTTTCCTCACTTCTATGTTCCCTCTGATGGCAGTGCTGGAGAAGAACACATTCTCAGTAAATATTTGTGGGCTAAGTAATTCAACCTCACTGTACTTCTTATAAATGGAGAAAATATTTAGGCCTCATGTGGTCCTGGAGACAAACGTTAGGACAGAACCTCGGTTGCTCCTGGGAGCTGGAAGTGACTCTAAGGAAAGGCTTGTGTCTTTTTCTATTAACATGTAATCTATTAAATACATCAGAGGGGAAGTGAGGCCTATTTACAGGTGATACGATGGTTGTGATCAGAAGTTACACCAAAGCAGTCTATGATGGATGTGTGTCTGGGACCAGCTCCATCTCAGATCTCAATCCAAGGAATGCAGGTCTTTGGGATTGAAGGAGAGGTGTCAGGAAACCCAAGGGCCAGAACGGAACTGACTATGAAAACTGAGCCAGACGGTAGCATTGTAAAACCAGACTATGACGTTATAAAGCCAGGCTGTGGCATTGTAAAAGTCTACCACCCACATATATAGGCCTGTATCACTCCTTGTTCTTGCTGACAATTGCCTTTCTTTACTTGTTATCTGTCATCTTGTTAAAACTGGACTCTCACTCCTTCGTAGTCTGTAGACTGAAGCAGAAAGCTCTTAGTCTCAACTTCAAATTTCTAAGAAAAGCACCAATTAACTGGACTGAGATCAACTCTCACCTTGTGGGCTGGGCTGTAGGAACATAGCTGCTCCAGGTGCAACATGGGAACATAAAGCTGTGATGGGATTCCTAGGAATCAGGACCAGCCAACAGGCACCCACAGTGTTCCTGCCTGTCTCCAGCTGGAGACATACTTTCCAGTATGACATTGACATCAATGCTTTCCCCCTGCCATGCCTCCGTATCCTCCCAGGTGTCCTTATCAAAACTGAGCCAGAGGGTTCTTTTTGACCTGGAGCTGTCAACCTGAAGACCGGTTCTACAATCGCCTCGTATTCACGTTTGGGGGCCATCCATTCCTGCTCCCTTTTGCTCGTCCGCAGACCTACAGCCCAGGTTCCCGCCTGCTTCACTGCAGTCGCTTCTCTCCCCACCAATGAGGAAGCACATTTTTGTCATTTACTTTTCTTCCCTGAGCCCTTCTCTAGTGCTAAACCTTAAACTGGGAGTTTCCAACATAAGAATCACCGTTAAGGCAGCCCCCACTCCTATTACTATCCCCCTCACCCCCCACCCTGTACAAGTGGGAAAAATAATCTGGAAGAAGGGGCAAAATGACTCCATTTTCTTTTTAACTTTTCTTTCCAAAATTGAGTTGTTCCCAGTATATACTCCTCTAAGACAAGTCCCTGAGAAGGATTTTTTCCCCCGGTTTTTAATGTCTTTTAAAACTATCTTTAAACAGGTACCTAAACAACCCATGTTTCTAACTGATATGTTCACAGCTTATTCTAAAATTTTAAGCTTCACTGGTAAAACTTTCTATGTAAATTATTAATCCAATTTGATTTAAATTTTCATAATGTATTAAAGAAGATAGCATGTGAATAGCCAATTTTCAGATCTGGTAAGTTCTAATTCAAGACGCTGCTCACATGCAGCCCCTGGGTATTAACTTTCCTTAAGTAAAGCATGAAATAGTTTCTTTCATCCAAGACAAAATGTGGATGGCAGATGCTTTTCAAAGGGTTTAATTAATTATCTCAATTTTAGACCACCCAAGAGTTGGAAGTAGAGTTGGAATTGAATATATACATACAGTTCAGAAGCAGTGTGACGTCTGGTAGGCTAGGAGTTTTCCTAATTGAAGACCTTCATAGATAATTTAGAATTTCTCTGACAGCCAAGTAATCACCTAGGTTAAGAAGCTAGAGTTTATTTTTTTGTGCCTTCTCTATATTATTTTCTAGGGCTAGTCAGATAATTTATTAAAGTTAGTTGCCTGTAAGCTACTTGCTTTCAATACATAGCATGTCAAGAAGCCAGTCATTGTCATGGCCGGAGGAATATTTTTGAAGATAAATATTTGAAGAAATAACAGGAAAGAAACCTTTGTAAAGAGAAGACCTAGGAAGGCTGAAAGACCATTTGGCAGAAGTTGCCATAAATATTTGCAGCTCCCCAAATCGGGGTAGCAAGTACTTCAACCTGGATCTCACTGTGTTACAGCCACGTGGATGCTCAGTGTACACCAGGGAAGTGGAACAGCTGACGTCACCTGTGTGGTATCAGAAGAAACACAAATGCCGGCACCAGGGTAGGCAATAGTCAAGGAGTAGCGACACTCAAGGATCCTGCAAAAGTCTCACCTTCTTTGAAAATGTTTCCTCCCTATATGATCACTGCCTAAAATTTTCAGCACTGGGGACACAAATGGCTAAATATCGTATCTAACCGAGCTCTTCCACCCCTGTGCTCTCTAACAGAACACTACTGGGAAATGCTCTTTGACAAATTCAGTCTAGCAGAATGCTGAGCTCATGTTTCAGAAAAATAAGAGGTTGTTTTCAAAATCATTTTGGCAGTAAAATATAACACACAAGAACAGAGGGACGATCAACTGTCGTATCTTTGAGCCGAAGCACCCCAGAGCTAAGTGAAAGCGCGTCGGAGTCGAAGCAGGGGGTGGCGGACGCGAGGAGAGCCATGAACGGGACCGCAGGGCAGCCCGGCTCGGACCCGCAGCTGCAGAGGGCTCAGACGAGTTCCCATAGGTTCCGTGCTGCTGGCTCGAGGCTCCGAGTCAGGTGAGGATTGCTGTGACCCTTCTGGAAGGTACCACCTGGGGTCGGGCAGCGGCATGAGATACCACACGCCATCGAGGGAGAGCAGACAGGACAGAATGCGCAGGGCGAGGGGGTATGACCAGAGACAGAGGAGAGCAAGGCGACAAGGGCTGAGCGAGACCCCGTCGCTGGGGACAACCCGCCAGCCGACGGCGCAGCTGACCTCTAATATCAGGTCCTGATCCAATACTCCTAGATGTTTCTGAAGCCTTCTGATAAAAGTGTCCTCGGAAGACCAGCACAGCGCGACTGTTAGACAAACTTGCAGAATCGAAAACAGAGCCTCCACCCTACAGAATCAGGCTGCATGTTTTTACTGAGGTGTAGTTGATATGTGACGTGATAGGGGTTTCAGGTGGGCGGCAGAGTGGTTCGACAGTTGTCCGCATGTCTAAACGCTCTCCGCGGGAAGCGCAGGCACCGTCTGTTATCGCGCAAAGATGTTACGATAGTTCGACTGCATTTCCTATACTTGTACTTTCATCCTGTGATTAACTTATCGCATAGTCGGCAGTTTCTACGTCTCAACACCTATTTCACCATTTTAACAGAGTCCCAGGAGCTTCATGTGCACATTAATGTCAGAAAACATTGTTGTTTGGTATTTAGATATCAACACTCAAAGGGAGGTATTGGTAACTGAAATGAAGACTAATAAAATCATTGGTCTTTTACATAATATAATTGTTATTTTGATCTAAGACTAGGTGATAATAATACTTCGTTTTAGTGAACGTAATTCTAAAAACCAGAGTCTGTGTTCATAGGCTGCATGCTATCTGCATAGCTGTTTCCCTATAATTGGAAGAAACGGAAACTTCGCTTTGCCTTTCATTGGCTAAGGTGTTGGAGACCTAAGACAACAGCAGGCCAGCCTGCTTCTCTTCCCTTTCTCGCACGATGTCAAAATGGCCACGTGAAAATGAAAAACAAAAGGAGTGAGCTAGTCGCTTTGTTCTGCATGAATCACGTGCGTATTTGGGAAATCTTTGATGTCTGAATGTTTAACTTTTACTTGCTTGCTGGAAATGTGGCCATCACACTCAACAGAGGATAATAAGCCAAGAAAAATCAAAAGCATTTCAGTCACTTGAAGGTAAAAATCTAAGTTCATAAAAAGGTTTGTTTCTGACAGAGTTCAAAAAAGGGGGAGAAAAAGCAAAGAGAGGCAACCTCCTTAGCATGTTTGGCCACCTCCCTAAACTCGGACCACATATCCCAATATGTGCTTATTATAAATTCAGAGCAGTTGAGAAACTTCCTGCTCACATATCTTTCATTTTCATCTGATCCCAATTTTCCCACCCAAGTCTCAGACCACCCATGACAAGCAAAATTACTACCCAGAGCTAATTTTATAACGAAAACAGTTCGTATGCAAATGTGTAAAAAGCAGAAATTTCTTCATATCCTTTCTTTAGAACACAAATTTGAGGCCAAGTTAGAAGTTTTAACCCAGTTCAGTAATGTACGTGCGAGTCTGAGGGACAGAACCCAACCTTCTCACTGTCGTCAGGGTTTGCACAGCTGGAAGCACAGAGACAGGGCTCTGCTTCTCTGTTGTGTTGGGAGTTCTTACAAAGCGTAAAATTTTCCACATCCCCGTTTCCCTCTATGCAGTAAAGGGGAAAACAATACTTGTACCACCATCTTCATTCAGTTATTGTAAATACCAGCTATACAGCAGACAGTAAAGAACTTTGAATGTCAAGTGCAGTATAAGAGATTGCTGTTGGTAAGTGTTCTTTCTTAAAGACATTTTAGGATCTATTATGTGGTGTGTCTTCTCTACTTATTTAATAATATGCAATTTAGAAGGTCCAATTCTGCCATCAGTAACATTCATTCTTTAATAGATTTTCCTTCAGAAAGCTGAGAGTAGAAACTAATCTTTTTATAGAAAGAAATATCTATATATGAAAAAACATATACTCCTTTATACTTTATTTGATTATCCTTGAACATTTATAAAAGCACATATTTACAACTTTGAAAGAGTGAAAAAAATACATGAACACAAAACTAATTGATTGATGGTATTTTTCCTTTCTTTTCATCACTGCCACATTTGGGCATTTTATTCATTTCATTTTCTCAACCAACTCTTTAATAATTGAATATGCTTTATGGCCATTACCCACTGTATTTAGAATTTGAGCTCAAATTTTGGGGTGCTTTACTGATGCATCAATTTTACTTGAAGATTTCAAAGGATTGGGAGATGACATTTAGACATTTCACCCTATGTAATATATAATGTCATTCATTAATTATGAAATAGAATTAAACATTGCCATGCATTTTTCTAGATAAAACATGAGATCACAAAAGCAGGCTCCTAAGGGCCTTTAGGTTTTGCTTTAAGGACAGTGGGGTCCACGAACAGGTTTTCATCAGAGGAGGGAGGAAGCAGGTTCTCTTTAGCTGACCCTTCTGGCTGCGGGTCTGAGAAAGGACTGTTATAGGAAGAAGATGGTGAAGTGGGATCGAGTGAAATGAAGGAGATCCCTAGCCCGAACCGTCGTGCACATCGAAGCGTGCACAGCAGGAACGTGACGGACAGATGAGGAGATCTACGGGCATGCTGATCGGCCGGACAGGGAGGCCTGGGCAAAGGAAGTGAGGTGTAAATATTAAGCTCCAGTTTTCTGTCTCTGGCTTCTGGTGTTGCCATTTGCCAAGACAGGCAACAAGGAAAGTTACACGGATTAGGGCAAGAGATGGGCTTTAGTGCTGGGCGTCTGGGGCCTGGGGCATCAGGGAGACATCCACTCTGGTGCTCAGGAAAAAGTCTAGGCTGCAGATAGAAGGTGGTCATCATCTGCATAGAATGGTCATTGAAACCGTGGAGGCATCACTTAGAATCTTTCGGGTGAGAAGAGAACAGCGTCTATGAAAGAACCTAGAAAAGACACATACGTTTAGAAACAAGAAGAGGAAACCAGTTTACAAAAGATTCAAGAGGCATAAGAGGCAAAGGACACCAGGAGCACACGAGGCCCAAGGAGGGAACACATCAGGGGAGGGGGAGGTCAGCTGCACAGATGCCTTCCAGCGAAGATATTGAAAGGACTGCAAATCGTACATGGAATTTAGCAGCACCAGACCGTGGCGGTCTTGTTAAAGACGGCATGGCAAGGAGGACACAGGCTGGTTAAAGCAGGAAGTGATATGAGAGGAAAGAAAGCAGAAATGGTGTCACTGATTTAGATTTTGTTTCAAAGTATCCTTAACACTGTGGCATTATCTTACCGAGGAGTTCTGATCTGATGGCGACTTGTGAATGGGTCACTGCAAAGCAAAAAATCAACAAATATGTATCTCATCTCTACTATGACAGGCATTATGAGGGATTAAAAAATAGTGAAATACAGCCCAGCCCTTGAAATATTTACAATAAAGTAGAGAAACTTACATAATGAAAATAGCATAACAATATTATCATGTGGGTTCTGTATGAGAAGAGAGACCTAGAGAAGTTCTGCACCACATGAGGCGAGAACAACTTAGGGGGAACTAAGCATTCCTAAATGAAAGATATAAACATTCAAGAAAGCAGAAGACTAGAAATTACCTGTAGTTCTACCTAGGACTGGCTTAACCTCCCCTAGCCGCATCCTGCTCCGAGAGCCAGCCGCTTGTGCTGTAGAACAGAAGGTGAGGATGCATTCGCATGTCCTTCAGGAATGACCTCCAGCCTGCAGACAGACCACCCAAGGGGGCAGGGACTGAAGAGAAGCTCCCTTCCACCTGTGCAGTTTAGGCTGCAGGAGAGGCTACATTCAGGAATCACCATGAAGGCTCTTGGTATTTCCTTGGCTGAAACGGTATTTTTAAAGTCATTTTGGAAAGGATCCATGACTTGTCCTACCTGCTACCTGTCATAGCAGGGCTCTGTGGGGCTGCCCTTCCAACATCTATTTACAGTCAGTGAGGGTCACTTCATGGAGCAACCTGGGCATGAGCTGAGCACAGTCACGGCCTAAAGGGCGTATTTTACATTTATGCTCAAATATTCAAATATGTTATACCAGAAAGAAAAAAGAAAAAACACCCATATTCCGCACCGGGATAAGAATCCATGTGGTGTGTAAAATGCACGAGAGCTGTTCGAATTGTGCCACCATTCACCAACTTACAGAACTGGGTGGTGTGGGCCGCATTCTCTCCCCTATGAGGTGGGATAACAGCACAACTAACTCATTAAGGCCCTAAGGATTGAGGAGGGGAGGCCAGGAGCTCCGTGCCTCACCTGGCCCACCCAGCAGGAAGGCACCTGTGAACGCAGCCACTACTGTGTGGGGAGGCAGCATGCCTAGTTGGAAGAGTGGACATGAAATCAGTCAAGTATGGGGTCAAACCAAGCATGCAAAGTATCTAAGTCTGTTTGGTTTGGTGCAACAATTAAACGAGCATGACTGGCGCCTAGTAGGTACACAGAACAAGCCACCTGCTGACCCCCTGTCTCTCTTCTGCGTGTCTCTGGATCTGTGTAAAGGGACCGAGAGTTACCCTTTGCCAGAGCCTGCCTTCCTCAACTTTAACACTGGGAATGTGGGATTAGATGGCCTCTAAACCTTTACAGAGGCATCAGAGATTTTTAGAAATCAGGTAAAAATAATAATCTGAAAAGCTGAATAACTGAAAAACACCCTCTGGCTACTAGGTCTATGGAAATGTCGCCTTACCAAAAGAGGCAGATTAGAGAGAGACAGGAAGGACTGCACTTCGCCTTCTTCCCTGCTCAGTTGAAGGCCTTTTTTTCATTTCTTTGACATTGTTGCCTTTTAATATTTTCCAGAGTTATGTTTTCCCCCTGCTTTCTCCAAAATCTAACAGCTATTCAAAAAAGTGAATTCTGTGTCTGGCGTTGCTAATGAACAATTTAGCCTATTTGTTTATGACTGCAAGAAAGCTTCCGTGCATATCACAATGAAGTCTGAAAATTCATCCCAACAACAAAAAAAATGACTTTGTGCTTCAAAACGTGACTGAGGTTCTCAAAGGAATGAGACGGTGATTTACTTTCTGTCACCTCCAAAGTTCGCTGGGGGAAAACAGACAGACAAACACATTTTCCTGACAGGCGGCAGGCAAACCACAGAGTGAGCGCCTGGGCAGGGGGATGAAAGGGAGAGAAACATCTCGAAAAAGCTGAGCCTCCAGTCTCCTCCCACCAGCCTGTGCAGGGTGACTTCAGTCCCTTCCTTAACTAATTCTGTCACTGTAAAATCCTACAGTCATTCTTCCACACATAGAGGACAAATAAGCTCAAGAGGAGGGTCTAGACGCTTTCAGTTCTAACTCCTCACCAATGGTGGAAAAGGCAGGACGCCCAAGCTGTGTCTTGGGGCCAATAGGAGGGCTGAGTGCCGCCCACATGACTCGCTGCCCCTGTCTTTCACATGGGCTGTAATTTAGTTCAATTCAGAACTGCAGAATAGTACAGCTTTCACGGGAGCAAGGGATGCCTGAGCACAAGTGGGAGTTCCGAGTGACTTTACGAAGCGCTTTGCTGCCTCCCTCCTGCGTGGAGACGGGGACTCTGCACCTGCATCAGGGACAGTCTGGCCACAGCCACTGCTCTGCCTCCGGAGACAGGGAACTAGCACAAATAACCATTTTGAAATTGTGAGTATACATTTCTTTCCATCCAGTGTGCTGATGAAAATAGTTTTATGTCATAAACATCAAATATTTGAAGATTTGTAGGGTGCTTCTTTATATGTGCATGGAAGAGCCTCCAGCCGGCAGGAAATATTTCAGGGACAATTGTTGCATGTTTTATGATGTTCAAGATCAAGAATTAGAAATAAAAGTCAGGCGTTCGGAAGAGTAGCTGCAGGAGGCGGCACCCCGGAACACTGCCCCAGGCGCTGCTTTGTTCGTAAGGAGAAATGAAGGCACACGTAGGTGCTTACTTCACTTCTTCTCGCTCTTTATGTCTAATCAGATCTGATCTGTCCCCAAGAAAAATAAAAGACAAACTTTACTGACTCCACTGACAAGGCTACCACAGACTTTCCAGACATCTGACAGTTACCATGATTCTCTTGGAAAGACTGCTCAGGCACTTGGGGGCAAATAGCTCTTAAATTCTGAACAATGGCTTCAAGCCAGGGCTTCCTTTTTATTTATTTTTTAACCACCACTTTGCATTTCATAATGATGATAGAGACCGACCTGGCTTCAGGGTTTTAGTCCACAAAATGTGAATGAAGTCCTAGCAGAAGTGAAAGGTGATTGAAAGTGGCCAGTGTAAAGACAGAAGGAAAAGACAGCTTGCTTTCTGTATCAGGGTCCAGCCTTCCATGTATACAGATTTTTCTTTTTTTAATTCCTAATAGGGTGGGGTGAGGATGTGGGGGTGGGGGGGAAGCATGCCGAAGCGTCTTTAAAGAAGAATGCTTGAGGAATAAAATAATTTAGGATTTCTTCTGATTAGCAGGCAAGAGATACAGTTAGCGTCTAAGTTACATACATGGCAAGATTTTTTTGATGGAGTTTCAAACAGAAGCAACATACAAAGCAATTTTTTTTATTTATAAAATAATTGGAAACAAACGGGGGAGAATAATCCTATAGTATTCTTTTTACCCTCAGCTAGGGTAATCGAGCAGTGCATTATGCCTTTACTTCTAGAATCTTCCAAATCCTTAAAAAGTTGTAAGCTGAGTCTCATAAGAAATTAAAAGGCAAATCAAATTGATGTGATCTTGACTGATGAAGAGCTCGAACAACAAAGCCTCCAAGAAAAAGAGAGTTTGGAAGAAAACACTGCCCTCCTCATTTTTAAAAGAGAATATTAACTCCATCAGTTATTGAAAGGAATTATTCAAAGGCTCCAGACATAACTAATTACAGCTTAAAGAGATCTGCCGGTGCAGCGCCTGGGTTCTAATTATAAAAGTCCAAGACGCTAAGATTCATTTTTTAAAGAGGACTTGGACACAAATTTTCACATACTCTTTTTAAAATACACCATTTTTTTTTCTTTGTCTGCTCTCCTGTTCTCTACACCTCCCCCACCGCCGCCCACTGTGTGCGGAGACACCTGAAGGCCGGACGTAATGATCAGCAGAGCCCCAGCCTGTCTGGACTCCAGCCAGGTTCTCCCCCCTCTACAATCAAACAGCTTTTGCACGCAATGCATGCCGAGCTTATCCCGCTCTATGTGCAGATCCGGGATGGAAGCCTCACACATACTGCGGAAAGATTAAAGACAACAATATCCCCTTTCTCTTACCCCAGACAGCCTCGATTTTTAACCCTTTCATTCCTATTAAAACTAAGACGTTTTACCCGTTCAAAGGCAGGTCTCAAGGGACCGTGCAGCTTCTGCACGATATTCCACAGACACACACGCCTCGATTGGTCTAGCAGCCTCCTGTCGGTGGACGCATCGGGGTACTGGAGCATTAGCAGTGTGCTAACTAGACAAAACACCGTTTGCTTGTGTGGGAAATGCATTGTTGAATGAACTTAAGCTGTGAAATCTGGAAGAAGTCAAAGGTCTGTGGAAAGATTCTCACAGAAGGTGATATGATTTCTGATGGAGCTGCTCTCTAAGCGCCTCTCCCTCTGCCTCTCCCTCCCTCACGCACCACTCATGCACACACACACACACACACACTCAAGAGACATGCTCAGCCAGGCAATATTATCATTATATCTCAGGGAAACCCAGGTTTACTGGTGATGTCATCACATATAAAATTTCACCTTTGAGGGCAGCATTTACACTCACCCCCCTCTCCCGTGTCTTTGGGTGGGGTGCCCATAGGAAGTTCACATGTTTGTGGGATTAACCGGCATCCACGGGAAAGGACCATTTCATCTGTAGCCATCTCTTTCTTGCAGATGTGTTTATGGGGCAGCGTGGGCAGCTTACCAGGATATGTGAAGTCAGGCAGAGTTTCCTGGTTCTGGGAAGCCTTATTCATATGCTGGTTGAACATTTCAGAGGTGGCTGAATGATATGAATAGGATACAGAAGTGGTCAGCATTCTGAAATCATTTGGGCACAGATGCTACAATATTGATAAATGATATGACCTGGTGATTCTTATTTGCCATTTACATTTTTGCAACCATTAAATCATGTTTGTGATTCACCGATGGCTTAAGGAAAGAATACATACAAATGATTTAAAGTAACGCTCCTTTGATGTGCTCTGGGTTAGATGAAAGTTGGGTTAAAATTCTGAGGGCTGATACAGGGTTTGTATTTATTTCCAAGTGTATTTTATGAGTCTTACACTAAACAGTTATCCACCAAACAAGTGTTCACGTGTTTAAGAATGTGTATTTTTAAGTACATTAGTTTATTTCACAACTCAGAAAGAACAAAGTTTAATAATTTTACCAAAACTTATTGCCCTGAGATATAAATATAGAGCAACTGTGTATACATGATGTCTCTTAATTACCAAGTTTCAATAAGTAATTTAAATTAATCTTCATGAATGTAGAATGGCTTACCAGTTCTTACATACCAAGTATTTGACACATTGTTTTCCTAAATTTGGAATTTTTTCTTAATACTTTTCTCTTGCACATTAAAAAAGGGTTCATTTTGAAAGGATTTGGAAAATGTGTGTATGAACAACATGATTTATACACCAACATACAAATTAATGAGCCTATTTTATCCATGGATTATGTGATTATTTTTAAAAAAGTGAAAAGCGTTTTGTTAGTTTTTTGCTTCCATGTTACTATTGTTGAGAGAAGTGTATAGCTTAAAGAATGGACATATTTTGTACTTGGGAAAAAAAATATACACAAGTTAGGTGACATGTTATGGGATAAGATGCCAGGGTAAACTAATAAACAACTTTTTTGAGGAATTCCTGGGCCTAGCTCGATAATTTTCGCATGAACAGTTCTTCCAACAGATAGTGGAGTTCTTGCCCAGGATGAATTATGTAATTGTTTTATCAAAGATAAAAACATGAACAAATAGTTATATTTAAATTTCATCTACTTTCTAAAAACAAAACATGACATTGCCCATTGAGGATACAGGTTACTAAAAAGGCGTCTTTCAAAGAAAAGATAATGGACTCGATTGAAATAGTTGAACTACGTAACGCCAATTGAAGAACAAATGGTTTTTCAGAGCATAACAGAGAAAGAACAATTTACTATAGTACAGTTTATTCTTCTTATACAATAGTAATGATTTATTTGGAATGGCAGAACCAACAGTAAATATACAAAACAACCAATTATATCTATGTCAGGGATGTATCAAGATTCTTGTGTTTCATATATTAGAATATTCTTAATTCAATTATTTATCTTTAGTGAAAACCTACACTCTTGCTTAGCATATATGTTGATATTATAACCATGTGTTCTTGTACATGTGTATAGTATATTCAGTATACAGTTAGCATATTTGAATAGAGTGGTGACTAAAGATAATTGTTGGTCTTGTATTATAACTCATTCTTTACATAGCCTTGAGTTAGAATATTTGAATTAGAATATTATCATATTTTAATGCTATGACACTTGGATGGTGGTGTCCCCTATCTGTGTCTATGCTAACAGAAGGACATGCTGAGATACTGGCTAAATATAATGCATTGATGATATAATTATGCAAATGCCTCATGTCAAAAAATATTTTAATCATACCTAAAGCTATGGCTCTAATTTGACAAGCAATATAAAATGTCATTTAAACCAAAACTCTTTCTTACCACTCTGAAGATGATTTCTAACAGAAGACTCACAGTTTCTCTTTATGAAAAGACAGACTGGGTTTTTTTTAAACCTGAACTTTAGGGTTAGGGCCTGAAATGATTTTCAGTAGGTGCCGAAGCACCGTGCAGGGACTGCACAGGGACCCCAAGTCACAGTGAAAAAAGGAGGGAAATTGGTTTGCTTTGCTTCGTGTCTCAAATTTTATTCTTTCCAGCCTACATGCAGACAACACTCAAAACTATTTTGAGTGAAAACTATCAAAGTTATTTTCACAATTATGCAACACTCCGCGGTCCTGAAGGAAAAGTGTTCTCGGAGTGAGTGATTGAACGTCCACTGCCTGAAACTCAGTCCAGCTCAGGGAGGCACGGGGTCAGATGCGCTCATGAATCACAGATAGGAAATGAACTGTGTGTTGCATATTTGGAGGGTTGAAAAGAAACATTTGGGATATTTTACCGTAAACAGATTTGGGATTGATTTTCGGCACATCTTTTTCAACATCAAGCCTGCAGTTCAGCTGAAATAACTTTTGATTTGTATAGCGAAGGCCAGATGACCACATGCTCCTTTCTTATTTAGATGGATTTTCCCTTCAGTAACAGCTTCTTCCTGACCTGCTGGAAAATTCCAGCGAATGAAATCAGCACAGGATTTTCAATTCTAATTGGCCATGTGCAGAGGAAGGGCCAGTGGGGAAGTCAGTGGGGCATTGTGAGGCTCACCACCTCCTTTTTCTTTGTGTTTTCCCCTTACCAGCCAATCCAAACGAACTGAAAACATTTCGTTTTTATTAATATTAATACTGCTGTAAGACGAATTCTCAATGCACGTGATTTGACGTGGCCCTTTGTGCCATTTCACCACAAGTAATTACACACAAAAGTTATCATGCGCTTCCATCTCTCAACAAACTGGTAAGCAGTTTATTGGTTTAAAAAATGCACAAAAACACTGGCATAATGATTGGATTAAGAAGAAAAAACGATGACACTAAATTTATTTTCCTTTTCACTTGAATAAATCATTATTGGAACATATATACTTTTAAATTTGCCATGAAAATATCCACTCCCTAAAATTCTTCACGATGTGTGGTCATGATAGAAAGAAAAGTCGTTTTTCCAGAGGTTTCATTTGGATTGGACTGGTAAAAGATATCAAGAATTGAAGATGATCTCTATAGTCTGTGTAGCTTAGCAAATCATATATGCTGTAAAAGCGGGCATGTCAGTTTTCAGGCTTTGTTTCTTTCTGACAAGTTCTCAAGTAATTTTCTTCATAGTTTATCTATTGCTGCGAGGGGTCAAAGATGTTTTCTCTTGAAAAATTTAATTTTAGAACATTGAAAGTGTTAGACAAAAACAAGCTAGCCTTTGGATACAGATATTGTTTTGACTAATAAGTATAGAAACATGTACTAAAAGTGCATATTTTAAAAATATGTAAGAAAAACCCCAAATGAATTATCAGTGTCATTGAAAAAAGACTGGCCTCATAGCAGCACTGTTTCCGATTTGGGATTCTTTGCTCATTCTTGTTCAGGAAACCTTTTATCTCAATCATATCTGCCAGTTGTCAAATATAAGATGCCTCATCAAAAGCCAGACTAGTGAGGTTTTTGAAAAACTCATCTTATGTCTGCTGAAATCAATTAGAATTTCTTTGCACCAATATTACACAAAATCTGAGTAGTGATTGTTTATGGGGTTCACAACTATGAAGGCATGTTCTAAGCCACCAGCATGTGAGGTCAATTTTTAATGAAACTTGTAAAATTTAAGTTTTTGAGATTGTCATATATATACGCACATATGAGTCAATTTGTGTTACCAAAATATTAGAACTCTCATCATGCTATGAAGCCTATCTGTTGATTAATACATCTCATATCTGATGATTCTTTACTGATTTATGAATTATAAAAATTCATCAGAAATAAAGACTATGTGCCAATGATTTAGCCCACTTGGTTCTTTTATACCAAATTAAAAATATATGTTTAGAAACTTAAGAAATCAAAATATAAACAGAAAATCTAAGCAAAATACAGAGCATAAGGTATTAAATTATGCATATTTGTAGCTTAGTTTGCATTTAAATTAACAGATTTTAATTTGCAATGACTCTAACCCTGTATACAGGAGGTGACAGATCATGTGATCTTGGCAAGTATTATTAAAATCATACTGGTGGTGTACTTTTGGGTGGTTGAAGCTAAGATGTTCAAAATAGACGGCTTAACTAGGTTAACTAGGTTAACTAGGAATAGAATTCTGAGCTACTCCTGTTTTCTTCCTCCATGATATTCTGAAACATAGACAGGCTGTGATTCTGCAGGATCATAGATGACCACAAATACTAAATGGGTCTTGGTATTTGTGTTCATATGGGGTCACGGGCGAGAGTCGCTGCTCTGTCTTCCTGTATGTGCTGGTTCTTTAGGTGAATGGGGAGAAATGGTGCCCAGCTGTGGGAGCTTTGCAGCTGTGTGAAGTGTGTGCCCCTCCCTGCACCCCCTTCCTGTCCTGGGAAACTGGGACGGCCTGTTGGAGGCAGAGACCCCTAGAAGCCAGGCTCCTTGAGTTCTCCCGGGGCACCACTGGAGTCTGTCCCGCACCCCTGATGGGTCCCTCCCCAGACTGCAGCCCATCTGAACACTCGAGACTTCCCACCCAGTCCACTCTGTGCTCAGCCTTTCCCGGCCAGGCAAGACTCTGCTTCCTCCTTAATTATGCAACTATGGTTCACACTCAGAGCTGCGCTTTTAAAAATCTGTATATTTTTAAACTGGGAAGGAAGTGGGGCTAACAGGATTTCTGTGACATCAGAGGAATAAACGTAGGGCCGATATAGATGTCTTTGGTATCTGAAATCTGCAGGGTTGTAAACAGAATAATAAGATTACGCTGGATTTGACTGGACAGCCCTCACCTCCAGCACATAGACTCTGCTCACTTCAGAGTGGGTGTCTTCTTGCAACTGATGGCCTTGAGGGGGACTGTTTGTACTTGATTTAGCCTATTTCCTGCAGGAAAATTGCTTTGAAAGGCCTAACTTCTTCTTCAGCAAACATTGGACTAGAGAAATAAAACCTCAATATGAAAAGAGATTATGTCCACAAGAATAAGAGAGTGGGAATTGTACCAGATAATCCAAAATGATGAGAATCTGTCAAAAGGGTGATTATAGACGTTTGTGTCACACACATGGATTATCTAGAAACCTGTATGTAAGTGTAATCTCTGTATGATGAAAAATCAGAAGTAAACAGAAATTCCACGTAAAGCCTAAGTATTTGGGTGTATTGCTATAGAGACATTCATAGAAGAGGCCCTGGTGCCTTGTTACTCTCCTTCATCAACAGATACTGGGAGAAACGGAAGCGTTCAGCCCCTGTCCTGGTTGTTCTAAGCCGTTTAACAAAGTACCGTTTGCCCTAAAAGGATGTAAAAGTTTAAACTGAGAGCAGTGACTGTGAGGAAATCCATCCTTTGGTTAGTCTGAGGACAGAAAAGGGTTAATTTTTTAAATCTCTGGAAAGAGGGGAATAAAAGAAAAACTGGAAGAAAAAAACAACAGAAAAGACAAGTTGCGTTCATGGATTATACTACATCTTGAAAAGAAGAAAGTCAGAGCAGCCAGGTGACGCTGCAGGGGGTTGTCTGCACTGTCCACTGAGTCTCAAGCCTGTTCAGTGGATGCTTGTTAAGGCCTGGTTGTGGCCTTCGGCCTCCCCACTTCCCCGTCCAGGTGCGACATCCCTGCACGTGCTTCACCCTCACGGGCGCCACGTGCAAGCTTCGGACTGTGCGTGGGCAGAGCGCTCTGCGCAAAGACAGTCCAGTAGTTACGATGCCCACTTAAAAAAAAAAAAGTTAAGATCTGTAAACTTACATCCACTTCCTTTTATAATTAACAGACAGTGACGGTAACCCTTCTTTAAGTACAACTGAGGCTGTTCAAGTGCAATGTAAAGTAAGCCAGCTTGGTGCATTTGCCCTTGTGACGAGGTTTGGCAAGAATATTTAAAACAGTGATTTCTGTCTAAACGAATTCTCTTTGAAGTGAACCTCGAAAAGCATTATGATGGTTTGTTTTGAATTTTCACATATACGCTCTCAGTCATGCACAAAGCTAATGTTCTAAGTTTTGTTTTTGTTTCTAAAAAGGATTAATTTTACTTTAAAAAATTTCATTAGCTAAGAGAAGAAAACACAAAATGCCCTCCTATTTTATCCTGAAATACAGTAAAACTTTTTGGCTCCAACAGTTCTAGGAAGTATATTTCTGCATTTACACAGTTTGATAAATATAAGAGATAAATCCATTTATATACATTCATGAATTGGTATTTTGAATAAAATAACCATGTTTGTACCTCTGAAATGTTAGGTGACATGCAAAAAGCATATGAAATGACTCAAAATTAACTATATAACCAAAAAAGGGGAAAATAAAGCTATTCAGATATCAGAATACATTAGAAAGATTTAGGATTTTACTTTCTGCTGAATGTTTAAACAGACAATTCTCTAAGTTACATATATTTACTCATTTTAAATATGTATTGTTGAACTCTGAAGAAAATAAAATATCTAACTTATGAAGAAAACAGTTTTAAAAATTACAGTGAAGTCATATATCAACACATCCTTTTTAGCTGGAATGAAAAGTAAAAAAACAAACAAACCAGTTTTAACTTAGGAAATGTTCAAAATACACACAAAAATATAATATACCTCCTCATGTTCCTACCACCAAGAATTACAAATATTTTTAATATTTTTATGTACTCCAAGCTATTAAACAACTATAAACTATCTATAGTGAAGACCCCTATCCCATTTTCATTTCCTTATGTCCATCTGGCTATAGAAATAATTAATCACTATCTTTTATTTGCTAGGTCATCCGTCGTACCTCCACTTTCACATTTTGGTCACCTACTTTTGAACCAAAAACAATTAAAAACCAAAGAGGTACCAAACATGAAGTTCTTGAATTTACTGTTTCTAAATTTACTTTAAAATTATTGGAAATTTTTCAAATGAGCATATTTGTTGGAAATAGTATTTATTTATTTATTGGCTTAAAAAACATAATGGTGATTAAATATAAAGATGTAAGTTGAAAGATTTCTTCTCCCTGCCTCGATTTACTTCCTTGGTTGCAGAAATTGAGAAACTGCCTCCTACCTCCTTTTCATTCAAGTTCTTTAGAAGTGATTCTTTTACGTTTTAACTATTTTCACATTACATAAGGGAGTGGTAATATGGTTAAAGCTCTGTACATTAACACAGTCTCCATTGTTCTAATTTTATTGTTTTCATAATAGAGCATTTATGATAGGTCGCTACATGCACGGATATTAATTTTCATATTTTACACTTCCATAGTGTCTGTAAGAAGGCTTATTTACAAATATTCTAATGAGCCACAAAAGTAACTTTTGGTTTGATTTGCTAATATCAACAATATCATAGTAAAGAAATGAGCTTTGACATTAGGATTTTTTTTTTGCCTCTTCATTTGGAGCCAGATTTCCCTTAAAAAAAAAAACAAGGTGCAAATGCATTTCTGAAAAAGTGTATTGAAAGCTAGATCCTTATTTGAGCACAATATTACCATGGATTTGCATAAACTATGGGGCAATGAATTGCATAAAGACCCCTTAATGCTACTGACACCCGTGTCAAGGCAACAGAGTAGAATCTGTGTCAGCACCCTTACTGTCATGTGTCATCTTAAACAATCTCTGAGGAGAAAACTGCAGAATCACATAATGGTGAGTCTAAATATATTTTTTCCCTATAAATCTCTTTTTGGAGGTAGCAGTTTATAGAGCAATGCCAACAGTCAATTTACAACGTAAGTCCAGATCTTAATGCCTAAAGAGGAAAGGTGCAACTAAATTACTAGGTCAGATACTTACACTGCTCTCCACCTAAACTATTTTCAACTTGCATTAAGGAACTACCAACTGAATAATCTTATTCAAGATGGAACACGAGCAAAACTTACTCCGGACAGTATTTAGGCTGACACTGTCTAAAGAGGAAGGTGGACGAGTATGCAAGACTCCATCTTTTTTGGGTTCAAATCAGAGTAAAATGTAGCCCTGAATAAATGTGACTCCTGATTTCTTATACTAGGTGTAAAAAAAAAAAAATACAGTGATTTTTTTTTTTACTTCACCATTTCTTAAAAGAATATATTCCTCTACAATGTATTTAGAAGTTATTTATTTCTTCCATAAGTTTTGTTTACTAAATCATTCAAAAACATCACCTTTTTACTATAAAATGAATTCAAGAGCATAGAAAGCTGATCTTTAAAGGCTTTTCCTTATAATATGGTCAGAAGAAATGCAAACATAGTCTCTCTATTTTTATTGAAACTTTTCTTTCTTTTCTTTCTCTCAGCCACATATTATCTTTCTTAGCCTGTAAGCTACCAATATTCCTTCCCTCCAGATAATTTCACTGTCAATGTCATTCATTGGGGTCATTTCTATTCTTGTTTCTCATTATAGTCACAACAGCTGATAGGAGCACTGGATAAGGAGTAAGAAGATGTGTTACTAAATGACTGGGTGACTATTTTTGGATCTCAGTTTCTCTATCAGTAGTTTAGAGAATTAGGGTTAGTGGGTCTCAGGGTCCTGGGAGATTAACTAAAATTGAGACCATTAACAGATTGATGAATTCAGTGCTCTCAGAATATTTCAACATGTCACACATGTGCCAAGTGGTCCAAACTATTTGAAATGTAGTCACACATACTTATTCAAGACTATTCCTTTTAAGTGTTTAATCGTCACTTTTTGAATTCCCTTGTATGTAGCCTTTGATTCCTCTGTGTGCTTTCTGAAGGGTATTCTCCATCTGAATCTGCTGATTTCCTGAAGTACCATATGTAAAATGAGAGCTTAAGGAGATCTTAGATAATTCTGATTGCATTTTACTGATGAGCCATGTAAGGTCAGGAAACATCATAGTCACATATTTGTAAAGATCCTTTTTGGGCAGGATATTCTTTGTAAACTCCTTAATAATCTGGAACTATTGGGTTACACAACAAAAGGAGGGATTCACCGCAGGACAGATTCTAACTGTTATTACTATGATGCGACTGCAGCAGTTTCCCAAATACTGATTTAGACAATAATGCTAAGAGTCACAAAATAGACATCCTCGGGGCATTACCTAAGGTGTATTTCAAGGGAGCATAACCACTCTTTCCATTATAGGGAAGTTGGTCGTTGAGTGACTGTCGAGGAACTCTGCCCACATTTCTACCCCGGATTTTAGCAGCACAAACTCATTCAGATTTATTGTTGATGAACGACTTAGATAAATAAATTCTCTTGTTAATTCAGGCTATGCTTTAGGTTTAAACGAGTTATAACTGTGGGGTATGTATACTGAACTTTCCCAGGGAATAAATGTAAGGAATTTAACTTATAGTTTCAAATGTTGGAAACAGAGATAATGCTGCTTAAAAGCCAAAAATCAAGAGTGCAGCTTGAGTCCATGGAGGAAAATACCACATCAAGTGAATTAATAACTATAAAATGAATTACAAAAATGCACTTGAAATACAATATAACTATATTGAGAATTTTTTTCTACCTGAGTCTATACAAAAGATTTAAATTATTCTTTTAGGAAATAATCAATAATTTAATCAATAACTATTAAGATCATGTCATAAAGTAGACAATTAGAAATGACTTTCTTAAACCTATTTGTCCACCAAAATTATCACTGCCTCTAGAATATTGTATAAACAGAAAAATAGACCCAAATTAAATTGCTTTTGTGGGTGTCCACAGCACACATAAATCAAGAGTCATCAAAGTATGAAATTTCAGAAATGTCTGTGATTTTCTTCATTCTTTAAAAAAAATACTTTATTCAAATAGTCATATAAGGCTAATCTTTAGAAAGGGGGAAATAAAGGAGAAAAATGTAACATGTAAAAGATGAAATGGCAGATTGTAGTAAATCTAGAAAGTAGTTTCTTAGGTGAAATTGTGAAATTAATTATTTAAGCAAAATGATACTGACTTTCAGAAATATTTGCTTACATAAGATTTGGATATTGATACATTTTACTGTATGCACATGTGAACACACAATGGATTATTAATTACCATATTTGAGCTTGGTAGGGAAAACTTTAATTCCATAACTGCTCTCAGTGTTAAGTTGAATTTATGCATCTGAATTTCCATCACAACTTTTTTTAAATGGGATGTTAAGCCAAAGGAAGAGCTGCCCTAGAGAATGTCAGAGCTTAAATGATGTGTGTAAAATGAAATGTAACAACGTGTTTTATGAGCAAAACGTGGATTCCTTCTCTCTTCATTTATGATATTTATTTATTAGAGTCGAGCCTCAGAGTTCAAGACTTTGATTATCTAGTTTGTGAAACAGTATTATTTTCAGCGAGAAAAGGACCTTAGAGATTTCCAATAGACAAACTGAGGCCTGAGAAGAGAAACTAGTAATTCAAATTCATGGAGTAAATTATCTGGAGTGATAAAATATAATTCTTGCAATTTCTCAGGTGTTTCTTTAAAAATGACTGGATTAAGGGAAACATACAGAGATGAAACATAGTCATTCCATCTGGTTAATAACATTAGTTCTAATACAAGGTAGAACCGAGTCCATCTGTGTCAACCAGAAACATCAAACCTCCTGCACAGCACTTAACCCCTTTGCTGCTCAGCTTCTCCATCTGTAAACAAAACGTGCCCATATATACATCACAGAACTAGGGGTATTTATTAGTCCTTACTACCAGGAAATCACACTACACTTGCTGCATCTAATTCGCATTAAAATTTCTGTGATACACGTCTCCTTACTAGTCTTACTCTGGAAATGAGTAAACAGAAACGAGGCAGCTAGCAAGTTCAAGATGCCATAATACTATAGGGTAAAGCTGGCATTTGAACCCTAAGGCCAGACTCCTCACCTGTGCATGCAACTGCTTTTCTGCCCTAAAATGGCATTTGCCCTCAAATATGGAATAACAGGTGAGGGTGGGGGGAACATCATTTTAATAAAGCATTTTACCTATATAGAAGATGGTACCTAGAAAGGATGCGGGCCCCTCTCACATTATCATGGGTAATCAGTTCCTGGTCAAATCTCTGTAATGAGTTCCTTTACAAGGAATATTGAGATGGGGCCTACATACATAAGCACCATGGAAAATTTTTTTACTTTACTTTTTGTTTTACTTCTGTATTTCAAATTCCTGTGCACTGAACTCTCTTGAAAGTCACCATAGTAGAAGTTGACCAGTGTGGATAAGACACCTTTCATTTCCACACCAACTACATTTGTTTGATGAAATAGTTTGTTCTCAGCCACATTTCCCTGTGGCTCACCAGTTTGCCTGTTTTTAATCTCCTTTACCTAATCAACATATCATATTCTGCTATTCCATTTAAATAGAAGTAATGCCTCAAAAAAGGTATATCAGTAATGGTTGCAAATTTAAAAATCAATCTCAAGCATTTTAGTAAATGCACTGAACTTGTCCATAAGACAGCTGAGTGGCAGAGAAGGGCGGCCGGTAATGCCTCCATCCAGCTGATTGTGGCCACCAACAGTCCTTACAAAGGGACAAAATTACACCCAAGGGTAGTGCCATTAAACTGGTAAAATGCAGCCCCTTTGTAATCCATCTGAAATGTTTATTTGAATGTTTATTTGAATGTTGTCTCTGGGGAGGACATTGGGCATCAAAGCAGTGTGTGTCCTAATGGTTTAAAAATTAAGATCTCTAGACAACGTCCACGTTGGATCAGGGTCAATGGGGTCTGTCAAGGATTAAAAGTATGTACTTTAAAGTCCTAAAATCTCACACCTCTCAAAGTTTCCCTGACGTTTTCTAAAATGTCTATAAACAACTCAAATTTGGCTTAGATGCACACTTGGCTGAACTCACAAGGCTCACTTTCTTGTGATCCCTTAAGCATTAATCAACAGCATCTTTCTCGATGTGAAACTCTGACTCAAATCAACTTCTGTCTTGGAGAAGAAATGTTAAGTCATTGCCCGAAAAGTTTTTTTTTGTCGTTTCCCAGCTTTCTAAAAAAATAGTTCTTGATTTCATGTCAGAGAGTGAAACTCACTACAGAAACTCATTCATTTCACAAACAACAGTAGAGCATTTATTATATGCTGCATATGAAAAATTTTTTACTATATATATTTCTCATTCACTTAAAAATATCTTTGAAGGTATTCACTATCTTAAAACATGTATCAGTGTATCTATGTGCCATTTCAGCCTCCTGTGGTGAGACTTTTATTAAACGTCAAGGACCATATAATAGCAGAACCCTGGAAGGTATTGTGGTAATATCCTGTTTGTAGTATTGCTCTAAATTCTAAGAAATTCTACAACAAATTTGAAATTATCTTCTAAAGTCAGATTGGCTTTTCTGAAAAATTTCCGTTACTTATCCCTGAAAAATAAGTGCTCTAATCAGTCTTGGAAATGTTATTGAATAATTACTGCAAAGGTCAGTTAAGAAACTCTCATTAGAAAGTTTTATATTGGAATACTTGTTCATGATTTGCATCTAGTTTTCTCTTCATTCATAAATGGTTTTTGAAACATTCTTGTGTTATCATGGATTTGTTACCATATATGTAAATAGTAAAGTCAAACTCACATGGTGTCCCTGAGGAGGAGAAACCAGGAGCGATGCTGGCCGAATTGCATAGATTGTGGTCAAGGTGAAAAGGTAGAGACTGGCTCACCATGCAGCCTTAATCCAGTACCTGTCACTGAGCTCTTGTTTATTCTAAATACTGGCTACGTGGGAAAGAGGGTATCAAAAACACGAGAGCTGCTTTTTCTCTGCCCTCAAGTTGTTCATGATCAAGTTGATTCAAACCAAAATAAGTACTCAAGGTAATTAGCTTTTATCTTATTCAAAATATAGGCTGAAATTAAAAGGTAGAAAACCACCTTTCTGTATGGTTATAGGAAATTTCATCATAAAAAATCTTAACTTTGAGGATAGCAACTTTCTAAGTATGCACAATAAAAATGAGCAGAAATTTCAAAGAATTAGATTTCAAAATTGTCCTTATTCAGTAATTTTCAAAATAATTGATCTTTGTAATGAAGGCTGGACGAAGAAAAATCCTAAACTCTCAGAATCACAAAAACAAACACTGGATTATATTCAGTTTATCCTTTTGGGATAAATCCTATTCTTTGATTCCAGCATATTTTAAAATGGGAATCCAAGGATTAATCAAATACATCAGCTCATTTTCGGGAAAAAAATAGACACATATCTGATTCATATTTATTGTTTCATCTAGTTTGAAGGAGCAGTTTTTAGCCAGGTGATACCGCTTGCTTTGATAGTATATAACAAAGCGCTGCCAAGTCATTGCTGGTTGATTGCAATCATATTCTCTCCAGTTCTTAGAGCATCAACGGAGGAAACACCAGCCAGGGGCATCTTCTGTGTGATCAGACACTAGCCGCTTTTCCTATAGGACATTTGCTCCAATGAGTCTGAGTTTGGAAGAACTCAGATCTGTTGCAAGGACCACCTGTGTTCTTAAAATGTATTCAAGCCCTTTTCTGTGTGGCAGGGTCCATCCTCACCAAGCCAGTGATGTCATCGGGGTGTAAATGGCCCACCGTGAGCACAAACTGCGTGTTCTGGCTCTGCCACCAGGACTGCCTCAGGCAGCTCGGCGATCACAGCTGGTCTGTCTCCTGGCTTGGATGCACCGTACCGCATAATGTGTTAGCAGAGCTGGGGACCATGAAGGAGTGGCCTCTAAGTCATTTCCAAGCAGTGAAACCGCGGGGGCGCCGTAATGCCCGCGCACAACGCCTCCGTCCGACCGTGATGCCCGCGGTCACCTGGAGTCTCACAGGATCGTGGCTCTTGGGATCGCTGGTCCGGCTGACCGCGGCTCCAACCGCCGCTGGCCACCTGGAAATGTGGTCCCGCGTTTCTTAGATCCTTTCTCTGACCACTGAAGCCTCATCTTCCGTCCCATCCATCCTTCTCACCACCGTTCTCTCTCTGCTCCTTCCCACGCGCAGGGCCAATGGAAAGGGGCTTATTCTGACTCTGACTGGTCCGCGATGAGCCTCAAGGATATCTGAGCCAGAAAGACAGGACCGTGTTTCCTAGAAACGTCAGGGGTTTGGGTTATTCTGGGTGGGACCTGGAAGGGTGTCTGTCCAATAAAACTGCTAAAAAAGACTTGAAGTTAAGATGGTTTCCAAGAGAACAGGATTGTTTTATAAAGAAAACCAACTTGCCGAGACGTGTGGTGAAACCTTGCGGGGCGCTGGGCTCTGCCCGCAGTCAGGACGGAGCAGGGGAGCTTCAGAAGCCACAGGGACTCAGCTTTGCTGTGTTACCTCAAAAAAGAGATTGCAAGTGTCCTGAAAGGCCGCCCTTAGCCTTCCCTGTTCTTCCCTCATTTCCGTGGACTGACCCTTCCCGAGGGGCCCCCAGCAGCTGCGGTAGCAGCCCCCTGCTGCTCCCCCAGAGGCGTCCTGGCTTCCGCCCTGCCTGGTCCATGGTCACCGCCAAGCCTCCCAGGACCAAGGTGGTTCGTCGCTGTCCACCTCAAAGGTGCTGAGCGACGTGCATGCGGGTTGGCGCCTTCAGGACCCGAGTTCTTTTTCTCCAGATCAGCCTTTTCCCAGGGTTTGGACTGAACCGCCACAGCTTTTACAAGGTTAAACGTTACGATGCCTGAATGCTGTAGAGGCTTCCGTCGCTGAGAAAGTAAATGAGAAGGAGAGTTTTATTTCCCTCTGGGTTTTGGTGGTTTTCCTCACTGGGAACAAATGCCACCTCTGAATCAGGAGGTACACCCGAGGAAGAAATAAAGAAATCCTGATACTGGGCCAGGGCAGAGCCGCCTTGGAGGTGAAGGGCTTGCATGGCAGCATGGCAGCTCTGCAGCCGCACAGTCAGTCTGCGGTCAACGTGAAAAAGGAGATCGGTAAAGCTGTTCGCTTTGAATCTCTAACAGAGCAAAGGAAAATAATGAAGGTATTTGCCATCAAAAGCCTTAATTCTTATTCATATGATTTAATATCCTAATTTAGGCACAGATTATCATTTTACCACAGAGAAAAAGCAGGGTCAGCCCAGCTCCTTGGAAAAAGTGATTTAGTTTGTTTAAAGAGAAAAATAAGAGTATGTCAGATTGGGCCTCACTACACACACAATTCTGAATCAAACAGAAAAACAAAATGGGTTGCCATAATAGCAGTAGGAAATATAGGTAAATATATGCTGGTAATGCTCCATGGTGGTGCAGGAGACAAGGGCTTGTTGGCTTCAAATGGTGCACGAAATAGTTCCTATTCTTGAGGCACTCATTAAATCGCACCTTTCCCCACACAGGTTCTGAATAAAATGAGTAGCAAAGCAGAGTATCTCCTTGTCACCGCCGCAGTTGAGCATTTTGAAGACTGCGGCGTACACCTTCAAACACGTGGGCTGAAAACCGCACCGTAGAGAAGGTCATCCAAGAGTTCCTACATTTTGCAGGCAGGCCAATTCTTCAGGGAGGGAAACAGAGAAAGGGAGAGGCAGAGAGACACACACACACAATAAAAGAGAGGTGGAGATAGGCTGGCGCACATGCCCAATCTTTCTTTCCAATTAACATCTGTCTAGAGTAGAATGAATAAGCGAGCAAGGAGCTTTATTCCAGCGGAGTCACTACCATGGAACGTCAGGAGGAGAGGGAGAAGACTCTCTCCATGAAGATATGCATAAAAGAGATAAAAGCCAGTGAACAGAAGTACAAAAAATTAGCAAAAACAGCTTTAAAGTAAAAACAACCCTCCGTCTTCGATCCTTTATCTGAATGAATATTGTAAGCTAACTATTAACCTATAGATACAAGGTAATAAGGAGAGAATTCTCCATAGGGAACAGTCATGACCACAGGTCAACATGATTGCCAGCAGTCTGCATTTAGAACATCCGGAAGAGCCTTTGGAGTGTTGCGTGGGGCATGCGCCCTTTCGTCCTGCAGAGCTCAGGGTGAGGCCCCAGACCCCACGGAGGGTGCCTCCCAACCTCTGTCCACCCCTCCGCCAGCCTTTCACCTCTGGTTTCACCATCCCGAGAAGCCTGTCCTTTCAGATAAAGGATTCCGTTCAGCGTTTCTGCAAAGGCTCCTTCTAAAACTGCCTCACTATCATACCTGCTTCAAATAATAGGGCATGGCAAATATCTCGAAAAAATATTTTGTCATATGAAACATTATGTTGCTTGAGATTCATATTGGATAAAAGTCTTCTATCAATATTTGCAGCCCTTCATCCGAATCACAAAAAGAAAACATCTCAAGCCAAGTCCTTTACCACATAGTATAATTTAATTTTCGCAGGGAGTAGAAACAATTTTGCTCGACATGTTGGAATTCTCTCGTGTTTTTCCCCCATCGTCTTCTGTTATGGGCCCTTCCACTGACATCAACCTTTTGACTTCTGGGCCAGCTAACTGCAGGGTGGCTGTGGCATAGAGCAGAAATAACCTTCAAAGTTGCCGCCTTTCAGCACGGAGATTCTAGGGATGTAACAGTGGCTGCTGAGGTAGTCAGTCCTGTGTGTTAGAACAATTCTCATGCAAAAGTGAAGCCAACACATCCTACAGATTTCTACTAAAATAATTCTAAGAGGGGAGTCTGTGACAGAATTCGCCATGAAGCTAAACAACAAAGCATGTCTGAGGGGGCTGGTCCTATTTGGAGAGCCATCGTTAAGACATCCGACCTTCCAGAATAGTCAGGGTTCTCCCTGAAACAAAAGCAATAGGTTGTGTGTGCACATGTGTGTGTACGTGTGCAGAGAGGTAGAAAGAGAAAGATTTATTGTAAGGAATTGCTTGTGCTGTTGAGGATGCTGGCAAGTCCCAAATCTGCAGGGTGGTCCAGCAGGCTGAGTACTCCGGGAAGACCTGCAGTCCGAGTCAGAGGCACTCTGCTCCAGATTCCCACAAACCATTGAAAGTTTATGGAAGCGTTTACTCCTTGTATACACGGGAAGCGCTTTATTCTGGGAATCCCATTTTGCTCATTTGTAAACATGTGGTTCAGGTACACAACCTTCGAGCACTTGCTGCATATCAGGCAAACAGCAGGATCAGATCTGGCTTTTAGGATAACTCAGGCCTCAGTTCAGATGAGGTAGCATGGCAATTGCCAAAACTTAAATAATGACCCCAGCATGAAACGTAACTTGTATTTTTCCCACACTGTTTCCTCTCTAAACAAAACACTACAAACTCACAGCCATTTGTTTTCCCCTCCATCTATGTCCCCATTTACACTTTCAGAACACATGCTCAAGTCAGTGGCATTTCAGACTGGATGTAATTTTGTTATTGGGATGCAAAAGCCAAGACAGCCCCCGTCAGGAAGGACCCCAGACTGTCAATCCCAGAGCAGGGTCGGGTCCCTGAGTGGCCGGCGTGAGCATGGGCCTCCCAGCCGCCCCGTGTGACTGCTCTGCCCTGCTCCAAATCCACTTTGCACAGGAATGTTAACATTTTTAGTTTGAAAATGAAAGTAAAGTGAAAGATGCTTTCAGCTGCGGAAAGTGCCCAGTGCTGATGTTCGCACTGAGGGTAGCGTCCCTTCTTCTGCCATGTATGTCATGCAATGGATCGAGAAAGTTATAGGGAAGTTGTGAATTGCACATGGGAGATAATTTTTTTTTTAATTCCTAACTAGAAATTGAAACACTGAAGAACAGTTTTACCGTCAGGTTTCTTAGCAAGGTCTCCGTGTTTATGTGCACTGACAATACGAAACATGAGAAGCATCCCAAGGTGTGTATGTAAGCATTGATCTGATAATGTTAACGCACTTAAAGTGTAACCTAATGGATGTGGCACATTTCTGATCTACGTCAATTATAAAGAATGGCTTAAAAATGTATATAATTTTTTTTTCTTCAAGAGCTCAAAGATAGATATGAATACATTGTCTGTAATAGATACAATTGCTACCTATTGAATTTTCTAATCTCATGACCACTGAGAATTTTTTTACTTTAAAGAGTAAAAGTAGGGAAAATAATAGAAATGTGTAGGTTTTTTTAATGCTCATTTTCAGGTGTACAGACAAATGCATTTACATTTAGGCCCTGCCACATCTTAGAGCGATTATTCTCTTATACAGAGAACTTACATGCATAAGCAATCATAGACCAGGGTCCCCATTATAATGTGAACCTGTGGAACTAGTGTGTGAACCTTTGCCACATACCCTCCAGGTTTGCTAATGTTATTTCTTCCACTTGAAATGATTCTCCCTATTCTTCTCTGAATGTCCAAGTGTAGCCCATCTGAAATGCCACTTTCTCTATAAATATTCCTCCCCTATCCATCTCTGCTAAACTTAATCTCTTCTGAAACTCATATAACTTCCCAGCTCCCTCCCTTCCTGGAGTCTCCAATTTGTTCCTTCTGTGGCTGTCTTCTCATCCTTAGAAGACCAATCCCTAAAGGGAGGGTCCCCATCATTTTCAGCAGAGTGCTTTTAATAGAGTAGGTGCACAGTGAATATTCACGGAAACATTGAGTATTGGTTGAAATATTGAAATATTGACTTAGGAAAAAAAACCCTTGCAGACATCCCAGAACTGGTTCTAGGACTGAAATAGCTCTAGCGATTTGAAAAGTACTGTACTGTCTGGGTCTACACTGTAATCATCAAACAGTCTCAATTTTCTTTATAAGCTGAATGCGAGAGCCTTAGAAGTTGAGGAAACTGGAGAGGAGTGTTTGGTTTTATTCTATAAAGTGCATTTCCTTTGGTTCCCGTGACTTTCACAAATTGCCAATGTTGAGAAGATGGTTACTTGTGGAGATTTTAATGGGACTATGCTCTAAGGATTAATCACTTCAAAGTACAGATAAAGAGTTTGTCAAAGAATAAATCTGGAGAAACACATGAATCGCATAAAGCAGAAGCATCGTTGTAAGATTAGGAGAGAGGTGACTATGGAATTCAAGAAGTAGATGTGCCCCTGGGAGGTTTGATGGCTTATGTCCCTCTGAGACTGACGGTCATACGTTCGTTCATTTTTTTATTCTATGAGTATTTATTGAGCAGCTATATTTTAAGTCCGGTATTCTTCTAGTTGCTGAGGGGACATCGGCAAACACATTCCTTGCACACAGTAAACACATATATAAAATCAGTAAGGTGACAAAGAGGGTCATGAAACTGTGTGAGGTTATGAGGGAGGGTCTCTGGGATAAGACATTAAGTGAGCAGCCTTGAATGAAAGGGCCGTGGATGTGTTATGAATATGCAAAGGTGAGCTTGCAGAGCTGGGGCAGGGGTGTGTGTGTGTGTGGGGGGGGGGAACAGCAAGTGCCAATGCCCTGAGGCAGAAAGTCAGGAGTGTGCCTGGGGAAGAGTAAGGAGACCATTATGGTCCGAGCAAAAGAACAAGCAACATGGTTAAGATTTGGGATCTTATACCAAGAGAGATGGGAACCTACTGGAGGGCGGACTCACTGTGATTTGGCTCGAGCTTTAAAACGGCCACTGTGGCTCCTGTGTGAAGAGCAGGGCAGACCAGGGGCCTGGTGATGAGCAAGGAAGCCCGGGGACCAGTCAGGACAGCATGGCAGGATCCCAGGCAGGAGATGTAATGGCTCACGTTAGGGCGCAGTGGTGAGCAGTGGCCGCAGTCTGGATATACTTCAGGTTAGAACCAAGGTCAAAGTATTCTTTAAAACCTTTACTAAGAAGATTCTATGAGATACAGATGAAAGGAAAGCCTCTTTCCTAAGGAGACCCCACGATATCGTACTTATCATGGCCACTTACCCTCCAGGGAGTGCGTCTGTTAGGACTGACCCTAGTTCTCAGAGAGGCGTGGACGCAGAGCTCCGGACCTACTGTGCTTCCTGCCAGCTGCACGGTTTCCCGGTTTTCTTCCATGTACCCTAGAAAAGGCCACATGTAAAGTATTTTTAGCATTTAGGACAGATTCTGAATATTGACTAAATGGTTAGCTTCATAAAAAAATCATTACCATCCTATTTTCAAAAGATTAGTATAGTGATTTCTAGCAGTGCTTTGAATTTTGTAGGCCTTCCAAAATAATGCAATTATTCATATTTGAGCAAATTTAATAAGTGTGCTATGTGGGGATGCTTACATTTAATTAAGGATATTTTCTTTGTTGCCTTGTTTATAAATATGTGCTTAAAATTTAAATGTTTTTAAAAGCACACCTGAAGAGACAATTTGACAAAATTATTTCTAAGGGTAAGGTGCATGTTTATTGCTAGTCCTGACTATTCATAAATTTATTAATTCTGAAATGTTAGCCAATGATTTTTTTTTAATTCTGAAAAATTTCTCACTATGCATTTACTTTAAAACATTAACCAATCAGCTAACAGATTTTATTGTAATGATGGTATTGTGCTAAATAATATATATATACATTTTTTTTGGAAATTAGGGTTCTAACCAGATCTTTCCTTCTTGGTCTTAAATAAGAATCTAAATATTCTTAGAGAGTCTTAGCTGCTATTATATTTAGACTGCTAAAGCATGATGCAAATGATCATATTTTAATTGGGAAATTCGGACACTAACATTAAAAATGTCTTCCCCGTCACATACTTGTGAGTCATTTTTTCTTCACAAGATTCTCTTCTGCATATTTCTACTAGACCCACACCTGACTCAAATAAACTCTCAGCCTCTTGAGTCAAGCATTGATTTCTCTCTTTCCCATCTCCTTCCCCTGGAAACTCAAATGGAGTGTGAATGCACTGTGCATCTCTTGATGGCCCCTAAAATGCTTATTCTGGCTGAGAGGTGGGAAGAATAACAGAGAGCTGGATATAGCCCCTGCTTTCTGAACATCTGAATCCTAAATGATCATGTAAGGCAGGTGATCTAAGGAAAAGCTTGCCATCAGCCTTCAGAGGCCAAATAATAAATATCTGGTGACTCCTACCAACTGCTTATTCTTGAAGAAAAAAACCCAGCATTGTGCCAAGTATCCAAAGTGAAATGTTGACCTTTTTTCCTGTTCCATCCGAGACTGGTTCTGCCGCATCTTATAAGGCATCTCCCTTTGGGTCCTTCTGTTGGCTTCATTCCTCGGTGCTGGGCAATCAGGGGTGAGGGGAGAACCTGCCGGTGTAAGTGGGAGGTGTAAGGGTATAAGAAAAGAGGAAGCATTATCTTCTAGCCAGGATTATTCATTCAACATATTTATACTGGAATACAGATATATTACAATACAGAAGGGAACAGGGTCTGTTGAAGTGGGTACACCCACCAGAGGCATTCAGGGCAGCACTGTGTATCTGCTGCAAACAGTCCCACAGTTATGTAGTGCCTAAGGCCCCTTCTGATGAAAAGCTTTCATGTCCCCATACAGTTGTTAAGGGGAACTCGTGACTTTTCCTGTTTTAGGAGCTATGATGTATGCATGTAGATTCACTATAAGGATAGAAAAATTTATCTGTCAGAGTCACTGATGCTTAATTCTATCTTTCTGGAAATTGGATTGGTTGAAAGTCAGGCATGTTTAAACACTAACTGCATTTTTTAGATGTTTTTAAAAGATTATGTAAGAGTAGAAATTGGAGTGTATTATCCTGTGCATCTTCTATTTAGCCTTCTGTTCTATTTTCAATGAATGCACTAAATATGATGAAAGAGCATAATCAAATGGTTATTTGGTAGTTTAATAGGTTTCAGGGTCCAAAATGTTCTAATCCCATTAACAAAAAAGTACATTGCCTCTCAAAATAACAAATATCTCAAATATTTAAGTTAATGAACTAATCATTACCATTAGAAATATTTTCTCTTAGAGCTTTATGACTATAACAAATAATTCTTCTTGAAATTATATATTGAAATTTAGTAACATAATATAAAAATAATGGAGCTCTCTTTTTATAATGTGTTGACAATAAAATTCATAGTCTGCACTATGTTGACTTTGTAAGGCCTAATTATTAAAAAAAAGGATATTGAATTATGTATAATTAAAATTGTGTATTCTACCGAAAGATAAATCTTGAGTGGTTCTACTTAATAAACATTGTTACAGGAGGAATTTTTGTTATCTGAAAATATCATTTATTCTGCGTAGCAAGTTTGGCTTCATCACTGTATACTGCCTCAGAAGTTACAGGGGAAAGTGTAAAGCATACCAAAAAAAAAAAAAATCTGTGGTTTTTCTATTCAATAAAATTTTTCCCAGATAGGTAAATAGCTGTTGAGTCTATTCCCACTCTGTAAAATGTTGAAGCCAATGAAAAAGTAGGAACCAGCCAAATAAAAGGGCACATACCCTGTTCCTATGAGCAATAAATACTTATTTAGGGAATGAAGGAACGACAGAATCTAGGCGAGCTGGTTTGAATCCTATTCTCCGTGTTCAGTTTGACATGCCTATTTATCGCACTTCAATAAAAGTGAATTGCAGACTTTAGGGATATTGTATCCCATGCAGACTAGAAATGTAGAATTGAACAGCATCAGTTTCTAAAGGTTCCATGCATATTATTCCAGTTCTGTTTCGTGGGGAAGTTATGTACCATGTTTTTAAAGTTTCAATAAACCCTTCATCTGGAAGCCAGTAAAATTCAACAAAATTCATGATGCGTACTTAGATTTTCTGTAATTCCACAAGTTCTTAAGAAGTCTGGAATTCTCTTAAGCAACATCACCCAAATTCTTCATTTAAATTGGGGGAAAGCAGTTTATACTCTAAAATTAGTTTTAATCTTAAATATCCACAGATTTTGTAAAGTGGAACTAAATCAGCTTCCGATAATACTGTGGAAGAAACACACTCTATCTGTTAAGATACTAACACAAACTTTATGCTTTTACTTTATAAATGAAAAATTGTAAACATAATTTCCCCTGTAGCAGAGAAAATTGATTTTCTTTGAAGGAGGAAGATGTGTAACTGGTAAGAAAATAAAAGGAAAGAATATTAATTGGATGGCAGGAATAGGGCACCATTTTGCTCTTACTGTGAGGCCAACAACTTTAAAAGGTTGCCTCTTATACCTTAGACATGTGCTGTTGTTTATTACAGGAGAATCAGCATTCTAATTTTTGGAGATCATGTACATGTCCAGTCCTGACCCATATTTATACTACAAATAAAATTTTAATTGTTACTTCAGTGTAAGTCCCATCCCAACCATCATTTATCCATGTTTGGATATTTGAAAACTGCTCTTCCATCTTAATTTCTGCTGCTAGCACATTATTAACACAATAACATGTTTTCCACCCATAGGTTCAGCAGATGTTGCAGGTGGCAGTGTTTAGAAAGATGACAATGACAGGAAATGGACTGAGGATGCTCACTACAGCACACCGACAGGCAGGACAGGGATGAGCCCAAGAAATCTGGTCCAAGTTTGAAAGAACTTCCTTGTGTTGAAAATTTGGAATAGTTTCAGAGTTTTGTTTGATGATGACAGTGAAACTTATGAGGGAGTAAGAAGGGAGCCATTGAAACCATGAAATTCTCTAATACTGATACCCCAACTGGTTCTAGCTTTCAGTCACCAGCATCGAGGAGCACCGCAACGCTCATACCTGAGAGCTGGAACAGAAACTCCCCAGCTCGTTGGAAATTTCTTAGGTACCAAACAGAAAGGTGGCAGAAGGCGGGCGTTACCCAGTAATCAAAAAATAATTTGCCAGCTTTCATTCATATCCATATATTTTATCTCTTTGAAACACCTTTGCAAGAAAATTTATAAAAGGCTAAATATATATATATAAATACATTCATACATACATAAAAATGACAGAGGGAAAGGTATAAGTCAGGAAATGGCTTTTCAGTTTCTCCTGAGGCAGCTTCCTAAGAAGCAAATAGGAGCTAGACAACAGTCTAATAGAGAAACCAGAAAGCATACAGTTATATGAGGAGCAAAGAGAAGAATGAAATTCTTATACCAGACACAAAATGCGGAAAGCATCATGGTTAGAAAATTTATGCAGGTCTCACTTATAACTCTGCTTTTTATATTTTTAGCTTTTTGATCAAAATTTTGACCCAAGGTCAGCATATTTTTTTTGCTTCCAGATCTCATTTGTAAGGACTGAAATTTTCGTTAGTATTCTCCTGTACAAGCAAGATGATGTACTGACTCTGAGGCAGAGCTCATTGCTGTCTCTTAAATACACCAGGTTCTACCCATCAGCTTCAGCTCAAGACTAAGTACACTGGGCTCCAAAGCACTCAAAAAAAGAGGGGAAATGTTTCTCTTGTCAGGCATGGGTAATTCTCTTTAACCTAACTTCCCTGGGAAATAAGCATGACCGTATCTTGGGATTCTCTGGGACCGCTGTACTGAACAAGGCTAAGTCCCATTATCTGCACTATCTTTGGGATGAACCATTCCAGGAACAACTTTAAATATCATGACATGAGTGTACAATATTGAGTCCTCCTGTGAAAATGATTATCTTAAAATTTATATTCATTGTTTCCATATAAACTTATGGTGAACCATTGAAAGTTTATAGTTGATACTTAAAAGGCTTCCAAAATCCTCCCCTAAAATATTTGCAAAAATATTTTGTATTTCCTACAGCATAAACTTGCAAATGGTATAGTTCTAGTATTAAGTTGCTGGACTTTTCATTCCATAAGGATCTAACAAAAGAGAACTGTAATGAGATTTCTTGTAATTTAGGATTCATTATCTTATGTTTTTCTACAAAAAAAATATTCTGAATGACTGGTATACTTCTAGTGATCAATAAAAATTATCCATCCTATCTATACTATAGAAAAACTCAAATAAGTACATTGAAATGTAATCACTTAAAATGTTCTGTACCTTTCTTGCTTACCTCCAAACTCCCTAAAATTTTACAGCTTAGAAAATGTCTTACTTTCACTTGCAATTAACAAAAGTTTCACTCTGATAATTTTTCTAATTCCATTGTTTCTTTAAATTTAAGATATTCATTTGGTGGGTCCCAAATTCCACAACCAATATAAGATTCTGGAGATAAAGTGTGTTATATTTACTTTTTTCATCCATGTACATACAAAATGTAAAAACTTAATTTTATTTTTAATTGGGCATAGTCAGCTCTGAGCATAACTGCTCTGCCTTAAATTTATAACTATTGCCTCTGGCTTTCCGCTTTAGGTCAGTTATGTGGATGTATATGACACATGGGCAAAAACCTCTGACCCTGGACCCCAGGACACTGTCCGTTCTGACTTTTCTAATGTTAAGACGCCACAGGGAGCTCGCCAGGAAAGCACACCACTCTTGCTGTGTGACACAGGTTAGATTTCTTTTTTTTACACTAAAATAGGCAAAATACATCCCTTAGTTTGCGATATAGTACATCATAAAACAAAAACATTTCCTTATTTTGCCCATCATTCCTTCTCCTATTCATTCCGCAAAACCAGAAATGAACTTGGTTAACTTTTATCTTACATTTAAGAGTCCTCAGATAATCACCTTTAAAATGTAATAACATTTTTTCGTTTAAAGGATCACACCATTCATACCTAAAAATTAACTGCAAATTAAGCAGCTAATTGTGAAACCCCAAAAATTCAAATCGAGCTCAATGTTCCTAAGAAACAGGGAGACACATGTCACAGTTCACTGCTTTCCAGGTCAGAGCTGTGATCAGACAGTCCCCACTCTAGGATGCTCCTGCAAGATAAAGCCACTTGACTTCCCGGGAAGCTTTGTCTGGAGATTGAAGGACAAGTGGGTCATGTTGTTTAGTGATGCTCTGCATCTGATTAATGACTGTTGGGTTTAGCTTGCCTGTGACTTTGCGTATATACACCCACCCACCCCCAAAAATAAAACTATATTACACAAACCAAAATTATCCTATCATGTCTTCTCATTTCTAGAAGTGTGAATCAAAGATAGTTTAAAAATCTCATAACAATGTTACAGAAAAGAAAAAAAATGGCTTCCTTTGGGCTTACTGTCTGGAAAACCTATATTCCAGAAACTAATGATTTTCTGCCTAAATGTTAAGCATATAAATCATCTAGGATCACTTTCAAATAGTAGCCAGTGGGAGCTATGATTGTACTCTATAAGCATGTGTTTAAATGGTCAGAAATTACCTTCAAATGTAAAATTAACGATCATTTGCTTGAGGTTTATGTGAGCATTGCGTAAGTCCATCTGAGGGAGCCGCTGTCTGGGCTGCTATACCATGTCGCATTGTTTCATTTCCCATGTTTCTGTGTCTATGCAACCACTCCAGTTTCATTTGTCAGCAACTGTCTGTTTACTGGGCTTCCTGTTATTAATTATGGGAAACAGGTTTTCTTGAAATATATTAGGACTCTTTTTAACTCTTGTCCAGACACTTCAAGGCAAGATATTGATGATTCCTTTAATGTTTGTACAAAGCCGGAAACTTGAGTTAAAATACATTGTTGCCTCATGTAGCTGACAACTTCTTATTTCTCCCACACCCAAAAAAACCCCACACAGAAATAACAAGAAACAGTCACAGCAGCCTTTACCCCTCTCATGAGACCCTAAGGTAACAGAGTTGGGTGCTTTCTTCATCGGCCACAACACTGAGTTAACAATCATAGTACAAATTCTGAACTCAGACCACAAAAACGTTTCAAAAACCAACTCAACTGGTAAGTGCTAAAAGACAAAAGGTATATTCTAATGCAAATGTATCCATAAAGAAAGAAAAATACTTCCCTGATTATTGGCATATTACAAAGCTTTTCATATAGTAACATCTGGTCAGTCCATCTAGCTCTGTCTTTGAAATAGGAGCAAATATACTTGCCTGCATTAAAATCATAAAGGATCCAAGCCATCTGGAAGTTTTAGAAGAAAGCAAAATAGTTATGGGGGGAAAATCCAGATTAAAAAATGCAGATGTTTAATGGGGCTGTCAGTTATGTTATGAGGAAATAAGAGCAGAAATAACCAGAAGCCAGTGATGGAAAATTAAAATAGTTTCATGAGCCATTGCCAAGCTAAAAGCAATGGAATTGGTAACATAATATGGGACAGGGGCTTTCTAAATTGAGATATGAAAATGTTACCATGTGCAATTTTGTAAATTAGCTATTTCAAAAAAAAATCTTTTTCATTAAAGCACAATAAAAGTTTTTCAGCCTCTCCTCTCTCTCTTTGGTCATTAACATCGGGCAGTTACTCGGAGTTGGGCTTTCATCAATGACAAGCTCTCGCCCCACCCTCCTCGCCCCCTTTATAAGACCCTCTAATACTGCCGAGTGGCCAGAAATTACAGATGCGAGAAGAGCGGCAAATGACGGCCAGGCCCCTCCCCCAGAGCCCCGGCAGTCAAAGCCCCGTCGGACGGGCCTGAAAGCAGCTCGCGGGGAGACAAAGACACAAAGATTCCATTTTCTCAGGGAAAACAGATTTCATGTGTAAAACACTAGTGAGAAAAATTGAAAGCTGATACATACGTGCAATTTTAGAGAAGCAAGGCTGAATATTTCAAGACTGAAATTGTATTTGATTGCATCAACACCTAACAAATGTTTAACCTAAAAGTCTTTTCAGTCTGTACAAGACATTCAGGGCAAGATACATGTATTTTTTTAAGCGCATGGTTAAAAGAGAAAAAGAATCTTGAGCTCGGTAGAGAGAGGTTGATCACATACTACTGATGCATAAAGAATTAACACTGGCTCACATCACAGTCTACAAAATAAAGGGAGAAAGTTAAAAAAAACAACTATTGAATCAAAGGGCTCAGGAAGATAATATTAAATCCTTATGAGTATGTTTCCTATAAAAAGAACCCCTCCCAGCAGCCCTAGGATATCATTACGGAAGAGGCAGCAAGTACTTTATTAGCGATTCAGCCCTTGGGTGTCTGAGGCTGGCCAAGCATACACGTTTTAGCTTGTGAGCCCAGGGCGCTGGGCTTCTGGCTCCCAACGGCGGGGCTGCCTGCGTGGCCTCCACACCACGCCGGGCAGCGTGTAGGTGCGAGGCTGGGAAACAAAGGAGATGATCATGTACATGGAAGGTCATGCTTTCCTTCCTACCCACATTCATGTGTGCCAGGATAGCCTTTTGGGATGAAAAGAGAAATAGGTGAGAAAAGAAGAAATAACAAAATGAATTAGGGAATTAATATGTACCATATCTTCAAGGACTATCATAAATATATTACAAATCAATATGCAGAGAGAGAAGAGAGAGGGAGAGAATGAAGTTTTAATTTAAAACAGTCTTTTAAAGCAAGGGAGGGAGTTTCACCTGCCTTTTTAGATCTTTAACTTTGATATGTGTTTGTATTTCCTAAATTTCATAAGCCACACAAAGCAAATTCAGTTCTATACGGAAAGGGATGGTGAGGCCTTATTTTTACTGAAGGGTGATTGGCACACGGTGTCCTATTAGTGTCAGGTGCACATCATGGCGATCTGATGTTTTTATGCATTATAAGTCTGGTCACCCTCTGCCGCCAAGCAGAGTCGTTACGTATCATTAACTAATTCCCTGTGCTGTGCATTCCATATCCATGACTTTGGTGTTTTGTAACTGGAAGTTCGTACTTCTTAATCACCTTCTCTTATTTTGCCTCTTCCGCCCAACTCTCTCCCCATTTGGCAACAATAATTTGTCCTCTGGATCTGAGTCTGTTTCAGTTTTATTTTGTTTTTTCATTTGTTTGTTAGATTCCACATATAAGTGGAATGACATGGGGGTTGTCTTTTTCTGCTGACTTATTTCACTGAGCACCATATCCTATAGGTCCTTCCATGTTGTAGCAGCTGGAAAGGTTTCATTCTTTTTTTGGTCGAGTAACACTCCAATGTATATTGTACCATTTCTTTTTTATTCATTCATCTATCACTGGACACCTCCAGATCTTGGCTATGGTCAATAATACTGCAACGAACATAGGGGTGCATATATCTCTTCGAATTGACGTTTTCATTTTCCTCAGACAAGTATCCAGAAGTGGAGTTGCTAGATCATTCGTTATTTCTATTTTTACATTTTTGAGGAGCCTCCATACTGTTTTCCATAGTGGCTGCACCAATTTACAATCCCACCAACAGTGTGAGGGTTCTCTTTTCTCTACATCCTCTTTAACACTTCTCATTTCTTTGTCTTTTTGATAATAGCCTTTCTGAAAGGTGTGAGGTGATATTCGCTGTGGTTTTGATTTGCATTCTCCTGGGAATTAGTGAAGTAGAGCATCTTTTCATGCACCTGTTGCCATCTGTATGTCTTCTTTGGAAAAATGTCTATTCAAATCCTCTGTCCATTTTTTCATCAAGTTTTTTTATATGGAGTTGTGTGAGTCCTCTCTATGTTTTGGATATTAACCTCTTATCAGATGTGTGATTCGCAGGTATCTTCTCCCACTCAGTAAGTCACCTTTTCATTTTGTTGATGGTTTCCTTCACTGTGTAAAAGCTTTTTAGCGTGATTTCATCCCATTTGTGTATTTTGTCTTTTGTTACCCTTGCCTGGGGAGACTGGCCCACAAAAATAATATTGCTAAGACAGATGGCAAAGAGCTTACTATGTTCCTTCTTTCTCAAATTAAGTCTTTGTACAACCCCATCCATTCAATGGTGTTCTGTTCTTAGTAGTTAGGAACAATATTTGCAGAATACTTAGAATATACAATGGAAAATGTTAGACCATTAATGAGTTAAGATGTAGTGAATAGTAGGTGTCAGGGGTTATAAACCAAGAAAGTGCACTGGGAATATTTTATTTAAAAAAATTACAATAAATTTTCAAAAAATTGATGGTATATTTTGTACTCTACCACTCTCCTTCAAGTTTTTCCATTTCTTAAATTTCTTCAGTCAATAGGAATATCAGAGACAGAAAGGGAACTAACAAATTATTTCATAATCTAATAAAAGATGACTGAAAAAATGAGAATATTAGGCAAATCCTATGTTTGTTGAAATGTTTGTGTAAAACACAAACTCTTTATTCCCACGACAGTATTCATGTCAGGATACATTCTAGCCATCCTTTCCAGTCTAATCAAAATAATATATAACATTTTAAACAAAATACTTAAAATAGTAATTAATAAAATTTATACTGAATTTGAGCTACTAAAAATAATCCAAGTGCTCAATACATTTATCTATTTGCTGTTAAAAAGGAGTGTGGTGGAGCCCTTGTTTGGGAATTTGGGGGCATAACTCCTTATACATACTCAGCCTCTGTAATTTTAGTGAATCTTGGAGCCTCAGTTTCCCTATTAGTAATATGAAGAATTTTGCCAATTATAGGAAATTGTGTGCGGATCAATCTACCAAGGCAACATTTACTCGAAAATACTAACATATGTGTGTGCCTGGTTAGGGGGGAATTTAAAACTTCTGCTGTGTTTTAAAACTTTAAAATTTAATATGATAGGAAGTCCCTGGTGAACTCAGTAAAATCAATCAGTCCAAAGTTATGTAATCACCGTATGACAAACACCTGGCTCACTGGTGTATTTGTGTACTTCTCAGAATGTTTCAACATTCTGCAGCATTAAATCTGATGCTCTATGATCTTAAATTTCTTGAAGTATATCCTGACATATTTATTTATACCAACTTTCGTACCCCATTACTCATTTTCCTGCTAAGAGGGTTGCACAGAGTAGCTGAGGGGGGCAGAGTGAATCAGAGCGGCACCCAGGACTCCAGCCAGAACCCGAGTTATTTGAAGCCTCTCCGCTTACTGCCAAGCCCCCTGTTTCTGGTCTGAAGACTTGGGAGTAGCAGTGGAAGGTGTGCGAAGGTGTACGAGGCTGCCCCACACACTTGCTCGCCCCCCCAGCCAGCAGGGAGGCTCACTCCCACCTTCTCTCTTCCGGAGCCGAGGGCTACAGCCTCCCTCCAGGCGCCAAGCAGCAGGGAGGAAATTTATGGGAAGAAAACATTGGTATAGGATAGATGTTCAGTCTTTAAAATGAAAGTAATAGAATTATATTTCTGAAGAGAGAATCCATTATATCCAACCTAAAGATCAACAAACTTATAAATTCTAAACTGTCTTACAGTATTTTTTAACAAAATACCAGAATTCTCTATTCAATAGTAAAAAGGAGAAAAAAAAACACATTTGCTTGTCTTCATTTAACCTAACTGAAATGGAGAAAAATGACATTCATAATCACATTTGATATTCTCTTTTTGAAACTCAGCTGTTGCTGTGCTGGAAGGATGATAGGAAGATAGCATACTATTATTTAGATGGACCGATTAGTCTCTTTTGAGAAATTAGATCACGAAAACAAAGCAAATATATTTAATATATTTGGGAATAAAATCTACATTTATTTAACAATTGTATTCATATTATTTAAAAATTTTAAATCTTTTACACATGAGGAATACATCCAAAGAAAATAATCCTTATAATTAATCATCAGAGTGGAGGTAGCCAAAACCGTTCTGTTTTATCCTTCCAGGATCTCTGGTTATCTGACATGACTTATTTTACGGGGGGAGAGTCCCAGAAAATGTGTTCAGGGCTAAAGTAACAGCCTTAGAAAAGGGAAACTTTTGGATATGAAGTTGGCAGATCTCCATGGATTGTTGGGTTGGAAAACACTCCCATAAGAGAATAAAAATCAATCAGCTGATTTTCTTAGCATGGCCTGAGTTTCACATAATTAATCTCTTTTTGTTTTGTACAGGGATCTGAGCAAAATTACCATCAAATCCATAAAGAAAACTGAAGGAATTTGATCTCCCATGACAAAAGTTTCAAGAAACATGTGATGTCTCCGGAGAAGAGCTTCACTGTGCCCCAAATCAGGACATGATTCAGGTGCGTCGTTTCTTCTGCTCTGCTGGAATGCCTTGTCCTTTCCATTCCAGATCCTTTCTCCTTCTTTTTACCCAGTCTCTCTCTCTCTCTTCCTTTTCTCCCTTTCATTAACAGATGTCTTTTGTAACTGATGTTGTTCAATGCCCTTTCATCGAGTGCATGCCACATCACTTAGGCAAACCATTCCTTGTGGTACGTAAATACGCGCTGGATGAGATTGGAGGCCAGGAGACACTTAGACCGTCTCATCAGGGAGGTTATAATAAGCATCCTGGAGCCACAGAATGCGACCCTGTATTCAAATAATAGCTTTCATCGTTTCTCTTTTAAAATATAAAAGTAAACATTGAAGCCCTTTGAAGAACTTAAGCAAACAACACACATGTGAAAATAGATTAGTAAGCCTTTGAAAAAAATCCTTGGGTAAAACCTGTAAAGAACCTTACCAGGTTTTCAAGAAAGACCTCCAGGTCAATGATGGCTTTTAATAAGATACATGACAATCTCAATACTGAGAATCATTACTATGTGCCCTCTGTGCCATTTTATGTTCCCAGCAGAGTTTTTCTTTTCTCAATCCAGAGTGTCCAGGGATGTCTACTTTTCTCTGTGTGTAAAGCATATTTAAGTGGTCCCCCAAAGCTGTGCTGATTTAAAAAAAAAAAAGCCAAAAAATAAAAACCACACAACTTTGTCAAGCGGTCAGTCTGGACCTAGAGGATTATAGGTAAGAGGGACAAAATGAAGGGTTGAAAGCTATAATTTCTATTTCTGTGATGGCAGCTGGATCAGCTCTTGGAAGTGAAGCAGTTTAAAGAAGCAGCCACTTCAGCACAGCGTCTGGGAAGGAGGCGCTTCTGATGTAACAGTAGGTCGGGCACCAGGAGGCAGGGGTTCCTCGCCGGTCTCTTGCCCTGCTGCCCCTGCCCCCCTCTCCCAGGCATGCCCTCGCCCCCACTGCCCATTCGATGCCATCCCTGTCTTGGCAAGTCCATCTCTGACTTTCCTTACTCCTATTTTCTTGCCTTTTTGCTTTTTTTTTTTTCTTTAACACAAGTTGTTTGGCATCTGACTGTTGTTCCAGGATGGGTATCCTAGAAAACAGAGAATATGTTTTAACAGGAGACACTGCATCTCAAAGGGCTTCCTCATTGCATCAGACACTAGTTCATTCTTGAACTTGCTCTGGCTGTAGATTTTTTCAGGAAAAGTCTCTCCCTGGAATGGTTTTAAAGGGCATGCATGCACATGTGGGTGTCAGGCAATCAAACTTGTAGATGGAGTATTTTGAAGAATGAATTATAATAGTAACAGGATCACCAATAAAATGATGAGAAATATGGGTGCCAGTCTAGCTTACATAACATTAACTATAATTTGGGGAGCTTATTCTCTCACTGGAATTAACAGAACCATAGAGCTCATAGGAAGTATAGAAATTTTGTAATACAGCTCTCATATTGAAGTGAAGAAAATGAAGCCCGTAAAATAAACTGTTCTAAATTATTCTGCTTGCACCTAAGTACCATTGGTCTAATGTTAGTTTTGCTATTTAGACAAAAAAAAAAATATTTTGCCAGGAACTAGTTAGACATGTTTGATAGTATAATCATTTAAATATACATGCAGTAAAATATAATTATCATTCAATGGGCAAAAATAATGAAATTGCCTGGAGATGTTATTCATGCAGCAAAGCTTACTTTGTTAATAATACCTCATCCTCTGGCCTCGGTATATGTATATGGCTTACATATGTATAATGTAAACCAACTCAAATCATCTACTTAAATTAATACTATTTTTGTATGCAAGTACAACTCCCTTTTGGCTTTTTTGTATTCCAATTATGTTACTCACCGTTCCTGTAGTTTTAACCAGAACAGAAGGGATTTCCCACAAAGAAAGAAGGTGAGTTATTTCGTAAGTTGTGTTGGAGATTCAGAAATTATTTTCCCATTACTAACATTGTGCTTTAAAAAAATTAAGAAGAAACATTCCTATTTCTTATTTATGAGAATGGACAGAAGTAGGGGTGGGAAGGAGACCCCCTGGAGTTAAACAGTTAGATCCTATTAACAGGTGATTGGTGGTATTCTATAAAAACACAGTCTGCTTTTGAAAACATAATAAACTTCATGTTAAAAAAAGAAGATATTTTACACACAAAAAAGTTTATAGAACAAAGCTTTAAAATTTGTAATTGTACCCCTAAACTGTTTTGATAGAATTGATAGGATATCTGTTCAAAAAGAAATATTTACTCAGATTGATGTTTGAAACGTCACATGGAAATGTGTGGTGCTGTCACTAGAAATGAGGGTTTCTGTAAGTAAATAAGTAGGGTGTCTGCTCTCCCAAAGGCCTGATACCCTGTGTCAAGATTCAAATGCAAGTCTTAGATATAGCTAAGAAGTCATAACGTGGCTAACTTTTTAGTTCTAAGTATATTTTGATGCAAATATTCAAAAGATGGTTATCTCTTCAGTTTAGAAGGAACATTTAATGAAATAGTAATAGTTCAGTGGCTTTCAGTTTCCGTAATTAAATGCTACGTGAATCTTATTCAGGACATATATTTCAGCCCCAAAACATGAGGACACATGTAAGTGAAATAAAAATTTTAGAAGAGAACTAAACAATGATTTGTGGCAGTCTTCAGGTTTCGTCTTGATTTGCATCTCAAGGACTCCAAATTCAGTTTAAAAGCATCAAGTTCTGAATTTCTCTATGACTGTCATACTTTAAATAATATAGAAAGTACAGAGCACTATAATATAATGTATGCGGACTAACGGAAAAATGCCATGCCCTTAGCCAAAAGTGTAGGAGACCTCAACACAATTGAGCATGAATACGGTTATCTTTTCTGGGACTTTTGTAGACTAATTTGTAAAAATTAAGCTTGATATTTCTTGTCTTAATCTCATTTGAAGAGATACATGGCTAATATCAACATCTGTGTGTAGTTTGAGTGTTCTCGGTAAGATACCAGTGGTCAAATATTGCACAGATAATAAGGCTTGATGAACTGCCTCTCCTCGGCTCTTCAGGAACAGGGAAACACTGCTGTGTATCACCTGCCTACACCCTACAGATTATGCCAAAGGATGTAACTCAAAGAAACTCAAATCAGAATGTGCGGAAGTACAATATATTGCCAGATAAATTGCATGTATCTAGCAACACTTCCCATTGTTGTCTTTTATGTTGCACAATTATACATTTTGAATGACATCTTTAGCCAGGGAAGCCTAGCCTTCAGCTAGCAAAGAGAAAAGTTGTCATATATACTTGTGAAAACATTTTTAGAGTTACTGTGGGAGTTGCTGGAAGGAACATTGAAAGATATTTATTGATCAAAAATAGGTTTTGTTTAGAGACAAGGCTGTGGTTTAGTATTATATCAAGTTGATAGTGTTCAATCATAAAGGAAATTTAGAAAGAAAAGAAATGTAAATAAACATCTTGTCAGGAGCAGTAGTCACATAGCTAGTCAAGAGGCTGCTTGTTGCTTTCAAGATGAAGTGTTATTCCAAGTAAAATCAAACAAGGTGATTAACAAGGCTGAACATTCACACGAGGCCATGAGTCACACAACTGAAGGTGCCAGTGTGAAATGTTAGCTCAGAAAAGGGGAGTCTGTGCTGGTCTGTAATAATTAGCTGTCTCTTCTGAGGATTAGTGTGGAAGTGGACATTTTGAGTATAAGAAAAGAAAGTTTCATTCATATTTGAGGACTGTACAGCTAGGATGGAAGGCTTTGGTTTCTTACGTGGATATCATGGAAATTATAAAACTATAACCAACTTTTATTGACTAAATGGGAATTTATTTCTCTGTAGGCCAGGGTTTCTCAACAGTGATATTTTGGTCCAGATAATTCTTGCTGTAGGATATTTCCTGTGCTTTGTAGAGTTTTAAATCAGCATCATTGGTCTCTACTCACTAGTTGTCCAGAGCATCCTTACTAACCACATTGGTATCACCAGACATGGCCTTCGGTTGAGAACCACATGTCCAGACCTTTTCATTTCTTCTCTTATCTCTTTGCAGCTATGTTGGTTCTTTGCATTAACTTCACTATTAAAGTTACATTTTGCATAGAGAACTTTCATTTTACTAAGTGGAGAACAGCTCTATAATGCAAATATTTCTGCAGAACACACACAAAAAATAGGAATCCCAATAGTACATTCACCTGAAATAATCAATTTTATATTAAAAATTCAAGAATTTTAAGGGATCATGAATGTGAGCTCATACTTTGTGGCATATTTGAAAACTTACAATGTAAACTAGGAAAATTAATGTGAAATACATTTGCCATTGATTGGACATGAAGAAGTTTTCTTGTGTATTATAGTTAAATATAGCAATATGCTTCCAGTGAACATATTTTTTGCAGCAGAGAAAATAAGACCCCACTAGGTAATTCTTCATGGGGCTGATTATCGCAGGAGAATGGGCCTCCCGGTGCTTTCCATAAATATTGGCTTTATCCATGTACTAAAGCATAGCTTTCCTGGAACAGAAATGCACAAAATAGTGAAAATGAAAGAAAAATCTGGGAAAGCCTGGGGATCACCACTAAGACGGGCTGGTGAGCATGCATGTAAACTCTGAACTATTAACTTTTTTTGTAAACTGACAACAATGAGATGATGGAGACACCGCTGGCTTGACTCGCCTTTGGGATTTTTTGTTTTGTTTTGTTTATGTGTATTTTGTCAAAATACATTGATAAGAAAGGAAAATATGGAAGTCTATTTTGTTTTAGGTCATAGGAAAAGATGTGTATTGAACCATTTTCTTTTAAAAACTGTGAAAGATGCAATAAGTCTTAGCTTGATTTGCCTTTAACAAAAAAGCTGCATAAATGATTCAGATGCATTAAATGATGAAGGTGTATTTCATTTCTGTGTACATTTATAAACGTCTGATAAGTGTGTGCGGCCTCCCCAGAGAGCACCCGTGAACGGAGCCGATTCGCCCTCCCATCTTTGAGGTGGTCGACTTTTCCCAAAGCCCTGTAGGATCACCTACTTTAAGACCCTCTTCTAGTGGTGCAGATGCATTAAAACCTAAACATACTACTTTTTTAATTTATATTTTTCAGACTTGAGATTTAAAAAAAAATCTCTGGATCCATGAAAGATAAAATAACAGGTCTGCCTTTTAGGAACCTTGAGTCAAACGCTAAGGATAGTTACGGGCTGAGCTCCTTTCGAGCGTGATTGGAGCATCACTGACACGTTAGCCATGAATCTCTAATGACAAGATTTATACATAAAACTTGGAAGGCTTATAGCTCCAAATGGTAGTAACTAAATTGTAAAATAAGAGTCGTTCTTATAGTTTTTTCCCTCTTCATGAAGAGTTCTGGGTAACCATGTTTTATTAGTGAAGTCTTTCCGTGAAAATACCTGAGGGGAAAAGTAGGTATGAGAACTTATCATCACTAGTGAATTTGAAAAGTAGTAAGACATTTTTGTAGGAAATATGTTGAAATTGAAAAGAAATTACAATATCCTCTACCAAGGTACTGTGTCACTATTTTTTGCAACTTAATTACTGAAGAATCATTTGAAAACCACACAATGTCTAAGTTGAAATTCCCCAAACTTTGCCATATCTGAATTATGTGGAAGGCTTGCTAAAATCTAGATGGCTGGGCTTCATGCCCCAGGGTGTGTGATGCTGTGGGTGGGACCTGCATCTGGTTCTCAGGCGATTGAGGACCAGAAGGGTCACCCATCCTAGAGACACATTTAACTTCAGAGGTAGCTTCCTAGTCTGACTTGATAACTTTCTCTTCATTAAAAATGGCAAAGGCTGTAAATATAAGTGCATGAAGGCGTGCTATAGGTTTGGGTTTGCTCATTTTCAATAGCTCACGTCAGCTTCGCCACCGGAGAGAATGACTTATGAGAGTGGGTGTTTTTAATAAAAGAGTCTTCAATCCATTGAAAGACAGGAAACGATAAAAGAAAAAAAATTAAGAAACTGCTCCCAAACAGAGACTTAAATTAGCTAAGAACCTTTTCAAAAATGCCTGCTGAAGTACATTTTCTTACACTCACACTTAATTATCAGTATTTTCTTCATATTTTCCTGTTACCCTTTTTCCACCTGCCAGAAAATAATTAATCATTCTCCCTCCTCAACATCCTCTCCCCCAAAGTGAGCAATACCTCTTGCCCTTATATATTTTATAGCTTAAGTGCACTGCAAGGCCCTGCTAAATTAATATTTTATTTAAGCCTTGGCAAGGTCCTATTGAATTTAAGGTGTCATTAAGCTATAAGGCATCTAATATGTTGAATTCATTATTCAGGATTCAAAATAGGATCTTCAAAGGCAGGCAGGGCTGTTGCTGATGACCCTGGCAGCTGGGCATCGCACATCTCCAGAAGGGGGCACTGGTGTCGACAGTGATATGAATGGCATTCTCTGGAACTGTGCAAGCAGGTGTTTCCTAGTCAGAAATAGAAGACCACGTTTAAGAAGGTAGGCGTAAAGTTCTTGTCCTAACTACAAAATTCTACAGAATAGAGGACGCATGGCCCAAGACTTGCACATTGACTTAGTTGACTGTTATTAGCTTACTTGAGTCAACAGTTTTATGGACTGCTCACCAAAAATGTGAAAAGTTTATGTGTTTTAGTAGGATAGGTTTTCTGGTATAAGGAAAGTGAGAGGTCCCTTATCTTTGTGGCCAGTGGAATGGATCAGAACTGACCACTGCTCGGACACTTTCCTCCACGCCTCCTGTTTGTGAGTGAGCCAAGGCACCGACTGTTGTGTTCATCTAAACAGGCATCTAAACAAACATTCTACACTCAGCAGAATAAGTCATGTAGAACCTAAGACTAAAAAACAAAATTATCAAATTGAATTTTTTAATTAATCTCCATAATCTCTGAACAAATATGTGCTGGTTTGCCAGTGAAATGTGCCAAGTAAATGTAGTCTTTAAAGTTCCCATATAAAAATTATGGCACCTTGAATCGAGCTTTAGAATAAAAACTTAGAGGATTTTTGAGAACACAACAGGGGAAGCTGAGAACGAAGGTATTCTTGGTTGAATACTGGAAAATCAACATCCAGTTTCCCTTTCTCAGTCTCTAATAACCAAAGAGCTTTAAATAGAGCTGCTGAATGATTAATCTGTGTCCAGACATTTTATTTTCTCTTAATGCAATGGAAAAACCATACTTCTGGAACACTTTAGTTAGACCCTGCTATTTGTTTCTTGGCCGTGTAAGACCAACTTCAGCTGGTAATGCCTACTGACACTCACACACGCTTTACACACCCAGCATCATGGCTTTGAGTGGGCCCACTCTGTTTCCCACACATTTTAATAATTCTGGCCCATCCTTTTCCACAGAGGCAAAGGTACAAACCTCTGTACTTGTCCGTGAAGTCCTCCAGTTCATAATGTGCATATCCGCCAACATTAGTGCCATATCCATGGTTTTCGATGGGAAGGGTGATCTGTGATCACAAAATTGTATCCCTTCCTTCCTGCAATTACCTGCTATCCTCATAGACCTGACATCTGGAAACATGCTGCTAGAGTGGCAGCCATAATTCCTGTCCTACTGCAGGAAGCTGGCTACACATTCCAAAGGCCCTTAATTGTTCTGCTGTTTTCTGGCGGCTCAGGAAACTTGGATGTTGGAGAAAACACTATTTTGTACCAGCCACATTTTGGAACCATTCGCAAAAGTATAACTCATCACAATATGAACCACTTCATACATGTTGGAGGGTGTCTTTCACGTCATGATCCATAACTGCACTGTGATGACATTCCAAATGCAGTCATGTTCCACATAGAGTCTGCTATAGATTCTGTTCACGTTCACAGTACTCCCGTGGTTTATTTGAGGGTCTCACCTCTGCCATCAGATTCTTAAGTCATCGACATGGACAAATGCTTACCCAAAGATGGGCTCCTAGCCTATCTTTCTGAAATATACCGATTTTGAAAAGAATTGGTATATTAAAGCTAGAAATTGATTTTCATAGTGTGGAAATCATTATGCACTGTGCTGGTTCACATGGTGCCCCGTTCAACAGAGCTTTGCAGATACTGATTGATTGGCTGGAAATCAAGAGGTCTCGAAAAGAAGTGCAGAATTAAGGCTTCACTAAATGTCTGACACTCTTGTGTTTTTGAGCTGAAAATCTATATATTATTTATTCAGAATGCTGTTGGTCTTTAGAATCAAAAGGAATAACTACTGGGTTGATTTAATGTTAATTTATCTTTGAAATGGCTACAAATAATTACTATCTTCATTGTAAGAGCATTAGCAATTTTTATTCATAAGATCAAGAATGAAATGGACTTTAGTAACACCCTGCAATTACCTTATTAATCAAAATTATTACCAATGATCTTGAAACAAAACTGGTTTGCTGCAAAATAGGTTGAGGGTTGCCCTGATGCAGAGTATAACTCTGAGAAAATACAGTGACATGATTTTTATTTAGTTTATAACTTTTGTATTTTTTTTCCTCTTTCCCACATTTCTTCTAAAACATAGCAGTATTCCTATTGTATACTTTTATTTGCCCTAATGTCCAATTGTACTTACTATTTCTCTTTGCGTAATTATTTCTTCTGGAATTTCACATTCATAGTGATTATATGTATATTTTTTATAATAGTCTATTTTAAATAATCATGTATGCTTTCTGTTATAGTGACTATAATCTCTGATATCCCCTTCTGGTTAGAAATGTTTTTGCGCTGCGTTTATGATATATTTTCTATGATACTGAATCTTTATATGCTTACACGTTCTGTCAGTTTTTACCCAACTGTTCCTAGGATAGAGAGAAGATATTGTGTCTTCTCCTAGTATTTAATACTCCAATGTACACTGAGTGTTTAACCATAGAAGCAATTTCATTTGCTTGGTGATGGCTTTACCTTCACTTCACCAGAAAACCTTGCCAGGCTTTCTGCCTGGGATGATAGTTGCAGCCATTAGCAATTACGGATTCTAGAAAGGTGTTGACATGAAATTTTAGGAAAAAAAGATTTCGAAATCAGATATAACATGTACGATGTGTTCTCTAGGGTTGTTTCCTGTCACCATCCAGGGCGCTGGTCCTTCTTGTCATCCAGACCCCGGTTCCCTTTCACACACGCGCGCTGAGTAACAGGAAACCCTCTGTCCGTCTTGGGTTGTTCCTGGACATTCACCGACAGGTGGAATTCACATCAGTTATGTTTTGTGGAGGTTTGAGTAAAACGCCAGTGACGTGCTCTCCCTTGTCTGGGAATCCAGCTACACACGAGGGGTGTGGACGGCCGTCGAGCCCATGGGGGCTTTGATGTCTGACATGCGTGCTGAGCTCTGAAGGGGACACGAAGAAGAAGGCTGGGGACACGGCTCCCAGGGAGGCTGCCCTCTAGAGCCTGCGCTTGCAATGTGCCACAGACAGGAAGCAGTAGGGCTGGGCAAAGACTTCCCCACAGAGTCCTCTCCGTCAGGCCCCACGTTGGGTCAGGCAACAAAAGAAATCTCCCTTTCTACTGAATACAAACCCTCTCTCAAAATATTTAGAGGAACAGCGCAGTGAAGAGCTCAGCGCGGGCTTTGGTTTGATTTTGTGTGTGGTTAATGTGCGTTTGGCAGAAATACCCAGTGCTTCTGAATTGTTTTGCTTGGAGCACCATTGGTGCCAGAAGTGGTGCTGACGCAACTTTCTGCTTTTTTTTCACTTTTTAAATAACTTAATTTTCCAAAGACTTCTCAATCTGAAAGTTGACTTTTCGAGTTTTTATACGATAATATAATAAAATATATCAAGGCAGGAAAAAAACTAATAAAAGAAACAGGTGGTTTATGCCTAAGATATTTTGCCCTTAAGCTATCAAACTTGATTTTAGTAGTTTATTATCAAGATTTCCCTACCTGATAGCATAAATTTAACAGAATAAAAATGTTATTTTTGGGCCATAACCCATACTGCTTTCAATCATCCCAAAAATTTACCTAGAAGAGAAACTGGAAATAACTGTTAATGATAATGAGAATAAACACAAATGATGTTTATTTTATTAGATTAATCTTGGCAAAAATATTCTTAACTATTTATTTTTTAAAAGATTACTCCTATTTTTTTTAATATAAAAGAGAATCAAGATATAAATGCTGAAGATAGAATGTATACTAGATTCTGGAAACTATCACTGGCATATTGTGGTCCCAAAACATTTATGTTTTTGGCCTAATTTAATCAACCCATATACAATGAGCCATCAAGAGTGCACAAATCACAAAGATTAGTAGCTACTAAGATTTCTTACAAAGCCAAACGTGTTTTTGCATTTTGCTGAGTCTTATAAGCAAAATAGGTCCCTATTCTTTGGGAAGAAAAATGTATATAAGAAGAGAACTACAATGTTCCTAATTCCTAAGATACAAGTGGCAGTTAACTGTCTGTATCAAGACATTTGATGTCAGAGTCTTGTCACTTTAAACCCAGATGTGTGTTTTCTGGTGCATTTTTTGAAGCACTACATCATCATAAAGTAACCTAAAATAACAATGGAAGAAAACGAAGCCCTGCTGATAAAATACACTTCACTTTTTATGTGGTGTTAACAAAATGATTTAGATGGGAAATGAAATCTGTTTAAGCTTAAGACAGAAGCACAAAGACTTTTCCCTTCTGGACAACAGACTTTAGCATTGCAAGATCAAAGGAATAATTTTATCTGCATTTTACTACAGACCAAAAGAAAATGTACAGTATTCCTGTCTCCGTGCTAGAGCTATGTGTCTTTAATGGCATTTAAATTATAGCCCTTCTGTAGCCATGCAGTCAAAACACCATGTCATCTGATGAGACGCCATATTATAATCTGTCAGTATGTCGCATTTAAAAATTCTTCTATACTGCATTTGTCCTCATTTTTCTCTTTTGATAGAAAAATTGAGCAAAATGTCTTTTAAACTGAGTCTGCGAGTGAACCTAATCGAGCTGGGCAAAAGGCATACTTTGGATTACATTATTTTAACTTAATTAATTTAAAACAATTCATAATTTTTTTCCTCACTTTTCCCTGCAATATACCTTTCCACATTTTTGGGGTTTTCATCTTTCTTATATATGACATGATACATGATATGTTATAGACATGTATTAAGTGAAACCAAGAATGTGTGTCCATTAGGGAATAATAGCTAAAATGATGTTTCCCAATTGTTAAATTAATACATAATAGAGTAACTATTACATACAAATGAAAGGGGCTGTTCTCTGAGTTCTCATGTAATAACATGATGAGGATGGTCTGTTTCAAATGTCACCAGAGACACAAGTTTTAATCTGGATATGCACTTTTAGCATAATGTTTATTAGAGTGATTTAATAATAAACTTTTCTGAAAAATCAACATTTGACCTAGAATATTACTGCAGATGTAAAAATAAGATGGTACATCTGCTGTAGAAGCAGTGAGTTTTCTCGAAAACATTAAGTTGAGCAGGAATATATAATCTATTTTCTTAACACCTTCATGCAGTCCAATATCATATATATTGATAAAGAGTTATCATAGGTATTTTAAAAAGCAAAATTCACTTTGTCTAGGAACATATCTTAGATTAGTAACTATGGATGACTTTGCTTTCATGTTTCAAAAATATAACATGGAACTTCATGCATTTCCAAGTAGATTTAAATAATTTTTAAAAACAATGAGTTTAACTCACATGAAAATTTAAATGCAAGATGCTCATTGAAAATAAGGGATTTTAACATGTCATTGGGAGGCATTTTTTTTTTTATTAAATATTCATACTAAATTAACCCATCTGTTTTGGAAAAAGTCAACCATTACAAGTAAACTGATTCTTAAATCCAAGTGATTTTTGACCCACTTTTATTCCTAGATTTTTTGAGTAGAAAACCACACCTTCTATCTGCTACATGGAGAGGAGAATGAAGAGACTCACCAGTGGTTTTGAGGAGTTTTTTGTAGGTTTGAGGAGTCAGGCCCCTTCCCCAGCCTGGAAATGCCAGGGGTCCTCCAATGTATTTTACTTATCTGAGGAGCTGCAGAAGGCATTTATTGAGAATGGGACCATTTAATATATCATTTTCTTCATGGAATCAGGACTGGGGATTTCCACACTTCGTTGACATTTGGCAAGAAATCACGACAAGTATTTTACTTTCAGAATTTGATGTAGTTAAGTGAGACCATAAAATGCAATATTTTGATTTGAAATACATATTTTTATTGTACTGAAAGCAAAATATAGTGATAGCTTAGGGGCAAAAGACAGAACTGAATGAAAAAATTACCCATTTGTGGAAAACAGTTGACTTTATATCCCCACCCTCTTCTTCACCAAAGCCCAGGATATATTCTGAAATTATTTCTGGGTGTCTGTTATTTGATAAATACAGAAGATCATATGCAATACGATGAGCACTTGTAAATGTACGGCCCAGTCTGGGAACTTCAACCGTCATAAACGTGACGCTCCTCTCCCATCTCCCCTGTTCCCAGAAGGCTGCCGCGTACAGCTTACACAGGGTGTGGGCTTACGCATTGGAGTCTGCTCTCGCCCAGCTGGGCCCGATGTAAGCAATGTCCTTTGAAGTGTGCAACAAATAATCTACACAGACTTTCACACTGACTCTGCCCACTTTCATGAGCTGCTTTAGGATTATCTCTTCATCTATATATAATACTGTTGCTTGTATTGACCTTTACAAAAATGGTGAAATTTTCTATATAGTCTCACTAGAACTAGCTTTTTTCACTTGAGATAGTTTATAAGAATCATCCACGTTGTGGTGTATAGTTACATGTTTGTTTTCTTCATTGCTGTAGGATATGCCATTGTGCACATATCCTCAACTTATTCTTCCCTTCCCTTCTTTGACATCTGGGTTGTTATCCACTCTGGAATCGCACGTGCTCTCTGTAAATATCTGTATGTGTCCCTTAGTGCAGATGGGCAAGAAATGCTCTAATGTACTAGGATAGGAATTTTGGAGTCTTAAAGCTAGTGGATGTATTAAGGGCATATGAAAGGTAAAATTTTAAAGCTCTAATGAGTATATATAAAGAATATTATAATATTGGGCTACACAAAGTTTCAAAAAACCTGAAAAGTTTTGAATACTTGCAGCATTTGTATGACTACTAATTATTTGTACACAGGCATCAATTCCATTTACAGCTGAATATTGGGGGGGGTGCGTGTTCTATAAAATGCTGACCTTGCTAAATTAATCAATCAAACATTCTATCCAACTCTATTAGCTGGAAGAGGAAGCAAATCAGAAACATTTTAGCTATCATAACATGGATTAAATACATTTATTTTAAACAAAGAAAGTGAGGATTAAAATGAAAAGATTCAGCCAAAGCAAAAATGACCAATTTTACTTCCCTTCTCACACCCTGTTCAAATTATTTTTTGGAGATACTGAATATATACACACCAAAAACTGAAGATTATAATTACAAATCTAAGAATAAGGAAGTAGAAAAATCTGCGGAAAATTATTAGATAGGAAGATATTTTATGGCACAAAATACGCGTAACAGAGAACGTAAACTGTTTTTAAGTGTACAGTTCAGTGGCATGAAATACATTCACATTATTGTGCGACCGTCATCACCATCCATTTCCAGAGCCCTTTTCATCTGTCTAAACCGAAGCCCCATATGCCTTACGCAGTAGGGGAGTAACTCCTCACTGCCCCCCCTGCACAGCCACGGCCACCATTCCCCCTTCTGCCGCCAATGATCTGACCATTCTGGGCGGTACCTCAAGTAAGTGGTATCATACAGGGTCCATCCGTTTGTGACTTGTTTCACTCAGCTTGTTCAAGCTTCATCCATGTTGTGGCAGACCTTCCTCCCCTTTTAAGGCTGAACAATATTTCATTGTGTGCACACATCTCATCTTGTTAATCCGTTCATCTGTTGACGGACAGCGGGTCGCTCCGCCTTCTGATGGTTGTCAGTAGTGTGGCTATGAGCACCGGTGTACACATGGTTTTAGTTCCTGCTCTCGATTCTGTTTAGATAGCAAGATTTTTAAGAACTCCCCTAAGTCAGCCTCCTGAGCAGCCTGGATGTTAAAAGAAAATCCTAAGGATACTTTCTTTAAATTGACAAAAGGAAAGACAGTGACAATACACGTTTTCATGCTTTTTTCTTTTGCGATGTTTTCCTGCTACTTGAATGCACTCATTTCCCCTAGGAATGAAAATTTAAAATTGATAATATCCAAGGTGCTATGCTCTAACTTTGGTGATTTATAATTGCTTGAGAATTTTAACTATAGGCAAAAAGTTGTTACTCTGAAGGACACCTTTAAGAAACACAATTTTTCTCATGTTATTTCCATTAATAATGGGTTATGTTTGCTTGGAATATTAATCTACAAAAGGCTTTCTTCTACTTTATTAATATTTTCCAGCACTCACAATGTGATAATTACTTGATAGATGTGTCCACAGATAGATAGAAAGAGAGGGAAAGATAGATAGATGGTGAATAGACAGATAGATAAACTAGTCAGTCAGTCTGGCTCAACCCTTTCATGACCATTTTTTTGAAGAGGAAACTGACATTTATGAGAGGTTAAGTGTAGAATATTTTCCAGTTAGAAAGTGGCAAAGTCAAAGTTCAAACTTTGGACTTCCTGGTACCAAAACCCATTTTAACCAATATAAAATCTGTCCTCCCTTAGCTAAGCTAATTCTCACCACAACACCATGAGGTTAAATGGGAGTTGACAGCTTTTCATTTTCCCTTGAAGAATGGAGTTCAGAGAGGTTGAATCATTTGTTGAGGACTCCATAGCTGATAGGTCGTACAGCAAAAACTCAGGTCTCTGGTTCATTCTCTATACTTTTCCTCATAACCTATGAATCCCATGACTACCATCGGTTTTTGTTGAAGTTAACAGACTGTATTTTCATCCCAAAAGATAAAGTCTGAACCATCTACACTGAATGCATATTATAAGAAACAGGTAAAGTGTGTAACTTGCCCTGTGCCACATTTCTTTTATCAAGAGAATGAGCACCACATCTTAGGTTTGTTTAGTTTGAGGAAATTTCTTAATCATCTGGACCTTAACTCGTTACACTTAAGAATTCCTGCAAGCATGTCCCTAAATATAAATGTAGAGAACATTTATGCTTTTGTAGTATTGAATATTTCTAAGCATAGACACAAATCTTACTAGACTTGATCTGATCTGGTTGGACGTGCACAGATGCTTCAACTCTGTATCCCTCAAAGGGTTGCCCCCTAAGCTCATCTTTAAAAGTAACCCTAGATATCAGGACTCCAGAACCTTCCATGGAAAAATTCAGCATTTATCACTAAAACTATTGGTAATTTGGCTGTCTTAGAAATTCAATGAATAGAAATGTCATTTGTGCATTACCACACTGGGGAATATCCCCTAAAGGTCACTGCTCATCATCCTTTGGATTAATCAGGCTTTTGTGTTGAAGAGCTGGACTGTAGTTTCTACATACTCTTATGCAAATGAGCAAGTACAAATGTAATGATTTTACCTTTCTTTGTGGCCTAAAAAGTTTACCTGCTAGTCACTTCACCAAAATATCTTTGTGCCTTTTATTATATTGCCTTTCCAGAAAAAAAAGTGGGGGAAATGTACTGCAAGTGTTAAAATATAAACTATATTAATGCAGTGCTTAAAGTCCACACCCATACCCCCCTAGATGTCTATTAAGGAAACAGATATTACATCCTCTCATTACACGTGTGCTTTACCACCTCTGCCACTACTGGACTTCCTTTCTATCTAAAGACATCCCACCAGTCATGCCTGCGTTATCCCAAGTTCCCTCAAAGCTCACATGGTCCCTCTCTCCGGGGTATGAATCACTAGGTAGACTTTACTTTACCTAATTGATTTCACATCCTCTATATTTTGATTTCAGTAGCATAAAGCAGAATAGAACTTAGAAAATTATTACTTATTGCCAAATTCAAGGAAAGGAAAAAAAATTTGTTTTAATAGAGAAAAATAGAAACATACCTATATTTATAACTTTGATAAAACACATTTCACAAATGCTTTTTGAAATATTACTATAAATAATTCCATATCCAAAAGAGAATGGTTGTCTGCCATAATTTTTCCTCTACTTAAGTGAATAAGTATGAATTTTTTTTATGATGGGTTAACTAATTGCATAGCTTTTCCCCCACCAAAGGAGAAATAGTTATCTTCCATACATAAACTTTGTAAAAAGCCTGTCATTGACTGTTGACATAATCATTTATATTTAGAAAAGCTACACTCTGAGTCTCAGAGAATACTTCTCCAGAGTCAATTTGTTTTCAAAGTCATGAAGTTTCTCTTCCTTTATAATGATACGTTTTCTGTCACTTCCAAATATTTACTGTACAAAGGTATAAAATGTGAGACTAATATTTTTAAAAACTTCAAACAATTTCAAGGTAAGACATATATATTCTAAAAAACTTAGGATGGTAGGTAAGGAAATTAAGGCTTTAAAAAATATATAGGTGATAATAAAAAGGCAGAGAAAGGAGGGAAAATATGGGAAATTAATGGGGCTTCTGTGGGTATCATTGCTTAGGAAATATGACGCTCTATTGGGAAGGGGAAAATAAAGTTTATAGATGACCTATTAGTTTACTTCTAAAAACTCACTACTTAAAGCAAAGCAATGATATTACTTAATATATATAAATATATATGTATATTACTAAAATATAGATGTAGACATAGATGTACCCACACACATCAAAACCATCAGTGCACTAATTTCTCTGCTTCTTAGAAACAATCACTATAACACACAATGAATTTCATTTTTTGAAATCAGTGTACCGGTAGACACTGTAGTAATTTACAGAATTCAGTCACTCTTCTTTATGGTAACTTGATTTATCTTAGGTTGAATTTATTGATTCAATATGAGTTAACTTAAATATTTAGATCTGAAAGTGGCCGGGATTATCTAATTTGGTCAAAGTCCAGAGTATCCATGCTTTTTTGCATCTGTTACACATTTTTTTTTACTTATCCATTCAGAAATGGGTTTCTACTAAATTATATTAGTGCATTTCATAAGCTATTGCTGGAAACAATACATTGATTTTTTATTGGCCTACAAGATGTTTGCAGCACTAATGTGCCGCTAACAGTGTGAATCATACACAACAACTCTAGGGGACGAACACGATCTCCAGTTTAGAATGAAGGGCACGCCCAGGTGAGCCCACATGTGAGTCATCAAGAGTGCAATGCTGCGCAAAGGCGGGTGGACCACGATGGAGCAGCTCTTAGAGCTTGTCACCCAGATGGCTACCGCAGACCATGACGAGGAATGGCAAGGGGGAGGGGGAGCTGAGGAAAGGGGGGAAGTAAGTGGTGGTGGTGGTGGAAGGCATCTCTGTAAGCAGCTTTTATTGTTATTAATTTCTTGACCAGCGAACCCACTGCTTCAAGGAAGCCTGCAACTCTTTTTTACAATTGCCGTTCTTGTGCACATACAGCCTTTTGAAAATTCTCAGACTCATCATGTTCAATTTAGAGGTTCTTTTTTTAAGCCTTCCATCGTATTATCAGGTGGTTTGGGAGGTAAGTTCTGGTGTGTTGACTTACTGCTGTCTTCCACCCTGTGGTGGCCACACAAAAGCAAGGGCCAGATGCCTCCCCATCTGCAGTGACTTGGTGTGGGACAGAAAGCAGAAGGCAGAAAGGAAGGTCTCGTAACACTACTTACACATCTGTGGAATTGATTCCAGTTGCTCTGTAAAGCTCTGTCTCTTCCTTGTCTTTCTTGTCTTGAAACAATTCATGTCAAAGAAAGTATCTTAGCACAAGAAACTGATTAACTTGCTGTAGCCCATATTGTAGATGCACCCGTGAGCATATGAAATGGTCTGAATGGAAACTGTCATACATTCTGTCATCGTTTGAGTAGGGTCCAAACTCCTTACCATGGCGTAGAGAACTCTTTGTATCCTGAGCTCAGGAGCTGAACATCTTCAAACATCCTCATTGCCCCACTCCTCACCAGCCACACCTCTCTCAGGTCTGCGAACTATTTCCCTAACACATGCATCGATATTCCCTGAGGCCTTCTGTTAAAACCCCTCCTTCCTTGGAATGCCCCTGTCCGTTTCTTTTCATGGATAATCTTGACTCAACTCTTAGTGGCCAAGAATTGCTCAAAGCTTTCCAGGGACATAATACTAATATTAAGATAAGAGATCATTAAAACAAAGGGATTTAGGGATTATCTAACCCACCCTTTTCCCTTTGCAGCTAAGGAAGTGGAGGCACAGAATGCCGCCGCCCAAGCTCTGCGGTTGTCAACTGCAGGGCCAGGACCACCCACCCCTCCCGACCCCCAGTGGCCATCAGCATCAGCCTTCCGTCCAGACAGTCCTGGGGTTTGCCTTGGGAAATGTGTTGCCTTTCTTAGTAAATTTAAAATCGGATGTAAAAATAGGTCATCTGGACTAGTTCTTCCTCCTCCTCCACCGTCTCTGATTCCCAGTTCAGCCACTCGGTTTGCACACCGCGTGTTCCTTCAGGAAACCAGGCGCTCATCCTTCTGATGAGCGTAGATACAGGTGAGAGCACAGGCTGTGGGATTCGGGCTTTTCTAACCAAACCTGGATCCTCGTGGGTACTTTGGGAAGATTACTTAACTGCTGTACCTCAGTGACCTCATCTGTAAACCAAGACTAGTTAACTTGACTCCTTCAAACTAGGCTCTGGGGACCTCACAGGGAACCAGGCAGAGCAAAGCCCTGTTGTAATGGAGACCCCGTCCAGTGGCAGGGACAGAAAATCAGTGGGTAAACTACGCCTGCCCTGCTCTCCCTCCAGCCCTTAGGGAGCGTGCTTCCTTCCTCACCAAAGCCCCTTCCTACACATGTCTGCAGACTGGCTTCCTCCCAGCGCTCAGATTCCCATGTAAAAGTCACCTCTCTGGCTCCCTACTTAAAATTCCAGTCCTACCCTGTCATAGCTCACACTCCTTTCCTGCCTATATGTTAGTTCATTGGTCCTTGTTACCATCTACCATACCATATGTTTTACCTATTTGTCTTGTTTATGTTGCATCTGCGTCACTATAATGTCAACCCCATGAGAGCGGGGGTAAATGGGCCTGGGATCTCTCAGATGTTCATTGTTTAGTTATTAAGTGACTGCATTAATATCTAGAATATGGTGATATGTCCTATGGTGATATTTGCAATTAAGTAAAATGAAATAGAGTACGTGATAGTGTGAGCCAGGCACTATTTTAGACAGAGTGGGAGTGAAGTCCCCTCTAAGAAGGTAGGTTTGGACTAGAGAGATGAACCAAGTAAGAAAAATGAGCCACCACAGTGACCGATGGTTAAACATTCTAGACAGAAGGAGCAGCACATGCAAAGGCCCTGAGGATAATGCATGCTTGGCCCACTCTGTTAAGGGGAAGGAGGCACATGTGCCCCTAGCAGAGTGTGGAGCAGGAGGGCACAGCCCGACAGCCCATTCAGACCACTCGGGTCGCCCCCGGCGAGGGCTGCAGCTCTGATGATAAGGGAGTGAGGAAACTGAGGCATGGAGAGATACTGAGAGAGGAGGCACGTATCAGAACATACCGCATGTACACAGCATCCAGTAGTGGTTCATTGTACACCATGGACTGGCTCGCAGTTCTACCTAACCCATGAAGGCAATGGAAAAGAGAAGGAAACAAACACTCAATTTTGTTTCACATTTTTGACAAGAAAACACACAACACAACTTAGCAGGGAAAGGGACACATGGAAAGTTTTACTTCAGAAAATATATAAAGACTGATACAAAGATGGGTTACAGTCTTTTTTTTACAAAGCCACGTCACGTGTAGCTGTCACCCATATAGAACCTGAAACATTCTAGTCTTAGTCTGTGTTATGGATTTTCCTGCACTTACAATGTAGCTGTCTTCTTTCAAATCATTAGTCAATGAAATAACAATTGTTTGCTGTCACACAATTTATTTATTCCAAACTATGATCTGAGCTCATAAGCGTACCACCACATGATGAGCCTTACCAGCCAGACCATTTAACCTCTTTAACATACCCCCCTCGGAGGAAATGATTTATTATCACTGATAACTCCAACCCACATTCTGTATATTTTACATGCATCTCAAGAAGAGTATATCATAACACTTAAGATTGTGCTTTATTGTACACCTTATCCATCAAGATTTTCTGTTAGTCATTTTCTACACTCAGCACATTCTCTGGAATTTTCTATAAATATGATGGCATTTCTGAAGAGAAAATTTCCACATCACGTAGTAAGGAATTCATTGTCCGGGTGCCGACAGGCCCAGCCTGACACCACAGCAGCTCTTTCAGCCTCACCAGAAAAAAGGACACTGCTTTCTCAAAAGACTCAAAATAGGAATCTTTGGGTATTTTTTAAAACTAAGGGCAATACTTCATACTTCATTATTTAGTCCCTTCTTTGTGGAATGGTGAACATCTAACAGAGTCAGCAGGTTTTATTTGTCAAGTGAAAAAAGCACATGCTATATTTAGTTCCAAAAAGAGTTGTAGAAATTTGTCGAAAAAATGCATATAGGCTTTTAATTATTTTAGTTGTCCAAAGGGCACAGCAATTAGGCAGACTGCCTACTTTACGTTATAAATTCGTTCCATTCGTCCTGAAAACTTGTTCATTATTTCAGTACCTTGGATGTCGGCTGCCCTAATTAATCGCTGTTGTATAATGCAGGCGCCTGGGCCTCTGCAAGGCTGCGTTTCCCAGCCCGTGGTCGCACCGTCCCCGCACGGCCGGGAGCGGCAGACAACGGCCCCTCGGCCCTCGCTTCCTTGGAGACAGACTTTCTGTCTCTCATTTCCGTGCCGAGTCCTCCACGAGAGAAACGCGTGGGCGGGGACCCGCGCAGCCCGCAGGGGGTTACCTGCCTTGGCCCTTGGCCCTGTCACCTGACGGCTGCCCCTTAAGCGCAGGTAGGGGGCGCAGAAGCCCCTTGGAATGTTCCCCAAAAGACAGGAACCCACCCCACCATCCGCCTCTCCTACAAGCGCCGTGACGCGGGCTGCGCTCAGGGGTGCGGACGCCGCGTCTCCTCGCCCGCGTGAAGTAAAGGGACCCCGGGAGGCGAGCAGGCAGCTCTGCCCGGGGCCGCATGAAGCGTCAGCCACCGTCATCCTACAATGTGCCGTCAGTTCTCCTATAACATGACTGCTTTGCTTTAAAGGAATGGAGAACTATTTTTAACTTGGGTTGTTGTTCATTTAGAATGAAAAAAACAATGTATCTTATGTGACCTTTTCTAATTGTTTTCCTTTTACTTCATATAATGATGCAAGGAAATTCTTTACAGGGAATTACCTGTTCAGTCAACCAACCAACCAATTTACTTGTCACCTATGACTTCATTCATTTCTGGGAAATCTACTCCTTAAATCTTATCAACGAATCACAGAGAAAAGGCTAGTGCGCTGTTCTGTTCATGGACTGTTTTGGTAATTGTGGGGGCAAAACGGGCCCTCGTCGGGTGCAGACGGGGGCCGGGGCTGTTGGGACGTCTGAGGGGGTGCGCAGCTCGGGGGGGACAGCTGACGTCAGACCAGCTTCAGGACGCTGGCTTTTGCCATTCTTAACGGGTTTTCTGCCTCTCATCTCCACAACTGTATGTACTTAGAGTAGTTTATATCTTAGGAGTCCAGTGATTTACATACTGGCGTATATAGACTGAGTTGGGGTAGAAGGCAAGAGGGAAAGGTATAAATAGCAAAATTCAAATTAGTGTAATAGTCAACCCATAACCTCAGTGTCTATACTAATCATAAATGCTGGTAAATATCTCTCATGATATATTGTTAGTATCTCTCACGTGGATCAAGTAGAATTTGAGCTATTTAATATATTTTTTTAGACAATCCATTCGGTAATGGGAAGATATATTGAGAAAACATAATTTTAAGGTCCAGGGTATAATTCTGCAGGTAATGTTCTCTTTTGTTCCCCAGTTATGCTTCACTGTTCATCGGTCAAATATTGAAAATTAAAGTAGATGCTTTTGGAGAAGAGGAAGACGAGGATGAAGAAGAGTGAGAAGGAAAAGCAGGAGGGGAAGGAGAGGAGGAGGGTGAGGAAAAGAGGGGGAGGAAGGAAGAGAAGTGCCCGGAGGTTTAAGAATTAAATCCAAAGTTTTTACTTGTTACATAACATAAAACATTCAACCCCTTGTCCCAGGGAAAAAACAACCAAGGAAAAATCCATTAAGCATCCTTACTCTTCAAAAGCACAGTGATTGGACGTTTATGTTTCCTGACATTTCGAGATCAAACACGACGCCAGCGGCTTTCTGGGACGTGGGAGGCGTGGGCTGGGTGGGGCCGCCGGCCGCCACGGGACCCTGGCAGAGTGACACGGACCCGACGGGACAGCAAAGCTCTAGGTTCTCAAATGCACCTCTTGAAAAAAACAGAAAGTAAAAGAACAACAATTAAAGATAGGAGATAAGTGATGCTATAATTAAAGGTTATAAAACTCTAGGTGTTACCTTTTTACTGAAACAATAAATAAATTCGTAAGATAGATTTTAAAAATGGAGCAACAATGGAGTAATAATGAAGTCTTGGGAGTTGGGAGGAGGATTTTGAATTGACCCATAAACTTTCCTGAGCACCTGAAAGAAGAGGAAATGATTATTTGAAATGATCCCCAATTATGAACTAACTCCTGGCCCTGTGTCTGTATTTGTAGGGGGTTTAAGGGAAGACACTCAAAATTTTTAAGTATCTATTTCCTTTATTTATCTTTAATGAACTAAAGTGATTTGATTAGACTAGATAACAAAAAAGTCAAAAGAACTGGAAATTTAAGTACTAATCTGTTTTGATAGGTAATACAATATTAGGTAGAATATTCTTTATAATAAAAGAAATAGAACAAGCTTGAATAATTTGTCAGCATTATTTTATGGTATTAATTTCAGAGTTACTTCTTAAAAATTATTTTTATAAGAGAGTGTGTTTTTAACTGAATGGGAAATAATACTAATTTATACTCATTTTTAATAATCTATATTCAAAGTAGAATGTATTTATTTAAAATACAGTGGATGTCCTATTTGGAATCAATTTCTCATACTGATAATCTCTGAACTTAAACCAGAGACTTTCATAGTTTTAAATTTCACAAAGGAAAGCACAGATAAAGCAATTTTAGAAAGCTTTTTGTTTTCTCTTTTCTTAAAACAAAGCTGCTGTGAAGATGGTACCGTGCCCGTTTAGAAATCTTTCCTTCTCTTTCCTCCCACCCCCAACCCCCTCCTTTCCTTCCTTGCTTTCTGTGTTTCATTTTACTAAGAAAAATTTTAAGCAAGCGTAGCTCCATATGGAAAAAAACACATATTTGTATTTGAGGCTTTGATGTGCAGTTGATAAATCAGCAATGGAAGTGGAGTATTTAAAGGTTTTCATGTTTGCTTCTAAACCTGAGAAAAAGTAGGTTGTACCCGTCTGGAAATTTGATTCCTGAAGACTCTTCTCATGTCTCCGGGGTTTTGGGAACACCCACCTGAATATACTCTGCTGAGAATTCCTAAGTGAACAATAAGGCCACACAGCAAGAGACTTGATGCGGCCTCCAAATTCATTTGGTTTCCTATGAAAAGATATTTGAAAACAACCCTGGCATATATTTTTATGTACCCATCTCTGAAATCTTTAACAACGTAAAAACCAAGGAGTGAATGCTGAGCCAATATTCTGTAGGACAGGCACACAGCATGAGAGTAAGTCAGTTGTAAGTAAATCCTCAGTCTTTATTTACTCAGATACTGCTTCAAAGAGAACGGCTCTGTCGACTGGGAATAACCAGAAAGACTCATTCTTTCCCAGTTTTAGGAAGGGTAGAACTTGGAACGGAATGTATTCGCCCCTTCCCACCATCCCATAGACGCAAACTGTCCTAAAGAAGAAATGTCACATTTTGGAAAGATATACTATTTACAAGTATGTAAATATACTGAATTTTAGGCGACATCTGTTTTGAGTTTCTCAGTGTGCTGTGTATATTTTTATTCCATTATTTCTCCCCAAGTATTCCAAATTTGTGATGATGGACATGTATCTGATTTTAAAAATTTACTATCCATTCCAATAAAATATCCTTAGTAACTATAGAGGTTCATAAAGCCTGTACTGTTGATGCATGGGTTTTAACGGAAGTAAAAATGTTATATTTAACGGCAATAGGAAAACAGAGCCCCTTGGTGTTGCTTCTGCCGTGTGCCTCAGGCTGGTTCCCATGACAGAAATGAAAGCTCATTTGTTGGTATCTTTTGTCCCAATAGACATTTTTAACTTTTTGATACTAAGTTTTATCCCAAAGAAATGATACTATGTCTCTGGCGTGCCCTCAGGTGTGTTCAGTGAGTGTAGTACGGGAAAACTGTGGCAACTGCAAAGTGCTCGCTGAAGGGAATTTCACGAGGCTGGTCGTGTTCTCTTGCGGCACGGTGATCCGCCCATGAAGCTGTGAGCTTCCATGGTTGCTTTTCAGGCGTAAGTGACCAAAATTTTGTATCATTCAGGTGATCCTAAGAAAACCAGGCAGAGGATAGAACTGAGAATATGAAAGGAATTATTTTTAAATGAATATGCAGGTCAAAAAAACTCCATTTAGCAAACTATTTTTGTGATCCTAAAAAAAAAAAAGAATTGAAGGGATTTTTTTAACAAGCTATTGCCAAATTTCTTCTTCTTTTTTTGCCAGATAATAAAAGCTGAAAATGGACTGAAGCATAATATATGTTTATAGCTCTCTCACCAGCATGACAGAATTTCCCTGTGACTCTCATTACGTAAAGTACACCTTCCCTGTAGTAATATAAGGTCTGGGGGGAAACGGATTGGCTTGCTCAGATTAGTCAGTATGTTTGAAACCATTTTGCGGATACTTAGCCTTTTAGGTAACATTATATAATACAATTTGTCATTTTCTGGTCAGAATTTCTTCTTTTGAGCAATGGGCAGAAATCCAATGTAACATTAGGAAATACCATTTTAGGCACACAGGATGGTCACAGAATGGCCACAGTGCAAACAGGAATCTCAGAAAAAACTCCTGGAAGACAAATAAGAGTGATCACATGATAATGGAATGATGACCTTTTCAGATATTGACATAAACTGAATTTAATAAAAGTAAAAGAAATGTTAGAAAAAGAAAACTGTAAAACAAGTTGTCTTATGGATTTTTAAAAAGGTCTTTCTAGTGGTATTTTTGGGAAAAAAATCTAACTAAAATGATCTTAATTTAAAACATCCAAGGCTGGAACATATTCCACTTGGAACATTATAATTGATAGCATCTCAACTATCAGTAAATGAGCCTTTGTGTGTCTTTAAATTGGCTATGGAACCAATTTTCCATTTGCTGAGTTTTTTTATAAATGTCAACATTTATTTTAACGTGACTGATTTTTGGATAAACATAACCTATATATACATTTGAACTCTGCTGGCCCCTCTGAGTTAATTGTCTTGGAAGATGAGACCATAGACCAGGGAATTACCACTGGTTACAACTTTTGGAATTGTCTTTAAACCCACCTCCACTTATTTTTGAACCCCATTTTCAGTTGTCTTGGAAGAGAATAACTTTCCATCCTTTGAGAATGTGCCAGTTTTAAAGAATAGCCAAAAAACCCATAATATTACAAATTTGATGCATAAAATAATTGACCATTGATTCACAAAGCCTGGAACAAAACAATTACGACTGATTTTCACTAGTGTACTTAATGAAATACCTCTGAAATTCATTTCAGTGAACAGGGTGAGCTTAACTGTGTATCTGTCCTGAACACCCAACTAGAAAGAACATTAAAAAACTAATGAGATGCAAAAATAACTTTCCTTGCTTCAGTGAGGATATAGCATGTGGTTAAAATTTTTAGATATTGGTTAGGTTGGGGTGGGGGGAGAGTGAAACTCACTTTTGTCAAGAACAGAAGTAGATAAACTCATCTCTGAGGAGGACTGTGTGACCAGAGCACATCACCGCCTTCTCAGCTCTTCCCCACACAGCCTTTTATTAAGTACAGCTTAGAACAGGTCAAGAGTATTGCTTTAAATGGGCCCCAAATTATTATGCTTTCCACAGAACCCATGTGTCTTGATCATTAGAGATAATATATAGAAATGTTTTTCAAAAATGAAAATATTATTGGAAAAAGTACACGGTCTCTCAAGAAATACTTCAAAGGCTAGAAACATGTTTCTGGTTGGAAGGCTTAAAAATGTGACTCTGTTCATGTCACTAGAAGAAAATATATGGTCCACTGCATAGAGGAGTAAAATTCCTAATTTAACGAGACACTGTATTAAAGAACAACAAAGGATTTGTCTGAAATTTGTCCCTATGAAGCACTTTACATCACTGTTTCTGGTGGTGGCCAAAATGTCTGATGAGATTTTTGAACTTTTGGAGATTTTGAACTGTTTAAATTTTTCCATGTCAGAACCTCTGGAGGTGATTTGCTCCTGTGACTAAGACTTTAGATCCCAGGACATCCAGATGCGCTAGTCCCCCCTATGGACGGTGGCTACTGCCACAGTGTTTTATACAAAGTCAGGCAAATGAGGGATAGATGAGACACGGACTGTGTCTGGTTGAACAGCTAAATATAGACCTTTACCAGAGAATTAAGAGAGAGGTACATGCCCACCCTGAACACCTACTGCATTCAAGGAAATATGTTGGATTTACAGGGTCCACGGATAATGAAGAAACAGTTCCTGACTTCAAGCATCTCACTGTCTAGTGGGAAAAATAAAGAAAGAGTACTTCTATAAAATGATCTGTTTTCATTTTTAAAAATACTTTTCACAGAGATACATATACAGTATTGAGCATAGAATTCTGTATCCTCTTGGTGTACATGTCCTTAATCCATTAAACTTCCTCACATTCCCTTCATTTTAAAGTTCAATGGGAAATATCAGGTGGCTTTTAACTCTCAGGGTACATATATGGAACATAATCTATATTGTGTTCTTGTACAAATAAAAAAATCCTTAGCTAATAATTAGGTAACAAAAAAGTAATTTTGTTATATATATAGAATGATAAAAAGGAGTGGGGGAGTGACCATCAAATTCTGTAACTGATAGCTTTCCCCAAATTATTCAGTGTTTTTGAGTCTCTGTGTCAATGGAGTATATGATTCAATACTTTCAGAGAGTAAATATTTGTCTTCGTCCTGTGGCTCTGTGATGTCTTGTACAGTAATCACCATCTTACTCATGAAGTACTAAGGTATTTATGGGCATATCTGTACTCTTATGTCTGAAATGCTTTGATATCCAAGTTTTTTTCCCCAAAATCTATACATGTATAGACCCTTTTTGAGAAGAAATTTAACAGTATTTGCATTTGTGTAATTCACTCATCAATTAAAAAAAAATAATAGCATTATGGCTGGAATTTTGCAGCTGTTTAACAGCTAGCTTCCAGGCAACACTAAAAACTAGTTTTAAGACAGGAAACTGGGAAGAGTAGTGAATTTAATTGGAGTTTCAGAGGGGATATAAAAGAAGCACCCAAACTGACTTTGATCCAAGATTATCTGGTTAATACCCTCACCGATTAAAAATGATAAGCTCTAAAGCCACTCTATTATTAATGATAAATAACAAACTGTTAAAAACAGTTCTAGAAATGTGCCAATGCAGTGGTTTCCCTCTGTATTAATCTCCAGAAATCACATGATTAATACAGGAGAAAGGTTGCTTGTAAATTACATCTACAAGGAACAACTCTGAAAAATATAGTACAAGTGTGTTATATCTTTGCTAGAAGCCAAGAGTTTTCTGGCTGGATTCATGGTGGTGGGAGGATGTTCTTTCAGAGAAGGAAGTAATAAGTTCATAAAGATTGCTTAAGTCAAATTATAATTTCCCACTTTTACCTAATAACATCAGAGATGGAGGATTGCCTCCATTTCTGATAAACCTTCATTTATTGTGTGATACTTTGGAAATTGAAGCTATTCCATTTTCTACAAGTGAATAAATATGAAAGGAAAGTTGCCCAACTGTGAAGATTTGAAAATTTGAATGGAAGGAAACTTTTTCTTACCATACAGTCGCCTTGTCATACCCTTCACTCTCTCAACATATATTAACATATGATAATTTCCATGTAACTTTTTTTTGGAGGAGAAACAGTCAAAAAGAGTTAGAAACGAGTAAGGGAAAATTGTTAAAATATCTAGATTATTGCTACCCATTTGATAAGGAACATTCTCCCTTGGTACAAACATCATCTCTGAATGAAGTCTTTTGTCTTTTCTTTCCTCAGTTGTGATTTCAGTGATTGAGTCGCCACATGGTCCTATTGTTTAAGGAACAAGCCGATCTATTAATATTTCTTAAGAGAAAAAAATTCTGTGAATTGTTAACTACTGGGGTTTTACATATTTGTTCTTTTAAAATGTAGAATGGAGGAAATATTAATTAAGCCCTACAGAATTATTCTCTTTGACTATGGAAAATTTTTTAAAAATAGAATAAAAACCATAAAAATCACAGACTCTCATGTCTACAAGAGGTCACTTAATTAGGGTTCAAAATCAATTCATAAATCCTTTAGACAATTAATCCAAACATATCCTATGACATATATTTGATGAATAACTTGTGCTGAGGTTTTTCATTTTCATAAGATTTATTGAGCAACATGATATTTAACTGTGATGGACTCTTGGCTTTTGGCTGGAATCCCTTCTCAGCCCCAAAGTCGCCTGTGGAGAGAGCACAGCAACCTCCTGGCAAATTAGGTAAGATTCTTGCATGTCCAAATGTGCTTCAGATTACTCATTCTTAAAGGATCATTTTATAAAGGTGATTCTTTGTAGATTCTTATAAAGGTGATTTTGGTGGAATAGACCGAGATCCACGCAATGCATATCAGAACTCAATATCAAAAATGTAATACACTTCCATATTTGGCACATACAGTGTTTTATATAATATTAAAGCCATAAGAAATAACCTTTTAACAGAGTTGCAGCTTTGTACTTAAAAATTGTCAAGTTCTGTTCATCTCATTAAAAAAAAATTTCTATGTAGAATAGAAACTTAAGAAGGTATAATAGCTACTTTCATATCAGAATTTTTTTTTAATTCTTATAGATCATACTTTGTAATACATTTTTTGTTTACTATTTTTTATTCCCTTTCCACCATCCTCAGCATTCAAAAATAATTTTTTTTAACTATAGTTAGTGCTTACTAAAACTCATGGGAAATAAAATAGAATTATATACATTGTTTCACACAGATTGATGTGAAAAACATTTGGTATCCTGTTGATTGAAAGAACAGATGCTTGTATAATTTATGAAGCCAGAAATGCCTTCACAATATCTTCCAAAAATAGCAAGGTATTCTAATAACACAGTTCATGGGGAATGAAGCAAAAAAGGTTGGGAGGCTCTAAGTTGTAGACTGAATTTTGAAATATGTTGTCAATATCCTAAAAAATATGATTGTAATCACTCAGCTTATATCATGGTAAGTCACAAAACATTTGATTGTTTCACATGAAAACAGAAAAGCCTAACATGGGTTTTTTTTTATTATTATGCATACCCAGTTTCTGCACTGACAAATTTTAAATAATCTATATAAGCAAGAGGCTACCTCTTTTCAAAGACTAATATGTTTTCCTAGAAAAATACTTTTCTGTGATATACATATTACTTTTGAGTTTCCAAGACTAATTGACATGATTAAATAACCATAATAGCTGTGTTACTAACATGTTTCCTGGGGGTTGATTTAAAATTATTTTGAATATCAGTCAACATGTCTATCCTTTCCAAACTGAGGGATTAATCAACCATTCTTGCAAAGTCTTAGATTAAGGGTACTTGTATTTCTTTGCTAAAAATAAGCCCTGATGGTCATGGCATTGATTCAGCTTGTGGCAGTCATGATGGGTGTACCATTGGCTAGTGGACCTTCATTATGAAAAAACGTTCCTAGCTCCAATTATGATTTGAATTTTTCATTATATTCAGTTCCTGCCAAACTTCACACTATCTTTGTGCCTTTTCTATAAGAGGTCTTTGTCTATTAAAAAAACATTTTTCTGTAAATTCATTCTTTGAATGATTAATTATTCATAAAAGAATCATTTTGAAACTCCAATATAATTTAGTTACAAAATATGCTCATGGGTTTTGGAAAAAAACATGTAGTGATGTTATATTTTCTTTCCCTTCTTTGCTTTAGGAAGAATTCTAAATTTTAGAGCAAAGAAACACTAAAATATTTTTCCAGTAGACAAACCTGAAACATTAAAAAAATTAAGCTTTTCATTTACCTTTAAAATGCAATGATATTTAAACACTAGTCTAATTCTACGTAGAGCCAATAACATATTTATTTGATTTAAAATAATTTGTAACATAAACTCAAGGACAAGGAACTATTTTGAAAGATGATCAGAAAAAATCTTCCTGGGCACACTATGGTCCCCACACTCTGAATTAGTGTTGGACATTAAGGCAGGATGCATTAGGTTAATCAAGGCTTCCTGACTTTAGGAGAGTTTCAGATTAACTCCAACGTTTAAGTAGACGTTGTTTTTCCATAGAACTACCTCTCCCCACCTGTCCTGCCAGGTAATGATGCTGAACCACAGAATGCTGATACTACTGGGAATGCTATTGTGCCATTTTGTTTTTAAAATGATACATTTTGAGGTCATTTAGAAAAGAAATCTAACATTTCCCTTTTTTGGTCTTAGAAGTGGGAAAAAAAAGAACAGCTGTTTTTGAAGGGAAGTAGCATTAGAATCTGGGGACACCTAGATTAAACCTCTGTTGCTTAAACAAAAAGGAATATCATGTTACCCCCCTTGCAGAATATCTATGATAGAGGGTTGATCAGAAATAAATTGATCTAGGGTATATGAGGTTGACTTTATTATCCAGGTTTTGTCTAGGAAATTAGAGTTCAGAGAGGCAGTGTATCCGAGCCAGTGACAACAGAGTTTGCTCTTCATGGAGTCATCATGCAGTGTTAGCAGCAAAGTGCAGCTTTTAAATGTCTGCAGTCCACAGCATAGAAAACCTTTATGCACAGACATAGCCTGCATGTACACAGTCTCTTCTAAAAGGGACCCGGCTTCTGATAAGAAACGGTTAATAAGGAATGTAAGGTAAGGAAAACATATCAACAGTCCTACGCTTTTGTTAAAAGTAACATTCATGTTGGAGCTACAGCACTTCTTTTTTTAACCTCCTTTATTAGACTGAACTCTATAAATATTGGAGGTAGCATATAGTTCTTTTGTCTCTTTCTTTTTTTATTATAGTTGATATACAATCTTATGTCGGTTTCAAATACACAACACAGTGGTTCAACAGTTACCCATATTACTAAATCCTCACCCCCCTCGTGCAGCTACTACCTATCAATGTAGTAAGATGTTACACAGTTATGAAGTCTGACACAACCAGTAACACATAGTTTTTACACAGGCAACACATATATATTTATGTCTGTGAACACTTCCAAAAACAAACACCACAAATTGGCTAGTAGGTAGATTTCCAAATCTTTCCACAAAATGCAATTTTCTTTTAAAATTGTAAGGTCTCAGTAAGTGTTAGTTGGACTGATTTGTCTGCGAAAAGCATTTTTAAAGCAGTCCATTTTGGAACATGTATCTGATATGGGTCTCCTTTGGAGACATTTATTGCAAACAGAGCATCTGAGGTATGAGAAGCTGACCCCGAACCCATGCCTGCCCTGGCTGGGGACAGGGTGGTCTCTCTTCACTTCACCCTAGGTCCTCAGCACTGGGGACCCAAGCAGCTGCCGAGAACAGAGGGCCCATGCACTGAGGCAGCTGCACCTTAAGCCCCCACAAGTACCACTCCCCAGGCTCACCCAATTCCCACACAGACCCAGGCCTGAAGGGAAGAAGGGGGAAAGGCAGGCAGGAGAAGCCCAGCTTCTGGTGGAGAAACAAACATTCCATGTGTAAATCCAGTTAATAGGTATACTGAATGTCAATCATTATGTTTCAGTTGCTGGTAACTTTGCCAAATAGCACAAAGGTTGTACTGGGAATGCTTCCCTTCACCAAAGCAAATTCCTGAGACATTTTATGAAGTGAGTAATATAGAATTATTTATAGAGTTTAATGGGGAAGGACAACCAGAAACATTTCAGATCTTTTTCTGTCAACAGGGGTAAGGGCTATCATTCATTACAAAGCTTTCGAAAACAAATGATAGGCCCCTCTGGGGTGTCAGTATTTCAGTGGTAAAAGGTACCCAGTCTGAGTCAAGCTTTGGCATCACTTGACCTGACGTTCCTGCTTCCTTGGGGAAGAGCCACATCCGAGTCCTGAGCTTGGATCTCTTCGCGTTGAGTCAGCGTCTGACCTCGTTGATGCTTTCCCTCTGCTGAAGTGGCCAGAAGTTCCAATAATTACTACTGTGATTACCAGAATGAGTATTTCTAGAATAGGCACTTTTAACTGTATGATTGGTGAGGTGGAAGGAAGGGCTAGTGCTGAAGCATTATGGGATTTCATATCCTGAAGAAAGGGGGGACTCCTCTAAGGAAACGGAAGGGGTCCGGGGCCCCTGAACACCAGCTGAGCGGGCATCGCATTTATTGTGGGTCCCAGAGACAGTTTTGTTCTCCTCCAGGGAAGAGGGGAGGGAACAACAATGTTTCCTAATGGAATGTTTTACACTTCTGCTTCACAAAGATTCATTTTCATGGACAGAAAATAAAGCTGATTAAACTATAAATCTCTTCATGCACATGTGCTGCCCCAAAAGTGTTCAGACTAGCTGCAATTCAGAGTAAAACCATGAGGCATTCCCTTTCATTTCCCAGACCAACATCCACATGCTCCATGTAGGTCAGGACATCAGGCAGAGAAAAGGACTGGAGACTGATGCTAAGATGCTCTATTTCACACGCTTGCCCTCTGGAAGGACCGGCAGAGGCAGTCACTTACATTAAATACAGGTCAGCAGACAAGATACATAATCTATTTCTCAGACAGACAACTTCAGCATCCCAGATCCCGATGGCCTTTCACTAAAGCGCACCACGCCGCTTCTTCATGTTTCCCTGTCAATTCGTGTTAGAGGTTGCTGGGCTTAAAAGTGGTGTTTCGTGTATTCTGTGACCCTCTTGCTCAAAGCAAAGAAATTGCTTTGGTTTATTTATGACCTACTAACCTTAAGCAAAACTGAAATAATGTTCTCACAAGCCAAGGGAAGAAAAATAAAAGTGAAAATAAATCTGACCTTGATGTCATTTGGTCTTTTCCGGCCCACACAATCCTCTGAAATTATAGGGAGGAGGATAGAGAGATATTTATCCACAAATGGCCTGTTTCGTGGTTCTTTTCACTCAAGGAAAACTATGCAAGAATGCAGATTCCCACCATCAACTTAGAATTCTTAAATTATGAACAGTGTGTTCTAAAAAAAAAAAGACACTGCATGTTTTCTTACAGAAAATATAAAATTGCAATGCTGTTGAATCTCAGTGTTTTAAAGATAAATGCTTTGTAGCCAAGAATTAAGTCATGAAATAAAGATGTGGAAGACATAGGGTTAGATGGTAGAGAGGTAGTGAGTGAATGCAAACACAGATTAGCAGGAAACTATACTGAACCAACAAGTAGACCAATTTTTGTGTACGGAATAAAAATAATCTAGAATATGGAGCCCTAAAATTTATTTTCTTTTCTGACACTAGTGTACCTGTAACCAAGAGCATAGATCTTATTTCCAGTTGTGGAAAATTTACACTGCTCAGAAAAAAAGGCTCTACGTTCAACAAACTTTAAGTATGTGAAATATGCATCCAGTTTAGTCCAAGGAGAGAAGAATTAATTACTGTATTTACTATTGCTATTTTATGTGTAGATGACATTTACTGTAATTTCTTACTGTTGTAAGTGAATCATTTTTATATTTAAGAATGGCAAGGTAATTATATTCTGCAAAAGACTCCTAGGAAAATATTTTGGAAAACAAGTAAGAATATGGTTATGCACTGCAATTAATCATAGCTGCCCCACGCTTTGCTTCTTAGTAGGCTAAACGCATGTTCAGTGTTAATGAAAAATACACGGTTTAGAGTCTTTTATCAATAGCATCCCTATTATACAAGTGTTAGCAGATGTAGCAAGAGATGAAGAGGCATGACTGAAAACAGTTGTGTGTTGACCTGACAGTAATATCACAACAGGCAGGCGGTAGAACCAAAGTCCTACGCCTTCTGCTGTCACCGACAGTGCAGACCAGCGAGTCCCCAGTCCAGTGCTGTTGCTCTTTCCAGGAGCAGCACAGAAACACCGACTGACAGAGCGTTCTCTTTAGGCGAACTAAAGAGCCAGTTCTCTGTAGGAACAACTGGCTTGCTTCAAAAGAATGAAATACTGCAAAATTCATATTAATCATTGTTTTATATTCTAAGACTGTTTGTCTCTTCAATATGTATTCCCAGGAGATCACTAACCCCTCATCCCCTAAAAAAATCAGTTTCCATATAAACAATTTGTCTAGAAGTATTAAAAAATTAATGGCATTAGAATATTTTACATGAGTGAAATATTGAAGGTGTAAAAATCTGGAGTAAATATTTCACTTATATTTCAAGTACAATTATCTTGGTTGAATGATCACTTTTGATGGAATATTCTAAGTTGTTGGTTGTCTCGTTCCAGATAACTATGACCATGCTGGGTACCCGTTAAGTGTATGAAACAGTGCCTGGATCTGATACAGCCAAAGTGACATTTTAAAACTTGATGATAGAAAATCATTGAAAGTGTGGTTTTAAAATATATATCCAGCAGAGTCTGCCATAATTTAATAATAAGAATAAATCGCAAAGCATTCTTGGAGAGATGGGATACACAAGGAAGCAAAGAAAGTAAAACTGTTAGGATTTTCCTGTCCAAAATGGTTGGAAATGTATGATTCTATAGCATATCTAGATGGCTATTACCTTTCACAACATTAATGAAATCTTTTTGCCATAAGCTAAGAAAAATGTGTTGAGCTAGTTCCTTCATTTATTTGTTCAGTCATTTCTAAGTAAGAATTGTTTAAGGAAAATATACTACTTCTGTGACTCTGTTTTGGAAAAAAAACATTAAACATGAAAGGATAACATTGACTAACACTAGCTGTGATGTTAGGAAATCTTAGAAAATCCCGTTTAGTTTGTATACCCTAAACACATCCCGCTTACCTACTGTAAGAATAGAAACATTTAAATCGTAAGGTATTGTTTTGGTCTGATGCCTCGAGCTGCTTTGAATAACAAATTCTGCCTGTCATCACCAGTGAGAGTTTCATCTCTGTTCCAGTGCCAAGACAGGCATGTTTTTAGCACAGTGAAAGGGGTCCTTTTCTTTCACACAATGCGATGTGGAGACTTGCCAAGCTCTGGCTGGAAGAACCTGCGTCTTCTTTCTTAGGGTTTTGAAATGGCATGAAGTGCATGAACTGTGTGCCTGAAGCCCCTCTGGCGCATCTGCCTCCCACCCCGGGACCTGCGGTCGGCAGAATTCTGAGCTTAGCGGTTGCTTCAGTGAACATTCAACGCTGTCGGTGAGTTTGCGATTAAGATCAAAACCATCGACCGTTGACTGTACCCTATGGCTAACCCAGATCTACTCCATGGCTTGCAGAATTCGCTGAAGACAGGAGCCAGCGGGACAACCAGGATGTTCTCCCACGTGCGGAGATTATTTTTAAAAGGTCACAATCAACATTCATTGCTGTCGGTGGGTTGCACTGTGTGAACCAGCTCACGGAACAATGAATGCCACTGTGGCCCGCTGTGTGCGGTCACCATCAAGGGCCGGTGCATCTCTGAAAGATATATTCAAAGTCGTGATATTGTTCTTTAACCTTTCCAATCTGCAGAGTCTTCCGGTTTGTGTATCTACTTTTTGTCCTACAATGGGATTGAGATGAAAAGGTCACTAGTTCAAACAAGAACAGGACTCCTCTAAAACACGTCGTTATGTTATAAGTAGGGCACTTTGCTCAGAAGGTAAGCTCTCTGTCCATGCCATCCGTGACACAGCGTCCAGGGCCGCAGGCCTCCCTCCTGTGCGGGCAGTGAGGCTTAGCGCCCCGGCCATGGCACGCTTGCTGAGAGCACCTAGAAATGACCTGCTCTGTATTTCTTACTAGGCTCGGATAATCCTTCCTCTTGGTGTGGAATTTGCTAAGGAAGGAAGAAAGTATGTCTAAATAACTATGCAACTATCAGAACAATTCTGAGGGTCCAATCTAGAGTCCTAGGTTGATTTCTCTAGTTAAATCAAACTTTAAGGTAAAACTCCACCCACTCTCTTCATGTTTTTCCTTCCAAGAACCTGACCTATGTCATCAGACTTAAAACCATGGTCTATAAGTACACATAACTTTTCCACTAAAAGACTATATATATCATGGTTTTTCTTAACTAGTATGGTCCTTCATTTTTTATACAGAATACTTGTCACTGAATTGGACCACAGATACTGTATATTTTGACCACAAAATATTATGTGTTAATATCTGTCCACAGATATTATCATTTGTAATTATAATAATCATTTTATTGTTATATATAAGTACTCTTATTATAATAATAGAGATACTTATGGAGCACCTATGCTTGGAATATCTTGAAGGCTTCCATATTTAATTTTAGTAATCTGTCAAATACATTGCTTATTTTATTCCTTGCCCTTTACGATTCTGTTCAACTTCAACTCCCACTGCAGAACATTCTGAGGACCTGGCTCTAGATCTCATTATGACCATAAAGAGGTTTTCCACATCTAGTATCTAAGCTGTGATGTCCTATTCTCTGCCCGTCGCTTCCCACCACTCTGGCTTCTCACCCTCTTCTCCCCAAGGCAACTGTCCTTCCAGCCCCAGGGTTATTAAAGAAAACAACCACATAATCATGTGGGTATGCACTAGAACGGTTTCCAAACTCCTTGGCCTCTCAACTCTGACCTACGGTCTCCCACCGCACTCCCCAGCCACTAGCTCAACTGACTACCCCAGAGTGCAGTTCTGACGATAAATGAAATAATTAACATAATGACTTTAGCATAATGCTTCACACTTAATAAATATTTAGTAATAGTAGTGAATCTATCCTACATATGCTAGGATCCCATTAGGTAAAAGTTATTATTTTTATTTAACTCTTTAGTGTTGGGATTTTCATCATTTTTCTTTTCATATGCATTATTTCTTTCTTCCCTGTCTTTTCCCCTTTGTTATCCTCTGTTTTATTTTGTTTCAAGCTGACAATATATACTTCTCCACCATCCAAAACTCTAGGTCTTCATTAAACAAGTCGCACCACAAATTATGCTTAACTTTTGGTCAATGGCTATCAGAAAAAAAAGGTAATAGAATCATCATTTACATTATTGAATTCACACAATGATCTAGGTATGCTGTCTCCTTTAATCCTCATGAGAACCATTTGAGGGAGGAAATACTCCTTTGAAGATGGGAAGTGTACAGCCAGACTTTGGAAGGATGGCAAGACATCCTATGATCTAAGTGATGTAAGACCTGGATTTTCTTATTCATCAGTGAGTGAATCACGAGCACATCAACCCAGGAAGCAGCACCTTCAAAGACTGACTCACATAACACAGTGCTACAGGTCAGGTGCTGGGAGCCCAAGTGGAGTCTTAATTGAAATGTAGTTTTTTCAGAAAACTACATACACAACAGCGACATTTATTTCTAGCCTCCATAGTAGAGGACTAATATTAGTTATATGTTTACCATATATTAATTTAACTACTATATTTCTTCTAGTCTAATAGACCATTCATGGCAAGACAAACCATTATTGTATGTAGTAAGAAAAGGAACAAAGGAAAAAAAGGAAGAAATAAAGAAAGGAAAATAAAATGAAAAAGAAAGAAAAGACCCCACAGAACCCCTTGTCCTCCACCATGTGAGGACGCAGCAGGAAAGCAGCCACCTGTAGAGCAGGGAGGTGGCTCTCATCAGGCACTGAATCAGCCAGCACTTTGACCTTGGACTTCCCAGCCTCCAGAACTGTAAGACGTGAATTTCTGTTGCTAAGCCACTCAGTCTGTAGTATTTTGTAATAATAACCCAGATGAACTAAGACAGGATGATTCAAACCAGATTAATGAAGTCCTGGGAGGGAACCTAATTGCCACAACATAAAATTGAGCAGAACCTAAAATTCAAGTGAGCAAGACTTTTATTAGTTGATCAAAACTGTTGTCTGATTCACATGAGATTTCAAAACACTGAAGATAAGGAGAACATTCTAAAAGTTTCTAGAGAGAAACAAATCAGCTGATATGTGAAGGATCTGGAATTAAAATGACATTGGACTTCTCAACAACAATTCTGAAAGTTAGAAGACAATGGAAAATAGCTTTCAAGATCCTGAAGGAACAATGATCCATTCCAGAATTCTATACCCACAAAACTACCATTAAGTGCAAAAGAAGACCAGTGCTATCTTATGGGAGCCGACCTGTTTATAAGCAGCCCAACTGCCTTGAGGGTGGCTTGCTGTTCAGAGACCAAATGGAGGCTGTGAAACTACATGAAGGTGCCCAGAAGCCCCCAGCTGCCATGGACCTCCTGCTCCAGTGTGGATGCAACTTCAAGGAGACCCCAGGCCATAGGAGCCCAGATGAGCATTTCCTAAATTCCTGCCTCACAGGAACCAGGAGATAATACATGTGTGTATAAGACAACACCACTAAGGTTTGAGAAGGTTTGCTACATAGAGACAGCAACCAGAAGGCTGACTCAAACTGTTTACAGTCCATGCATTGCTGTCCACCAGAATGAGGGACTGACCCATGTAGGAGAAAAGTTCTAGAGGCAGGAACCCGAGACTGGGAAGAGGCAAACAGAATTCCTGGGATGACAGCTGGACCTGCAGGCCAGGAGGGCTTGAAGCTAATAGAAGACCCACTCTGTTCGCTCATCCAATAAGGCTTTGAGAGCCTTCTCCACACAAGAAACTATTTGAAACACTGGGGATGTGACAGAGAGCAAGTGTCTGTTCTCAGCAACTCACATTTTGGTGGAGCATGAGACCCAATAAGTGAACATACTAATAAATTTATAAGTATATACCCCCCCAAAAAAGGAACTAACCCTGCCCATTAAAAATTTTAAGTGCCATTACTTATAATATATATCTTGATTTCAGAGATGTTAAAACATAAAAATGATGTATTCTAGAGTCAATGAAATACAGTATTTACCCTCAGCACTCCATCGATGGGTTACGTTTCTTTTATTAAACAACGGATACAATTAAACCTGAGAAGGTAATGCAAGTAAGAAAAAAAAATGATGGAAAGGTTTGAATTTTTTCCCCATTTTTGGCCACAAATGGAATGCATGGTTTGAACTTGCAAATGTTGTAAGGGTTGTCAAGGGTCATTTTAGCTATACATGGTTTTGATCCTAGATGCTGACTTTAAAAATGACTTTCCCCTTAACCTTAAAGTAAAACTCCTAGGTATATAAACAGATATTTCTTAATTTCTAAGACTGTAACTTATAGCTAGTAAGAAGAGCTAGTATTTATTTTGCAACCAAATTTGTACTTTTACAAATCCTTTCTTTTATTTTGCACCATGGTATCACAATGCAATATAATTTTATGTGGTTGTAATCACATTTTCCAAGTCATTCCCCCATAATTTATAGGCAAATTCACTCATTCTTTTTTGCTCCCTCTAAGAAAGCAGATTGTGAATATAATCACTGAATATTGTGATTGTAGAGACCATTTTTAGCCACCCCTACACATGCAAAATTTTCCTAAAAAAAACACCACCAAGTAATAAAATAAAAGATTCAGCTATATTCACTGCCTGGATCTCTCTAAACTCTGGACAGACAGCTTGGACCCGTGCATGTAAAGCTAAGTGGGGCCACAGTACACAGAGCCATTTGTAAGATGCTGGTCTGTGCTTTCAATCCTCTTACCTTAGGCAACCTGCTCCTGCTGAGTAAGGGCTAACACATGCTGTACAATTGTGGGAATGGATATGGCTTACAGATTAAAATTAGATGCAGAGTTAAATTGCTTGAACACAGCAAAAAACTAAGGGGATAGTAGAATGGGTGGAGAAGACAATTTGGGCATGCCAGTACTCACATACAATTCATTCCAAGACCTGGATTTCCATGAGTTTCCATCAGAATTCTTGGGTTCAGGTTCTACTTTCATTGCTGAGAGCCACTTTCAGAGCAAAAGCACATAGAATGTCAAAGAATATGCAGCCACATGAAAACGCATGTTCCAAGTGTGGATTTACAGCCACAAGATCTCTGTGAGTCAAATGCCAGAGCTCCTTTTAGAAAGCCAAGCAGAGGAATTTAATGACTACTAAAGACATTGGTAACTTTTCAGGCTACTATAATAAGAGTAATCAGATCTCAGGCTTCAGGGTGTAACATGATCGATCACCTGTGCTTTTCAGAGAGGAATTTCTGTGCACATGGACAGCACTGCACAGCTGGCCAAGCACGTTATTGTTAAAGTCAGAGAGAAGGGGAGGAAAGATGACCGTCTCGAAATCATTCAAAACCTTTTGCAATTGGTAAATGCAAACTAACACAGTAGTTAAGAGAGATTTATTATTCAGCCATAAAAAAGAAAGCAACCCTGCCATTTGTGACAACATGGATGGACCTAGAGGGTATTATGCTCATTAAATACAATTTAATCTTTTAAAACCATAACATATCATTTTATGGAAAAGGTATTTTCAAAAATATAAAATGAAATGACTTGAGTATAATCTGAGTTTCATTAGTTTTCAGTGGACACTAATGTGTCATGTTAATTTTAATAACTCATGTTTGTATGACATTGTTCACATTAATTAAAGCAGCTTTCCTAGACCCCCACTACCCTCTATTCCAAAACATCACAGAATTATTTCTGGAGTCCTTGAGGTAGATCACATGATTCCAGTAACAATTACATTCTCTCTTAGCCCTGCTGTCAATGTCAAATGAAGGGCCTCGTGTCCTTTCCAGGTGCTATCACCAAACCAATAACTCAATAAGACAGTGCCACTCGGGACCCCTCTGGTCCTCGGGAGTAGGGCACCGACTCTCCTTCCCACCTCTCACACTCACAACTCAAAGCTTCAGAGATCACCTTGTAAAAACAAAATTTCTCCAGCCTCTGCCTGCAGTCTTATCCCCATAAAGATCAGGGAGGGATCTGGGGGGTCTAGCAGGGGACTTCCCCTCAGCAGCCTCTGCTACGGCTGCCCCACACCTGTTTCCACCCTGCAGCTTGGCAAGGGTGCAGCCAGCCTCCAGCATTTGAAAGATGCCAGAGTCCATCAGTTCCCTCAGTTCGGATTGGCTTTATTCTTTAGGCACAGGTTCTCTACCCAGTAGGTATTATGACCTCCTAACTTATCAAAACACACCTCTCCCAGCTTTGCAAACAGAATGGGACTGACAGTGACTCATAACGTACCCAGATTCCAAAATCTGAGGATAGGATTCCCTTTGAATCAGGTGACCCAGGCCAATCACCAACCGTGGTGTCAGTGGCTAAGGAGGCAGAGTCGTGTGACACAACAGCCGCTCCAGCGGAAATCCCGTCAGTAAGTGTGGAAGGATCACTTTTCAGAAGAATGGCAGGCAGGGGAGGCGTGGGTGCTCCGCAGCCAGGAAGGGCCATAGGTACAGGACACCTCCCAGCCGCAGTGCCATGGAGTGGACGCAGAGAGGGGGTGGAGCGGCTTGGGTACGGTCTCTGATCACCATGGCCATCCCTGTGGTGCCCAGAACTTCACATACAGGTCTTGCAGTGGCATTTTGAAGTCTTTCCCATACTGAAGGGTGATGCCTTAGTAGCCAGTATAACGCAGAAGTCAGTCTGAAAGCAGTCGGAGGCCTCCTACCCTGCCTACTCAATAGCTGCTTTTAACTAAAATCTAAACATGGCTGTTACTTAGCCAGTCAGTGAGAATTTTGTATGCAACTCTTAAAAAAAAAGAATTTCCTGACTCCACCAGGGAACAGGAATGTGGTGTACACACACAAACACACACACACGATAGATTTAGGGTCAAAAGAGTAAGATCTGAGTTTCAGCTCAACAGCTGTGATACTGCACCAGTCACAGGACTTCAGGCTCCTCAGTCTTATTATTGGTAAAATAACAAATTGGTTGGGTATCAACAGCTCACCCTAACCCTGTTCATAAGTGCAGCCCCGCACTTCACCCTCATCCTCACCCACACGGAGCCGTGACCGTTAACCTAACTCCCACGCTAACCCTCAGCCGACACCCAAATCCTAACTCTAACCCACACCTTAACTTGCCCCTAACTCTAACCCTAACCCTAACCCTGGCACCTCTACCTAACCCCTCACCCTCATTGTCAGTTTCAATCACAGCTAACCATAATCCAAAACCCAACCTAATCCAATCCCTAACACCGGACCCTAAACGTGACTCTCGCATATCCTCACCCTACACCTAACGCTAGCCCTAACCCTAACCATAAGTCTAGCCCCAAGGCTCAACCCCACCCTCACTCACACAGAACCATAATCCTTAACCTAACTCTCACGCTAACCCTCAACCTAAACCCAAACCCTAACTCTAACCCACGCCATAACTACCTCCTAACCTAAGCCAACACCTAACCCTGACTACCACTCCCTCACCCTCACCCACATGGTCGCCCGCACCTCACCATAACCCTAAACCTCACTCCCACCCATACCCTAACATTAAACCCAAACTGTAACTGTAACCCTTTCCTCCCCATACACCTAACCATGAAACCAACCCTGACCCTAAGCCCTCACCCTCACCCTCACCTTCACCCACACCGCGCCATAACCCAATCCCTAAACATAACACTAACTCTCACACTGAAACCGAACCCTAGCTCTCACCAAAACCCTATCCTCACCCTACACTGAGCCCTAAACCTAACCCTAACCCTTGCTAATAGTAAGAGCTGATATTTTTTTGAGTCTTATTATATGCTATGCACCACTCTGTGTTTTATATAGATTCTTTGTTTAAATTCACCACAAGCCCATGAAGTTAGTTTTAAAACCACTGATAGCTTAGAAGTGAGGAAACTGAAGCAGAGTGTGAGGTAACTTGTCCCAGCTCACACCCCTGGAACTCTGACCTGGCACTCCAGCTCAAAAGGCTAATGTTTAACCTTTCCATGCATGTGGGAAGCTGTACCACGGGCCCCACATTTTGTGAGTTCCCCCTTCCTAAGGATAATGGTTTCCTTTTTCATGGGACCTTATACTAGATATTTTTCCCAGGCATCACTTCATGAAAACTCTTGTATGACTCACTCCATCCAGGCCTTTCCTTGGTTATATAACTAATATGAGGGAAGTTATTAATAGTTTATAGCAGGATGATATATAATTCCCCTACTTTGCAGTCACCAATTATTACATTTGAAAAGAACCTTTACTTAAACCAAATACTAAGTAGCTGTGGAAAATTTAGGTTCCATAATAGAACTGAGAATGAATATAATTCCAGCTTTGTTGCTCTTAAATGACACCATGAACAAACTCCTTGGAGGAGATGGGGAGGAGATGGTAGCGTCCTGAGGGCTCAGACCTCCTCCCTGGGGTGCAGCCACATCCTGCCGGGTAAGAGCCCTGCCAGGCACTTTCCGTGTTCCATCGGGTGTTTCCAGGAGAGCGCATGCTTCTCTGAAGCTGAGCTCAATTAACACACCATAGAAATTCTTTATCTTTCACCTCTTCTGTTCTCTTCTGTATACTTTTCCCTTTCCTACTTTAAGGCTTCCTAAAATACACTCTTAAAAAAAATGTGTCCTAAGTGATTTTGAATAGAATGATCAGTAATCACTATGAAGAAACTATTTTAAAGTGTGAAAAAAGTACAGATGTGTTCATATTAAGTCATCATCTGTGGGTCCCTCTAAACCATCAGTGGATCCCTCTCACTTTTTTCTTTTAAGTTGGTCTGAATCTCTGGTTGCATACCAGAAAGCACTCCTCTCTTGGAACATGTTTGTAGTTTTTATTACAGTTATAACAACTATAGCTTATAGTCTGGGCTTCTGGTGTTTGGAGGAAACAAGCTGGATTTGGTGTCAACTGATTTTACATCTAATTTCTACTACTTTCTGATTCTGTGAAATGTAATCAAACTGTCAAACTTTTGAAACCTGTGCATAGATAACATCCTTCACTTTGTTCAGCTGACTTTCAGAACACCACGCTTTCTTGGTCACACCAACGGGTCATTCTCCTACCTCCCTCGTTCCTCCCTCCAACCCTTTTTGATGGTTCCCCTTCTTCCTCACCTTTCATCCTTACAGTCCCCTGGGGCCCAGGTCTTGGACATCCTCTTGATTGGTAGGATTTTCTTGATGCTCTCAGCCAAGTAAGACTTTGAACAGTATCTATCTCACTGATTCCAAGTTCATCTCCAGCCCAGCCTGCATGGCTCGCTCCACACTTACACACCCAACCGCATCCATGGCTTTTCGGTGGGATGTCCATGGGTATCATCTTGTTGACATGTCCAAAACCAAAGTCCTTGATTTTTACCCCTAAATCTGTTCCAAGTGCAACCTTTCCCATCTCCATTCAAACAGCTAATCTCAACAGTAGTTTGGGTCAAAATTTAGTCAGTCCTGATGTTACCTTTCACCCCTTCAGTCCAGTCACTCATGAAACTCTACTGGCTGTTTCTTTCAAAGGCTCACCTCTCTGGTCCGGGGCAGCCTTATTTCCAGGTGAATTTTGATAGCCTCTTACCTCATCTCCCCATCTCCCTGCTTCCTTTAGCTCCCTGCGCACAGCCTCTTCTTCCTATGGCAAAAGAGGAATCTTCTGAAGTGTAAATCTGATTACATCACTACTCTCCTCCAAAGCCATAATAGTTCCATAATAGGCATTTGTGCCCCATTTTACCCTGACAGGAAGTCCCTATGCCAGCCCACGAGACTGCACACAGCGTTCTGACTTCATCTCCTGCTGCTCTTCCCTCCAGCCACGCCGGCCATCTCAGGGTTATTCTAAGAGGTCAGTCATAGTTCTGGTCTGTGAGCTGCGATCTTTGCATGAGCTGTACCCTGTACCCGGAGCATCTTCCCACAGATAATGTCATGGCTCACTTGTCATCTCTTTCAAGTCTTTGACCAAATATCCCCTTGTCAATGAGACCTACACTGACCATACTATTTTAATAAGCAAACTCTTCCCTACCCTACCCTGTGAATCCCCCTTACTTAGACTTATATTTCTTTATTCCATAACATTTAGCCTCGTTTTACTATATTACATAATTTACGTATTCATTACATCTGCTTACTGCATATTTTCTCTCTTCGGCCACTGGAATGCAGCCTCCCTGAGTGCCGAGAGGTTTTCTCTTTACTCACGAATGCTAACTGCCTGGACCATGTGTATATGTAACGGAGATGAATACAACTGTAGCTGGCTGATGGGACAAATCAATTAAAAAATAAGTAAATAGATATTTTGAAGGGTGTTTTAAGGCTTAAATGGAACAATCTATCCCACCGCATCCATCCCAGTGCCCGGAATGGAGAAAACACCAACCAAATATTGCTGTTCTTCGGTAATTTGCTCAGAGTAAATTCTGGGGTCATTGTGTCACCAGAACTACTGTGTCCATCATGGGGAATGAAGTTCCCTATGGACAGGCTTGTCTGAATCCTGAAGATGATTGGGTCGAAATGAAGAAACTTAATTTGAGGGGTTTTTATTGATCACATCTCATGTTTGTCTGCAGGATGGTAACATTTTTGTTATAAAAAGAGTTTTCATGGCCATTTCCTGCATGCAGTTTTGGTCCTCATGTAATTTTTCTGCCTGGGGGCAAGTAGCATCATTTTCGTTGTCTTGCGGGTTGTCTTTATTTGAACTTACTTAAAAGACAACGTTTCTGGAAAAATAACCATACTTCATTTTGAAGATTTTTAAGAAGTAACTATCACACATTTCTTATGTATATTTCATTAGGGGAGTAGCAAAGGAGAGAATGTCACGTTTTGCAGATTAGAAAAGAAAAAAAGATTTCTCAAAGCTAAGCCAGCTATATTCAGTTCCTTAGTGTGTGTGATGGGCAATGCTCGTAAAGTCACAGGAAGCATTATAACCAGCACTTCCTAGGTCTGCAGGCCTTGGTTTCCCATTTGGAAACTAATGTCCAGGTACCTGGGGAAAGAACAGTTTGAAATTCCTCTGCGTAGACGATCCCAGAAGTGGGGTGGTCTGCATTCTCTGCAGTGTTTCAGACGCGTCTGCGGCACAGAGCCGGCTGACCAGTGCCCCTGGGTCTCCAGGAACTGGTTAGCATGAGGCTCTGGGACACCTCTTAGGGAGAAAACTGGTAAGGAAAAGGCCACTCCACCGGGGCCTCCTTTGTAGGGAAGAGGGAGAATCTCTGTTTGCCAGCTTCCTTCTCTCCCTGGCATATGCAAGGCTTTTAAGAATAAATCAAATTCCCATGTGTATTTTAGATTTTAACATAATATGGACAGGGCAGATAAAAGATGTAAAATAGGCAGCTACAATAAAAAGATGTCCCAAAAAGCTACTCACTATTGCTTTGCTATTGTTATAGAGATGTAGAGCTCAGATGGGATCAAGATATGGAAACAAGATTCAGATCTATAACACCATATTCAACAAAAGGATATTTGCCATCAGTTTGGAGGGCAGTGAGTTAACAGGCTCTGGTGGGCATCCCACTGGCCCAGGGGCAGGAGGCTGACAGCAGCGTCCCTTCCAGCTGCCCGGTGCCGCTCTGGGTGTTGGGCTGAAGACCCCATCCATTAAGCTCTGCCAGTTCCATACTACACTCTTGATGACAAGAAAAACAAGAGGAAACAGTGCGTTTCTTATATTTTACTCATAAAACTTAACACTCTGACCTCAACCATATAAACCAGAAGAGAAAGAGGCAATCGCAGATCTGACTAAATAAAACTGGTAAAGCACTTACATGCTGGACTTGGAAGACTATTTGTCTCGGCACATGGGGAAAAGAACAGTTTGCAAATTCCTGGGTGTAGATGATCCCAGAACTGGTGCATTCTGAATTCTTTGCAGCATTTCAGTGAATACTTGGTAGGCTGCATGTGCGCGCCCACCCTAACCACCCCCCGGGAGCTGGTTTGCGCAAGGGCAGGGGAAACTTCTTCGGTAGAAGCCGTACTAAGGAAAAGCCCACCCTGCCAGAGCCTCTGCTATGGAAAAAAGGGAGAATCTCTGTCTGCCGGCTTCCTTCTCCATGTCAGGCTTGAAAGACCCATACATGTTCTAGAAAGAGGCCTCGCAGTAGAGACGAGAGAGTGTTTTACACTAACAGTGCAGGCATGGGGCACAGGCAGGCCGGTGGGGCTCATGACAGATCGCAAAGGGCACAGAGAGGCCTCTTCCAGGCCCCTCGAGCACTCACGGCTCTGGTGCCCACGGGCTTCAGTTTGTCTGCTCTGCTAGCTGATGAGTTTCCTTACGTGGAGGAAAACAAACCAATCTACTGCCTGCAGTGTTTTGGTGTATATGAGGGTAGAACAAACCTCCTAAAGCTCCTGCTATTATTCTACCAGAGGAAAGTTCAGGGAAAGAGGCGATGGCTGGAAATGAGGACCTGGGTGATGCCTCTTCTGCTTAAGAAAATTCCGGAACGTGTGCTTGGGTAGCTTTTGGTAATCTGGAGAGGTCGGGGGCTGTGACGCTTTCTAAAGAAATCACAGGGGGCTAGAGTGCAAGGCGGGGCAGGAAAGTTCTTCAAGAAGCAGTGACCCTGAAAAGCACTTGTTGTGAACCAAGTACTAGCACTTGACTGGGAAGAAAGTTTAGTATTTTCTCATATTTATTTATTTTTGTCTTTATAAAGCTCTGATATAATCTCCTACTAACACCCCAGCTGATGGTAGAAGTGTACCTCACATGACACTTTTTTATTTGGCATATTATTGATGAATTATGGAAAAGACGTTGGGCTCAGTACAGGGTAAGGTAGTGTGAGGAGGGGGACGGTGGAGAACAGAGACCCAGGAGAAGCGAGCGACAGGAGCTGGAGTCGGACTCCTTACAGGAACACCTCCTGTCGTAGGCAGCATTTCTGAATGACTCCCTATGGATTTAATGAGATACCACTGCCAACATAATGTGACTATGTTATATTGCATGCAAAGTAATTTTGCAGATGTGAATAAGGTTATCAATTGGTTGACCATGAAATAGGGAGATTCTTCAGGTTGGCCCAATCTAATTATGTGAGCTTTTTAAAAACAGAATGTTTTCTCCGCTGGTGGTAGAAGAGGAAGTCAAAGAGACTTGAAGTTTAAGAGGCATTTGAAATGAGGTAGATTCATTGCAGAGGTGAAGGGGGACGGGTGGAAGCACTTGAAATGACTTTCCAGAGCTGAATGTAACCCTTGGCTGACAGTGGAAGGAAGACTGGAACCTCCGTCCCACAATCACAAGAAACTAAATTCTGCCATTAATTTAAAAGAGCTTGGAAGTGGATTCTTCCCCAGAGCTCCCAAATAAAAGCCTAATCTGGCAAACATTTTGACTTCAGCCATGTGAAGCTGCAAACAGAGAGCCCAGTTGAGCTCTCCAGGGCTTCTGACCTATACAACTGTGTGGTAGTAAACAGGTGTTGCTTCAGAGGTGACAGTTGTGGGAATCTGTTACACAGCAGTAGAAAATAGACCCACCTAGGATGGCTGGGATGGGAAAGTGTCAGCTTATTTAGTAAAGGGATGGACACTGGATTACAGCTATTAAGAGGATGCCCTGAGAAGCATGGATGACGTGGGCCCATCCGGGTATCAGGCAATACAGGAGGGTGTTTTTAGGTCTGGATCTGTTAGGTATTCTGAGCATATGAGCAAGGAATAGGAAAATCTGATGTCAGCCTGTCCAGCAGCCATGGGAGCAAGCCTCAGCCTTTAGCTACAGGAGCTTAACAGACCAAAGGCGCCTCTGCTCCTTGAAACCCATGTCCACATTTTCACGGAGGCCATCGCTGCCTTCTGCCAAGCTGTTCCTGTAGGGCAGACAAATTCCTGGGTGACAAGGGACTCTTGGCAGCTGGCTATGGCTTGAGGAGTATCTCATATCTTTGTGGAGCCTTTCTTAGACTGTGCAGAAGTCTAGGCACTTCCATGCAATCTCCCTTCCCTCTTCTGCATGGAAGTCGGGCTCTCATCAGGGCCTGGCTGCTCTCCCAGCATTTCCCAGCCCCCTCCCGTTTTCCTTCACACAGGGACTTCCCCTAATAAAATCCTTGCAAGCTTACCCTATCTTACTGTCTGCCTGTAAAGGGTCTGGACTAACTCTGGACTATCCTCCCTCCTGTGAAATCCCTAGATGCAAGATGCGCATAAAATAAAAGCCAGTGACACAAAATAATACTGCATCACTAGCGAGAGCCTGGGGCCTGGGTACGGATGCAGGACTACCGCAAACTCACCCGCTCCCTCATCGATCACCCCTTCACCTGACCCAAGTCCTTCCCACGTCGGCCTGAATGGCCAAAGAGCAGAGGATCTCCGGTACATCAGCAGTTTCAGCTGTGGGTCTGTCTGGAGGTGGCATCGGAGGACAGGAGTCTGTGAGGGTGACAGGCTCCCCTGACGCAGCAGAGCCCGAGGGCCGGAGGGAGCCTCCTCCCCTCAGGGGCCTGGGCCAGAGAGGCGGAGCGGCAAGTACTGGAGGTTAATGGGGTGCTGGACACGCACAGCTCAGCCCAGGGGTGCTGGACCACGCTGGGTGACCACGTAAAACTGAAAACCCTACAACATGAACGTGGTAAAAACCAGGTTTACACAGATCACACAGAATCTGAGCGATCCTCGGTAGACATGTATGTATTTATCGGTTCGTACATATATTTGAATTTCATGAGCCTCACATTTGAAAACAAACTCAGTAAAGACACTTTCACAGACTTTCTCCTCAGTTCCACCCAAGCACATTAACCAAGACACTGTCCTGGGGACGAGAATGCCTTCCCGCACGGAGCTTCCTTCCTCCCTTCAGATGTACCTGAAACGCAGTCCTTCCCTGAGTTCTTATGTTTTCCGATGATACATACACATTAACAACACATTTGGCAACTGCCTTTATCTTGTCTGTTGCAAATACACTTTATACAAATATTCCTAAATGGCAAATATTTCTGAAAAATGAGATGTTGACTGAAATCTACACCCAAGTCTTTGAAAGGGATGCTCGTACCAGACCAGCACTTTATGAGTCTCGGGATTTCTCTCTCAGCCCCTGGCCCTAGTCCCCTTCTCTTTAGGAGAAAGTAGGAGGCACAAGAACGTAGGAGAGAGGAGACTGCGTCCAAAGTGCAGCGTGGAGAACCGCTAGCGCCGACTATGAGCTGTGGGGATTAGACATGGTTTTATCCTTCTCAGCCTCGATTTCCCCATTTGTAACTGTGAGAATTAATATTACAATTTAAAGAGTGGCTTAGTACTATACAAATGTTAGTTTCTGTAACTAAAACAAAAGAAACTCTACAGCTAAATGACAAATTATTTCATTACACAAATATCACTTTCTGGGAAATAGTTCAATATTTTATTAATTCTTTTCCTATAAATAGTGTTTAACTTCTCAATATATAAAGTTTTTCAATGAGAAGACATAAGAATATGTATACTTTATCCTATAATTCATTTCTGACTATCATTTGCCTTAAAACAACTGGCATCTTTAAGAAATGTCTTAATTTTAACTTTAAAGCAATAAATGAGGTTAAAATGTCATTATGCATAAAAGTTAAATTTGATAAATGTCGAACAAGTTTCAGCATCATGTTTACGTATTAAAATGGCATTCTTTTCCTTTACTCCAGGGGATCGTCATATGCTAGAGTTGGGAAAGTGAGTGAATTATAAATCAATAGGAAACCTGCTCAAAGCACACTTTTGATGCAAGACCCAGACGCACCCCTTCACCCCAAGCTAGCAGGTCCCTCATTTTCACAAACTCTTGCATATTATCTGACTAAGCCCATGAACAGGGAGCACGTTATTTGGTGAACAACAGTTCACTATCAAATGCTGTTTTTGGGTATGTCCTTCCCAGCACATATTTTAAATAATACATGAAAACACCATCCTAACAATGGGGAAAGATAAACTTTGATTCTTCAGGTTTTGAGAGATCCACAGAACGAATTTGGTATAGAGACCTTCAGACAAACTGTTAAATTTAATTTAAAATGTGCTACTACTGTTGTTCACTCTCAGAAAGAGTAGACAGGGAGGTGAGGAAAGAGGGGTGGCTTTGTTCCTGCGCCCAAATCTCAGCCCTGCCACCCGCCTGCCCTTGTGCGGCCCTCAGGAGTTCTGTGCTGCTCACCTTGAAAAGTAAAGAGTCAATACGCGTGACAGTGAGACGCGCCGTGTATGTGGGATGAAGGGTGACTAGCCCACGTTTCAGCTGCTATTTTTTCTATGCCATTCAGCCAGTTCTCCAGTTAATTCTTAATTCATGGGGATGGGGTCAGTTTTGGAGAACAGGAAGATACTGGGCAGTTAGAACTCTGAATAACTGAAATTGATTGAAACCTCGTAATTCTCTACACACCAGTTTTAACCTAAGTTTTCAAAAAAAAAAAACTCTTCTGTGTTTTATTTGTTTTTACTACACTTCCCATTCTTTCCTGCAGACACCAAAGCACCGTCAAGCCAGTGAGCAAAAATAGACACAAAAGCTAAGAGAAATGGGAACAAAAGCCTCCAGTATGTATAATTCACGAACTGATTGTTAATGCCAGGCATTTAAGAGTTGACTACATCCATGTAACTTACAGGTGCCAGAGGCTAGTGTCACCTAATGTAAAGCAAATTCTATACATCTGAGCTGGGAGCATAATTCAAATGAATAATTTCTCTCTGGAGTGTTAGACATGTGATAGAATTGTTTAATTGTAAAACAGTAAAATCATTTAAGAGTTTAATTTTATGTTTGCATAAAGCCAGCTGTTTGTTAGCAAAGAGCAGGTATTACACATCCCACTGCAGAGGAATCTACAGTGAAGTTTAAACTCTTTTTCTTCTCATTTCTATCTGAAGCATGAAAAGACATATACTTTGAACTTAATGTGTTTATGATTTAGGGGTTTGTAAAACAGTTGTCATAAAAGCTTCCTTGTCCCTTCCTTTCAGGTATTTTTAAATGTTTATTTACAGCAATTCTGGGAACTACTCACCTGCGGTCTTGACAGGTCTCTACAATGTAGCAGTTTTCAGGGTGATTGTGAAGTTTGTAATTTTCTGGGAAAGCTTTGCTGTTGTGGTAGGGAGGATGGCTGCCCTGCTCTATTCCATAGTCACAAAAGGACCTGCTTATTGCAATATAACAGCAAGTACTCAAAGGTGTGTAGAAACAAGAAGGAAAATATTTGAGCTAACGGATTTTATGTGGAAAGGATGCACAACAAAGTGAAATGGGCCCATAATTAGGTGGACAATTAGGTGGTTCCCAGCTGCTGAGTCCTAGTTTGCCACCTGGGTGGGGTTTGATGTCTATGTTTATCTGTGATAAGAACTACTCCACTTCGTTTCTCTGGGCTTCCAGAAACTGACTGACGTCATTTGGCACTGCCAGGGAATGGATGGACTGATTTCTTTTTAATTGAGGTACACTATCTAATGTGTTGTCTGGACCAGTGTCTCCTTATTGATTTTCTGTCTGAATGATCCATCCATTGATGTAAGTGAGGTGCTATGATGGCACTGCTCTAGATTTCTCTCCTTAGGTTTGTTAATATATTTGCTTTATGTATTTAGGTGCTCCTATGTTGGGGGCATAAATATTTACAAATGTTACATCTTCTCGTTGGACGGACCCTTTTATCCTTACATAATGTCTTTCTTTGTCTTTTAATTCAATCTCTGTTTTAAAGCCTCTTTTGTCTGATGGGAGTATAGCTCCCCCAGCTTTGTGTTGCTTTCCATCCGCATGAAACACCTTCTTCCAGCCCTTCACTTTCAGTCTGTGTGTGTCTTCCCACCTAAGGTGAGTCTCTGGCAGGTGGCACCCAGGTGGGTCTTGTTTTTCATCCATTCGGCCACTCATGCTTATGATTTGACAATTTTGTCCTGTTCCATAAATAATTATAGATAGAGATGTACATATTGCCATTTTGTTCATTGTTTTCTGGCTGTTTTTGTAAATTCCTCTTTTGCTTTTTTCCCAGTGTGGTTTGATAACTTCCTGCACCGTTATAGATTCCATTCTTACTATCTTTTCTGTATCCACTAGTTTTTTGCAGTTATCATGAGGCTGACATAGATCAGCCTATATATACACAAGTCTATTTTATGTTGATGACAAGTGAATTTTGAGTATGTTCTAAACCTCTATTCCCCCCACCATCTCATGTTGTTTGATGTCACAATTTACATCTTTTGTCTTTACCCTTTATGCTAGCTTTATAAGTGATTAGTCTCCTACCTTTAATATGTATTTATTTTTCCCAGCAAGGCTTACACATTCTTGTTTCCTTGTTCTAAGCAGCACCCTTCTTTTCATGTGAAAAAAGTTTTTTGAACATTTCATGTAAGGCTGGTTTACTGGTGGCGAGCCCCTTTAGCTTTTGTCCAGAAAACTCTCTCTCCTTCAGTTCTGAACAATAACCTTGTCAGGTCAAGTGTTCTCCATTGGAAGACTTTTACTTTCATCACTTTGATATGTCATTTCACTCCTTTCTGTCCTGCAAAGTTTCTGCTGGGAAATATGCTGATAGTTTTACGAGGCCCCCTTGTGTGTAACAAGTGTTTTCCTCTTGCTACTCTTAAGATTCTGTCTTTATCTTTAACTTTGGACATTTTGATTATAATGTGCTACAGGGTGGATCTCCTTGGCTACATCTCCTTTGGGACTCTGCACATCCTGGATCTGGACATCTGGGTCCTTCCCCAGGTTAGGGAAGTCTTCAGCCACTATTTCTTCCAACATGTTTTCTGTCCTTTTCTCTCTGTCTTCTCCTATTATGCAAGTATTGTTCCACTTGATGTCCCAGAGATCCCTTAAGCTATCTTCCTTTTAAAAATTACATAAACTTTTTGGGGCTCTGTTGGGATGAATTCCACTGCCCTGTCTTCCAGGTCATCTATCTTTTCTTCTGCTTCATCTAGTCTGCTGTGGAATTTCTCCAGTGTTATTTTCAGTTCAGATACTGCATTCTTCAGTGGTGTGACTTCTTTTTGGAACTTTCTTGTATTTTCGTCCCTTTGCTGATGTTTTTTCTGCATTCATCCATTCTCATCCTGAGACTGGTGACTACTTATGACCTTTACTTTGAACTCTTTAGCAGGTAAATTGCTTATTTCCATTTCATTCAGGTGTTTCCCCCACCCACCCACCCCTGCCCCAGGGTCTTAGCTTGTTTTTCCTTTGAAACATATTCTCCTGTTTCTTCTTTCTGCCTGATTCTCTGTTTGTTTCTATGTTTTAGGCAAAACAGCCATATCTACCAGTCTTGAAGGGTGGTTACAGGAAGACCGGTTTCTGTTGTCTGCTCTCTGTGCATTACCCTGGCAATGGTGGCCTGCCAAAGACCATCTCTCTGACTTTCAGTTCCTTGGGGCCCAGAAATATAAGCCCCCAGGCCATCAGATCCAGGCATTCAAGAGGCATCACCTGTGTGGACCTCATGCACCTGCCAGCTTTGATGGGGCCACCAGGGAGCACCAGGTCAGGGAGAGTCCATCTGCCAGCCTTGGCAGCTGCTGGGGGAGTCCAGGCCGCTGCAAGCCCACTGCCAGGCTTAACAGGCAGGGCCGCAGGGGAACCCTGGGCTGCAGCAAGCTCCCCTGCAGGTTTAAACAGCTGAGGCCCCAAGGGAGTGCAGGGGTGGGACAAGCGTTGCTAGCAAGGTATAGAAAAGGGGCAAAAACGGTGCCCACGTATGCCAGTGCTCACAAAGGACAAGGAGACAGAGAGATGGCAACTGCCAGCACCTGTATCCCAGAGAGTTCCACAGACTCCTGACCCACTAGCAGATGCTCTAAGATTAGCCAATGAACCTACTTTGCCTCCGTTTAGGCATTTTTCATCCTGCTGCTTTTGTGCCGGGCACTGGGGGTGAGTGACTCTGTGTGCGAGCCCTATAAGAGTGGAGTCTCAGTTTCCTACAGCCGTTTGGGTTTCCTGGACGTAAGCGCCATTTGTTTTCAAAGCCGGAAATGTCAGGGGATCACCTCTCCAGCACAGCTCCCAAGGTCTGGGATGCCTGCTGTGGGCACACACCCGAGTTCTCAGGGACCCGATTCATGTCTGCAAGGCCCCTCCCGCCCATGGGTTGCCATGCTGCAGGCCAGGTGTTTGGAGGGACATGTCTCCCCCTCTTGTGCACACCTTTTTACCCTCTGTTGTAGAGACGCCATTAGTCTACTCATAGAGCCACTTGCATCCAAATGAATTAATTTATTTAGCTCTTGTCTGCTCCATGAATTGCTGATTGGTTCAATGGTATAAACCGTAACCACGTTTTTGTCATATTTTCACACCAGGTCCACCGTGTCTTATAAAACCCATTGCCTAGAATTTACATATATGTTTGTGTTTTTGTATGTTTGTGGGTGTGCATGTGTGTGTGTGTCCTTCCATGAAACCCAACATCACATAAATAGGACCAAGCTGTATGTCCATGTGAGCCAGGTGACACGTGAATGATAACAAGCCCTGTTTTTCAAATGCCAACATTGTGCCAGATAATTGAGACGCGTGTTCTAAGTCTCACGAGCTTCAGGGGCAGCTGTTACTAGTCACATCTTCCAGATTACTGAATAAATACTCAAAGAAGTTAAGTAACTGTCTAGATCCATCTGATTCCAGGACTTTTCTGTCCCGAGAGACAAGGGCTGGGAAAGATGAAGGTGCCCCTCACAAACAGGAGAGGACTCTGTGGAGGAGGCGTGCCTGCCTCGCTTTGCCCGGAATCCCAGTCTGTCCACTAGACTCATTCAGGTGCACGATCGGAACTCCTTTTTGTCGTGAGGATTATATTTGGGTGAAATAACAGAGAATACAGGGTGGAGCCCCACAACATGCTTGCATATAAAATCACTTTCTGATCGGATGGTTGCCATTTTCAGTTTGGCATGTGTGTGTGTGCGTGTGCGTGTGTGTTTGCGTGCGTGTGTGCGTATGCACATGTGTGCGTGCGTGTGTGCGTGTGTGTGTGTCTTCATGTTTGGACACTCGACATCTGGACTCCTTGAGCTGATTCAACCGCACAGTCCCCAGGCAAGGGAAATCTGCACTATGTATGCGAGGACAGCTGTGACTCAGTGTGACTTGTTTATTGCATCTTGAGAATGAAACAAATCCTTCCTTCCCTGGACCTGATCTACAGTCTCGTACTTAGAGTCGATTATTTGATTATATTCTGGAGTATTTAAAACAGTTTCTTTATATCTAGGCAGATGTGGTAAATGAGACTGACAACTTGAGATTCTCTCTCGGATTGGGAATTACTTTCAGAATCAAATCATGAACTTTCATGTACAACATATGCCTGAAGAGGATTTGATTAAGTTACTTTGTAGTACATGTTTTAGAAAATATTATTGGCTCGGTTATATATGCTACATTGAGATTTATCTTGAAAGAGTTCCCTTCTATAGGTGCCCCCCTCTTGTGCAATAGTGGCTTTTTCACTTCCTTGGCTCACAAGAAGAAATTCCAGGTCAGTCAGTTTGGGAACACAAGTTACAGGAATCACCCCATTTCCACAGAGGAGCTGCTATAATTCGCCCAACACCCCTCACAAGCTTTCCATATGCCAGGAACTGTTCTAACATTTTTATCTCATCTAATCCCCAACAACCTGTAAGTTGGGTACTGTTATCTCTACTTTATAGATAAGGAAGCTGAAGACCCAGAAAACATAAAGGATTGTCCAAAGTCAGACATTTAGTAATGATAGGAATCCTACCCTGAGCTTTTGAGAACAGAACAGATTATTACCCCAAGTCTCAAAGCCTGTTCGTCTTTACATATCTATTTTAACATTGCTTGTGGCCTCTGAAGCGTAAAGACTATCATATCCAAGACATTTGAGGGATTAAATTAAGCTGGATCCCTACTCAGCTAAACAGACCTGAGATTTGAATGAACGTAACATTGTGAGGATAGATTCAGGAAACTTGGAGGAAACACAACCAATGTTTCACATGTTTCCTCAGTCAGTGTTTAACATTAAACCATATTTTTCAGTAATGGGAAGGAAAGCTTTCAATGACACAGTTCTCACTAATAAATAGCTCAAGCTGTAGAGCCTGAAGTTTAGGAGACCATCCTGCCTTTCATACATTTTAGCTTTGTGACTTTATGCAAGTTTCTCAACATCTCTGCGTCTCAATTTCCTCATGTGTAATAGGGAGATAATACATAAAACATAACTTTTATGCTATAGAATTACATAATGATTGACTGAATCTTCTTTGAGAATTATTGTTATGAGTGTTATTAACATTCATTTAAAACTTTGCAAATATAAATTAGATGATAAAGCTTTTCCAATGGCTATTATTACTTTCAGGTACACAATTGGAGCTGAGGCATAAATAAGCTACATTATGTACTTCTTTTCCCCTGAAGTTTATATTGCCTAAGAGGCAGAGTTCCTCTCTTACCTTCTGTTTCTCACAATAAAACATTTATGGGGAAGTTAATGTAAAGTACCCTTATCTCTGAAGATACCTCAGATATCTTCTTATCTGAAGCAATTTGTAAACTGTTCTATTCTGAGAAGTTAATAATTTCCTATAACTTATATACACTTTTAAATTTCTTGACATGTTTTTACATACCTTGCCTTATGTTAACAACCCTGTCATGTTGTGAAGCTAAATATTTCCACCCTTGTTTACAAAAGTAGAAAGTGAGTTTGAAAGTGAAGTTTTAGCAGAAGGGAGAATGGCCCCTCTATCTGCTAATTCTCGGTCCCTTGTGTCTTCATCTGGACCAGTCTGAGAAGAGAGGGAAAAATAACCATGTTTTGTTTATCGGTAAACTGGAATGTTCCCTCTCAGCCCATCCCAGTGAAACATTTTTCCCTAATGAGGGAAAAAGAAAATGCAGGAAAAAATGAGTCAGTCACCTTTAAAAGTACTGTGACTTTTCTCTTTGCTGTTAAGTCTTCTAGAAGCTTCTCAAGCAAACCCAGAATCAATTAGAAAATAAGAGCCGAACTTATTAACTATTGATAAGTTCTATTTTCTCAAGATCTTCATTCATAATTCCCTCTCCTACTGAGTAAAGATCATAGGAAAAACCAAGTATACCAAGGGATTCTATAATAAATCATCACAAGCACATCATTCTAGAGTTTTCTTAACTCACATATATTATCTTTGCATTATGACTCAGTGTCACAATAAAAAATGAATATACTTTAGAGGAAAGCCGTTTGGACAGTTTGCTCGTTTGAGAGATTGCTACATTGTCCTGTGAAGCATAGATGTTGTAATGTGTTTAGCTTCAAAAAATAAAATAAAATAAAAAACACATACACAGTCAACCCCTTCAAACAAAAACAAAAGTAGCCCAGTGTCCTCACTTCCCTCGAAGCTAAGGGAAGCTGTTTTATTCTCCCTGATAAAATGTAAGCAGAAGAATCAAGGTGGGACTTCCAAGAAAGCGTCTAAAAGAGAGCCAACTTGTCCCCTTTGCTTTCCTTTTCTGTCTGTCTGAAATTCTGAAGGTGGACAGGAGGTATAATAGAAAAGACGGAAGGTCAAGAACATGCAAGGGTCTCCAGGCAGGAAACCACTGAACCACTGTACCAGCCTTCAGTTGCCAACCCTTCAATTTCATATCCCAAAATGAGTGAGTGAATGAATGAATGAATGAATTATAGTAGATGAGTGAGAGAATGAATGAATTCTGATTTCTGTTCAAGTCATTACCATTTGGGATTTTTGTTATATATGGCCATCCCCAGTTTTTAAGTGGAATAACCTTCACAGACAAAAGGGAGCTCTAACAGTGACCTAGAGTCCGTGACTCCATCCCTCTGTGCAAGTCAAGCTCTGTCACCTGTGAACAATTCACAAGACACTCACAGATGCAGTTTACCATTAGAAAAACACTTCTGCACATGTTCTTCTTAAGAAAATTAGCTCTATAATAACTGGATTAAAACATAAAATTAATAGTTGTTTTTGTTGACTTTTAAATAGGAGAGGAGGGAAATGGTACAAAAGGCCTTGTTATTATAATAAAATGGTACAAAGACAGTATGTTTGAGAAACTCAGCCCGGGAGCCTGGATTCCCTCGTGATGTTTGCTAAGAGCACCTGTCAGTGGGGCGTGCGGTGGCGGGGACTTCGCTGGGGGCCCAACACCGCTGTCTCTCAGGCCGCTTGTCCCAGAGCTCTGGAGGCCATTCTGTCACTGGAGAATTTCTTAGGAGACAGAAAAACTTCAGTGGATTCCTCGGTTTTATCACGATAGGTCCTGAATATTTTTATTGTCTCTTTTGAAATCTTGCCTTAGTAAAAGACACCTTCTATCCTCAAGGTAAAAAAATAATTTTTAACTTTATCATGGATGAATAATAAAACACTAATTAATGACAACAGATTGAATCCCTTGTCATCACTTCAATTAAAATGAATCTTACACATGACTTTGCATATATAATAGATGTGGAATATAGTTCTAGATGCATCAAATTATAAAGCTAGAGGTTAATTTTGGGGGGCATTTGATAGTGAAGAATGAGGATGAGGTGACATGAATGAATAATGTAATCCCAAGGGGCTTTATGAGTGAAAGAAGGTCAGAGTCAGACAGAGAGCTTTGAAGGTATGCTGCTAGTTTGAAGATGGAGAAATGAATCCATCCATTCATGAGCCAAGAATACAGGTGGCCTCTAGAAGCTGGAAAAGAAAAGGAAACAGATTGTCCCCTTGAAACATAAGTAGCAATACAGCCCTGTGGACATCTTGATTTTAGCCCAATAAAATCCATTTTTGACTTCTGAATTCTAAGATTATACATTTGCATTTTTTTACTGATGCTATTTTGGGGAAATCTATTATAGCCCCTGTATAGGAGCACCCCACTGGGCAGGGGTGAAGGTAGGCACTGGTTAGACAGCAGAGGAAAACTTGCTTCTAGTTCTGATCGGCATCTAGAGCCACAGAGAAGTTCTGGCCAAACCGCAGGCCGACCACTGCCAAGGGACATAGGAAGGCCCCTCGCCACCCACCCCTGCCAAAGAGGACACTCAGCAAGAATGTGTAAATGTACAACAAGCTGGGGCCTCATTTTGCAAAATCAGTCTTAAAAATACAGTTGAATCACCATGGTCCAAGAAACACTGCCCTATTGTGATTAGAATTCATGAGCTTCAGCAGGCAAAACTTTATCCTACTTATCTTAAACTTTTAACATGTTGACTTCCATAGAAGGTTAATTCCCTCAATTTTTAAACCACTGTAAATAAATAAAACATCATTTTGACAAGCTTTTAAGTACTAATTAGTCAACAGCAACAATCCCAACAAGCCTGCCCTGAAGTTTTGTCTTGTGCATCCATATATGTGTTAATGACAATGGCAAGTCATTCACTGTCACCATGTAACAGGATCTGAACGTTCAGCATTTCCTTCTGTGGGAGAAATTCTCAAGAACTCACACAAGAGACTAAACCACGCCTCATAGTCATTCTTTGTTAAAAAAGCTTTTCAAAATATTTTACCCACCTTTTGTTTTCCTGCATTTGAAGCCCAAATCCTTATCTTCAACCTCTTGTTGATTTCCTAAAACGCTTTGGCAGAGAAGAAACACGCACTCACCTTCCTGCTTGGGACTTACTCCTATGAGTTAATGTATTTGTAACAATCTGTGTGAATCTTTAACCTGCATTTTGAAAACGGCTTATCAAATGCAACATACTATCTTAATATTCTAAACTTCTCTCTTGTCTATATAACTTTCTTTTCACTCTTCATGGAAGTTACAGAAGCAATATGTTAGGTTTCAATTGGTTTGACATGCTTACAAGACGTATGAAGAAGGTCTTGGTGGAAACAGTGTTTACTGTATCTGAAAAGAAATCTTTTTCTCTCCTACAGTGCTCTGTCAACTACTAATACAGTAATATTTTGTTTGGCAAAAAAAAAAATCTCCATTAAATCCATTTTTCATAGATGTAATGAAGGAACTCTAATAAAATTAATTAAGACTTATTATCATGATTTGAACCTTGGGATAATGATGTAGAAATGATTAGATAGTACAGAAAATTGAAACTGAAAACATGTGGAGACTGTCTTTCTAGTTCTTGGATTCATTTCAAATTTTCTAGGAGTATTACTCAGCTCACTGCCCTACTTTCTACAGTCCTATTAGACCGTTAAGATCAACAAATACCTTTCCCCAAGCAGCCCTTCCCTCAGGGGATACCCAGGACTGAAAAGAACAGTGGGCTTGTTGGCTTGGAAAATAAAATTCTTTTTTATCTCTAACCTCTCCAGCCAGCAAAAGATTCTAAAAGTAGCACACAGCTTGGGGAGGAGATCAAATAAAGTGGGTGCTTGTATGATCCTTTATAATACTTCTGGAAGAATCAGGTGGGTCCCCAGTGATCCCTCCCAGCTAGAAAAAGGGATTTCTAGAAATCTTAAGGCTGTTATCCCACAAGGGCTTGATGTGCCCTAAATAGTTGTGATTAAATTGAGAGAGAGGCTTCTCTCTTAAACTGTAGGTGTGGTCTTTATATATAGAGTTGAATAGAATCAGATGCATGGAAATCCCAAAAAGTTTAAAGGCAGTTACATAGGCAGAAGTGCTGCCACACTAAAAATGAAACTAATTGAAAATCAACAGCTTTCCATAGCCAGGAAAGAGCTGAGAAAGTTCCTCAAAGGCCTGTATTTTCCCATTTGTCTTCAGAAGTGACCAAGGAGCGGGGAGAGGAGGTAATTCTCAGAGGGGGCCCCAAATCCATCGAGAAGGATCGTCTCAGGAGCCATTTCTGGACAGGAGCCAGGGCCTGAGGGGGGATCGTCTCGTGCCTGGCAGGCGGTCTGGTGGTTCCTGGTCGGTAGGGTTCCGGAGTGCCGCGGCTGGCTGACCGCTCTGCCTCCTTCTCATCACCTTTCAGATGAAAGGGTTTGCGGAGGGCACCTCGCTCTTTCTCCACCTTGGAAGATGAGCAGGGCGTGGGGCAGATGTCTTTCTGGTCCTTAAGTCTCTGGATCGGGTGCAGCCATTTGAGGACCTGGTGCAGAGCCCAGGATACTGAATTTTGAGCCTCATGCTGGAGGATAATGGGGGTATGGGAGGGGGTGGCTTTGGGGACACTGGGAGAGGTGAGGGAATTTTGGCTGTGGAAAGGATACGAATAACGATGGCAGAACGTAGACCGTTAAAATGCCCATAATTCTTCAGGCCCTTTCTAATGCAATTCTGCAGCCCCTTCCACCAAAAGCCCCCTGAATCCAGATGGCCTTGTAATTCTCACTGATCTATGCATTTAACTTTGTGCCAGTACAACAGTGTCTTCATCACAGCAGCTCTGTAGTGAATTTGAAATTGGGAAAGTGTGAGTCCCCCAGTTTTGTTCTTCTTCAAGATTGTGTGGGATATCCAGCATCAAGTTGTAATCCAAATACCTAATACCAAGAGCATTTAGTTTGAAATGGAGCTAGCATCTAGTCAAAGGTATGTAATTCATACAGGAGGACCAAAGTAGCTTTTGGTACCCCCACTCCTACCTGGCGAACATGGGCGTGCTAGCACGGTGCCACTTAAAACGTGCACACAATGGGTGTTCATCCCCATTGAAGAACTTTTTTATGCACAAGGTAATATTCTATAGCTTAAAAAAATTTTGGTAGCTATTAAATTTTCTGTGTGCAGATTTTATAGGATTTTCCATCTTCCAGTCGTCCATGGACATAACCTCTAATGAAAGATTTGAGATCACAAAATGAAAATATGGGACACTTGGCAATAAATGACGTGGGCTGGCTGTACAGTGCCCCATGGAAGAGCACAAGGCCAGATGCCCATGGGCTGGCCGAGCTGCGGATGGTAACACCTGACCAGCCCGGCTGCTTCACCTGTCGATGTGGAGACCCCAGGAGAACCGCCAGGCGTTTTATGCCTGATGAACCGGAGAGCAGCCCCGGCTTCTCTGACTTTTTCCAGTGTGGGATGCAGGGAAATAACCGAGCCATAAGCCCCTGGAAGCTCTGCTTAGTGGCCTGGAACACAGAGATTCTTTCTAGGTTGATTCCTGGGAATGGCTCAACTTTCTTAGTGAAAGAAAGAACCATTGAAATCAATTCACTGCCCATCAAAAGGTTTTTCTTGTTTAGTCTCCTCTCCTCGCCCCCACCGTTTATGTCAACATCCCTTTTTGTGTTTTCTTCTCTTTATTTAAGGTTTACTTACAAGTACGTCGTTCACTGGGCTGCGGTGCCCTGTCTGCACCCTCGTCACCAACACCCATGGGCTCTCTGATCCCCCCCACCCTCTCCGCACCCTCAGCGGATGACCTTCTTTCCGCAAAGCCTTCCCGAAGAGGAATATTTATAATGAAACCTAAGGAAGATGTTGACAATTTTAGAAAGTAGTTAACACATCAAATATACTTTTAAGTCACTGTGATACTCTGGGTACTTTATTAGCTGCCAGAGGCTCACACATAGGGTGGATACCTTCCTTTCCACACTATTAAACAAGTGCTTATATATGTGTGTGTAATACATGCTATGAAAAAGTGGAAGGTTCTATTGGGTGAAGTATTTGACCAGAGACACTTAGAGGACATTGAGCCCTAAAGGATGGCTAAGAGGAGGTTGATGGAAGAAACATTCCAGCCAAAGAAAATAATGTATGGAAGCCATGGAGTGAGAGAAAATGCAGCCTGTGTGAAGATGAGAGGGAAACCCAGCGTGCCTGGTGCGAGGAGAGAGAAGGCAGATGAAGTGGTATTCTGGGAAGTCATTCCATGAAATCAGGGCTTGGAGACCACTTACAGGACTGCACCCTAAAGTCTGGGGGGGGACTGATGGCTTGTCCAGAAGCAGGACAAGATAGGAGTTACATTTTCAAAAGATGAGTCTGTGGGTTAGGGGTAGTTTAGAAGGGAGCAGGATTTGGTGGGGTTAGGAGGATAATTGCAGTGATGCAATTAGATTACAACTCATCTATTTACATCTAACTAATACTGAGGCATTCAGATTACAGCTCGATGCTGGATATCCCACACAATCTTGAAGAAGAACAAAACTGGGGGACTCACACTTTCCCAATTTCAAATTCACTACAGAGCTGCTGTGATGAAGACAGCGTTGTACTGGCATAAAGTTAAATGCATAGATCAGTGAGAATTACAAGGCCATCTGGATTCAGGGGGCTTTTGGTGGAAGGGGCTGCAGAATTGCATTAGAAAGGGCCTGAAGAATTATGGGCATTTTAATGGTCTACCTTCTGCCATCGTTATTCGTATCCTTTCCACAGCCAAACTTCCCTCACCTCTCCCAGTGTCCCCAAAGCCACCCCCTCCCATGCCCCTGTTATCCTCCAGCATGAGGCTCAAAACTTCTCCTTCTATGTCTAGTGGAGGAATTAGTGATTTAAGTCTGTCATGCAAGTGAGCATGAAGAAAAAGGAATCGGTTCCTTACTCCTTCAGAGGGAGACACTGCAAACGGGGTCGTGGGGGAGAGTACAGTGGCCCGAACCCGAGAAAGTAGGGGTGCATAAAAATTAATATGCCGTGCTGTGGAGACGTCAGAACGTCAGAACGAGAAGGGTGCGCCCATGATCATAGGCAGATGTGAGGTCACTAATAGTCTGGGATGCGTGAAATGGCATGTGGAATAATATTTTATAAAGGGACAGCCCACACTTTGTAACATTCCTAGAATTTAAAGTCTGTTGAGTTTAAGCTTTTGCTAACTTAGAAATATATTTGCCTTTCTTCCTTCATCTTATACTGGACTTCAATAAAATGGATATTTCATTTGGGTAATAAAACTCAGTCTGGGTTACTTGTAAAATTTGAATGTGTATCCTCCCCAGGCATAGACTGAAGAAGGAGACAGCATGAGCCAGGGTCTTAAAGAGAACCAGAAGGTTGACTGAGGCAGCCTCTGAAACACACGTTCACTTCTGTGTTTGCCTCCACTGGACCTTGGAAGGGAGAGACTGGGACCAGGTAGGAGCCAGAACCAGACCCTTCACTGAAAGAGCTTGGGGGTCCTGGCCATGGAGTCTTGATGGACCTGTCATGGCGATTCTTGTATTTTGATTCTCTGCAGGAGGGCAGAGAAATTTAAGGCAGCCCAAGTCATTTCATGAGGAATGAGGGAGATGAGAAAGGTTGGAAAATAATGGTGCAATACACTCCCTGTAACAGTCAGAGGGAGAAGTTTGTTTTTCCCAAGGGAAGTGAGACCAGAAAATAGCCCTTCATGGTACATTTGTCTGACTTCTTTTTCCTTTTGTGGTAGAGAAGTAACTGCATAGGGAGGTTCACGCACTCACAGGCTCCTGAGTGTGTGGTGATGGAGCTCGGCTACTGGGCCCGGGGAGGGTGAGGGGCCACTGCTGCCGCCTTCCTGCCTCTCTGGTGTCAACTCTCAGTTCTTGGAAACAGACCGAGAGGTCATAATTTTGTTCCCTAAATGCTTCATGGCTGTTTTCCTGCGGTGTCTGTTATAGATATGAGTCATTTTTCAAATGTTTCAAAGACAGAAATACTGTGTCAGAGTTCACTGTATCATCTTGAAGTTCCTTGAAGGGGCCAAAGCCTCTAATGGAAATGGTCTTGGACTGGGATGCTGGCTATGAGCCTGCAGGTCACTTTGTCACTCTGTCGCCACATGAACTTGGACATGTGTCCGTGGACATCGGTGTACAAGCCTATGTGCCATGAGGAGCTTGGATCAGCTTATCCCTCATCAGGGATAAGGGCAGGACATTTTCACGATTATTTGCACATGCGAGGACCCCTATTTAACTCAGGGATTATAAACATTCTAACACAGAAGTTGTCACTCCAGAGCTCTTCACAGAGAGAAATTGGGTGGGAAAGACAGAGGGAAAGTGTGTGGGGGCGAGGGCAGAGCCAATGTTGGCCTCTAGGGCACTTGACTCACTTTAGTCTCTGAATGAATACAAGAAACCTCATTTAGGATGTTGTATCAATCAGCTCCAGCTAGATCATGCTGCAGTAACAAGTGGTCCCCAGCTCTCAGTGACATACCACAGCAGAAGGTTTTCTGAAGTGAAATTCCATGGCTTAAGAAGCAGCCTCTACCAAGGATATGCCACTCCTTCATCAAACAAAGAGGAAACGGAGAAAACATGGGGGCTTGTAAAGCTGCTGCTGAGGAGAGCCACACTTCCTGTGCACTCAGACTATCGGCCAGCACCAATCGCAGGGCCACGCTTGTCTCCAAGGGGCTGAGCAGTGCAGTCCTCCAGGGAAAGCAGCCAATAATCAGGAGCGAAAGCTCAGTCAACTGCAGTAACATCTCCATGAAAACTGAACAAGCTTAGTGGTGCCACAGGAAAGCCAGGACCTCTGCCCACAGGCACACTGGGTAGCAGTCAAACTGTAGCCTGCATGGGCATCGCTGCTGGTTGACTTCCTTTATACAGCGTAAGGAACAAAGCAGTAAATGTAATGCTAGTACAGCTGTCTTACAAACTGGCTAGATTATATACCAATCAAAGCAGAAAGGCAGCCATCTTATGCTCACAAGAGTCCTCAACTGCTCAGCAGCTCCTGCCACGCCGGTCCCTCGCTGCTGCCCAACATTCAGGATCCGTTCCCTCTGCTCTCCATCAAGTTCACCTATTTGGACTACATACAACATCTTAAACTCAGAGCATCACAGTGCTTAAAAGGCTTATAAAGCACTGTATTTGTTCAATAAGAGTGCACGGATTTGGCTTCCTCCAAAGCGATAAGGAGCCAGCCCCCTTTGGAAGGCTAACACCGCTACAGACAGGAAAATGTTTAATTTGTTTTGCATGATGTTATTTTAGTTTTGTAATATTTGAGTTTCTTGAACATTGATTATCATGCCTACTAGACTTAAAAGATTACAATAATTTAAGGCACTTTAGCTTTATTGTTTTCCAAACATGTAAGCTATTTAGTTTAGCGAGAGGAAAAAACTGGTCTAAAGGAAAATGGACTTACAGTTTTGATACATATTAAAAAGCAACCAATAATGGCTTTTCAATGTTTGTTGTTTATTTTGTTTCTTAAGCAGGAAGGAACTTTTACGTAAACACACCCACATGCGCCTCAGGAAACATTCGCAAGGCTCTTGAATATTGTTTTCCTTATATACAAAGAGCCTAAATCTTCTATCCTATCCACATTAAATTATAATACCCTTTAATTATCCAACTGAGGATTGGGAATTATCCAAAATTAACCATTTCTATAAAGCAATTCTCTAGAGGAGGCAGGATCAGAGACCACTGTTAGAATCTTCCTCTCTGTCACCTGATATTAAAAAGATCCATTAACAGAGTTCTCTTGGGGGTGGGGCAGTACATGCCCCCATGGCGCTGAACTTTCTGCTGATTGTATGATTGTATTTCAGTCTCTCTTTACTGTGTCTCATTTCTTATCCTCTTTATACACCAACTCCTCCTGCTGACGGGTTTTTAACATTACCAGCAGACTAAATATATCTCACCTTTTTCACAATTTATTACTCATGTTCTTTTTGTTGACCATGTTTTTGGTATTTGAAGCAGGCTTCCTATGAGGCCAAGGTCAGAGCCTGGCCCCTTGGAAGATTTCCTCCAGTGAGACGTTCCCAGCTGCTTCCAACTACTCTTTATCACTTGCATGCTTTCTTATGTTGTGATTTTTGCTTCCAACTTCCACATATTGATTGGTCACTTCCTGCTATTTTTATCTGTGTGATCTTGAGCCAGTTATGTAATTTCCCTGTGTCCCAGTTTTCCTATCTGTAGAATGAAGGAAGTACCTGTATCTATCCATTTGTGTTGTTATATAAAATAAACTATTGTTAATAAAGCATTGAAATAGTGCCTGGTTCATAATAAGAGCTCAGCAAATGTTGACTACAGCTATGGAGATGAGCATGTGTCATGATCTCGAGATTTAGACTCTGATTCCCCTATTAATGCAGCTCTTTGCATTACTGCATTTGCAAATAAAAATATTTCCAATACTACATCATATGTATTCAACAATTTTACTTACAAAGTACCTTTTGTGCATAGTATTTCAGTAAGCTCCATGAGGGTGGGGCTCTCTGACTTCCTTTCTTGGTCACTGTGCTGAGATGTATCTTGGTAACTCTCTGTTGACTGTATGAATAATAGAGTGATATTATTTTATCCTGTAACCCTAGTCTTGTGAAGAAATGGTTATATATTAAGCCAGTTGTATTAGTTTGGTATTTTATGAAAATAAAAAAAGTTTGGTAGGGCTACTTAGCAAAGTACACAGACTGGGTGTACAGTAGAAACTCATTTTCTCCAGTCCTGGGTGTGAAAGGCCAAGATCAAGGTGCTGGGAAGGCTGATTTCCTGTCGATTTCTCTTCTTGGCTTGTGGATGCCGCCTTCTCCCTGTGTCCTCGTGTGGGCTTCCCTCTGTGTGTGTCTGTGTCCTAATCTCTTCCTATAAGGACACCGTCATATTGGATTACAGTTCACCCTAAAGACCTCATGCTAAATTTAATCACCCCTTAAATGCCCTATCTCTAACTTTGATTGCATTTTGAGGTATTCAGGGGTTAGGAGTTAACGTACAAATTTTGCAGGAGGGACTATTCAGCCTGTAATACCAGTCCCGTGTTAGGGTCACACATAGGACCAGATCTCTAGTTATTGGGCTCATCTCTCTCCCATCAAAATACGCTTTATCCTGGAAGCAGGGGGCATGCATAGGTGCACATTTAGCAAAAGAAGGCATAGGAATAGAGATAAAGAAATCATAATCGAAATAAAAAGTAGAGGAAGAAAAACTATAAAGTGAACAGAAGGAAGAAAAAGACTGACTAGGAAAGTAGTTGATCCTGTGCCTGGAGAGGATTCTTTTTATCTGAAGGCTAACTTCATGCAGCAGGAAGAGAAGGTTATTACATACCAGTAATCTAAGAATTTGGGGAAAAGGTACCTTTAGCCATGACATAGTCACAGTCTTTATGATTAGCTTAAAACCTCAATTGTTACTTTAGAATCCCATTGAAATCTTTTTTTTTATTATGAAAATCTTAATCTTAAACAATTGATGAAATTCATCTAAAAAAATCTTATGTATATCAATCTATCAACAGGCAAATAAAAACAAAACTCATTTGTAGGGTTGTTATGAACTGCCCTGGAACTGCTGTTTGGGCTGGCTGGCAGCCAGACGCCGTCACCGTGGCAAGGTGCAGACCGGGCCGCTGGAAGCCTCAGCTCTCGCTCTGCACGCGGCTTCTGCATTAATCCATGAACTTAATAAGCATTTATCTCCCCAGTGGTGCCTCGCTGTCTAACTGAACTACTATATCCTGTAAGTTTGCAGTCTGTTCGACCTCTAGAAAACAAAGCAGACAGACTTGCCTGATCTCATCAGTTTAATCTTAGAATATCCAAGCTACTCAACAACCCCTGTATCGTTATGTTAAAAGAAAAGAAAAATTGGCACAGCCAGAACTGTTATTAGAGACATGTGTTCCAGGCTGTGCTCAGAAACCGTTAGTCCTTCTGGGTGAACGTGAAAACACAAATAGAATATATTAAAAGCGAATGTGGCTCGTGAGTTACTATGTGCTAAAATCACCGCTGTCATCTGTGCCATGACATGGCCGGGGTCTTGAGGACCAGTCAGAAAATGCATTTTCCAAGGAGCATGATCAGAGAGCCTTTAATTTGTCAGACAGCCCAAGGGAGTGAGTTTTATATGTCGGAGCTTCTGATGTAGTAGTAATACTTACTCTCCAAGTTTCTTGTCTTTGCAAATTTATGTGAAAAGTCAGGAAATCATGTATGAACAACCATAGGAGATCAATCCTACAGATATCTTTCTGTGAACTGCACCTTTAGCACCTTCCACCTTCTTGCTGCCAGGCAAATGGGTTGTGTTGGTAACGTGCAGGAGGGTGGGCGCTCTGCAGAGCCACTTGTCGTAAAGAAGAAGACATCGGCAGGTGGCCTTCCCAACTCACCACTCGGGCTGCCTGTGGCAGACCCTCCCCTCTCTGGGCTCGGTGCAGGAATGCAGCAAGAACAGCCGCGTCCACCTCGCTCCCTCAGGCCGGTCACTTCTGATCCCACAGATTACCACATTTAATCCACATGACCACCTATGAATTGAGTATTATCATCACGTCCTTTTAAAACCAGAGAAAGCGAGGTTAAATAACTTCCCAAGGTGGCCCATCAGCAAGTGGTAGACATTGGACTTGGCCTTGATCATGAGTGACCACTATGCTGTACAGCATTTGGGGCGTAGCTTCTGACAGGGGGGACCTTGGCCTAAGGGAGGAAACGCCGCAGTGTGATTTTGGGATTCCCTGCTATCCCCCTTTCCACACACAGGAAGCTGTGTAGACGGGTCTGAGCAGGACAGAGGCCAATTTCTTTCATAAGAGAAAGAGCAATGGGGCTTGCTCGGTGTGGGACTTTGGGGATGAACACGCCAAGCACCTCTTAAACATGGATGAAGGGTAAGGGCTTGGGGAGGGGACACAGGCTTAGATGTGAACTCGGCACGTTGAGAATTCTTTTAATGTCTCTGAGCTTCAGTTTCTTCACTATCTACAGAAGGTAACAATAGTATTTATCCCCTACATTTGAAGAAGTAAAAAGACTCTCATTTTATCTTCTCAAAAGTAGTACAAATAGTACTGGTTAAATCCATTTGACAGGTGAGAAAACCTGAAGTAACAGAGTTTGAATTAGACTCAGTAATGTCTGAGCTCCATGCTTTCCCTCCTAAGCTGCATAGCCTGCCATAAAGCACTTTCTCTAAATTTCTAAAGACTTCCTGGACTGACAGGCAATACAAAGTTCACCATCAGTGGGGAAGGTTCATAAGTGTGCTGGGGACATTCTGGCAACATCTGGCAAGGAGTTAGCATTGAGCTGAAACAGGAGACATGGTAAGTGTCTTCTGAACCTGGGATGGCCACCCACGGTCTGACTTCTTGGAAGATTCCTGATTCTACCCTTAAAGTTCTTTCATGCAGAGACCAGTTGTTACAACGTCTCTCTGTACCTAGTTAACTGGTTATTTCATGCTCCTGACCAGGCTGAATTATTGAGTCCAGGAGAACATATTTATTACACTGTGAGCCAGTTGGTTTTGTGTTCCATAGCCTTGGTTAAATCCTTAAACTCATCAGGATTCCTGGAAATGCAAGTGGGGATGAATTAATTTCAATCCATTTCAAATCCTGGAAAACATAAAAATAGATGCTCTGCTAAAGACAATACGGTAGACTTATTTCCTTATCCGAAGCTTATTAGTAATCCCTGGGTAGCAACAACTCACTCTCCACAAAACCTATGTCTCATGGAAGGTCTTTTCAGTTTTATCAGTCCTAAATGTGGGATCTGCTTTCCTAAGTCTGAAATGGGTCTGCAGTCTCTGAATTCATACGTAAGCTACACCTGTCACCTTTGAGTGAGTTTATTCTTAAACTGAACTTGTGACTAAATAAGTAAATAAATAAATATAATACCCACATTGGAACACATCTTTTAATGTAATTTACCATTCTAATACCATCTGTTGCCTTTTGCAGGCATTATGAACATGTCAGGCTGATGTGTGATTGAAAAAAGAAACCAGAATTCTCTTTGAATTATTTTATTCAACTGTATATTATGCTTCTATTGGTTACAGAGAGATTTGTGTAATTTGTTTTTGAAGAATCAGGTCTTTCATGAGAACTTTATTTTCTTTAATTCACATTTATGTTTATGCCTTGTTCTTGCTGCTGTTATGCTCTAAAGCCATACTCGGTTATCATTTCAAATAAACAAGAAAAGATCACCTTGCACGAACTGGAACAAAGAAGCCATGTGGACACATACAGAGCACTCAGCCACTTGCCAGGATATGGTGGCATCTACTGTGCCCTAATTTTTAAAAGAGGTAAGAGTAAGGTTCTTACCAAAAGGGGGGCAGATTCTTCAGATATATCGTCATTGAGACTGTCAAGTAAGTGGGAATCGTAGTGGCCATGATATCAGACCTAACATCCAGCAACATACGTGTTTCAACATCTACTTCTGGACACAGGGAAGTATTGCTATTGGACTTAACTAGTTAATGACTCCTTACCATAGAAAATAATCTTAAAACTGAATAAGCTGTGCAAGGCAACACTTTAAATATTGGACAACAGAATGCAGGAGAGTATGGTCCTTAAGAAAGGAACACATAAAATGAACCGCATGCTCAACCCAGGTTTCTGCCTGGAGGGATGTTCCAGACTGCAGTGCAGGGAGGGAAAGCCCAGTGAAGAACAGTAGTTTATTCTGTGGAAAGAGGTTCAGACTGGAGTCAGGGTGGTGAGACAGCTGGAATTTGTAGGACGAGATATCAAACGAGGGATTTACCGTTCTGCAGAGTGAGAGGTCCTTGGACTCTTCATGCAATTTCCTCTTGGGTTCTCGGCTGAAGCTGGTTCACACCCACCCAGGGACTCTGCAGGCTTAGCACCGTACGGGGCTGGCTGAAGACACCACATGTGTGCAGAGCTGGGAAACAGGATTTCAGGCTTAGACAGAGAGCAAGCTCTGCTGAGCCCATGGGTGTCCAGTTGAGACCATGGAAAAACCACGCCTACAGAATAAGGACGACTCACTAGAATAGAGGATGGAACCCAGGCCCAGACCAAGGTTCCGAGTCTTAGCGGAACCCCTCACTTATTGATATTACTTACGTTTTGCATAGACATTCTTCACTTTTGATTTATTTGATGAATGATTCAACAAGTATTTGCAAAGCTTCTATGGTAGATCAGGACACCATGGTAAGCCATGACTATATTTTTAAACATAATATATAAAAAACATAAGTATATTTAAAAAATCATATATAACATATAAGTATATTTAAGTATGGAATATATATTGTGTAGCAAATATTAAATATCTAAAATACCTTTCTGGCATTTGCCTTGTCTTCATTCATTTTTATTCACCACCTGCCAATTTCTCTGATAGGCCACCTTCCTACATTCCAGTTCAAACATGTTCCCAAGCAGCAATGAAATCGGCCATAGTGAAGCCAAGAGGAAACCTCCGTAGCTGTGACCAGCAGGGAAACAGCCCGCTGCCGTAGTGAGTAGGCCCAGCATTGTATTGCATGTGAATATTACCTGTATCTGATTTCACTGTTACTGTTCCAGATCGTGAAAAAGCAAGCCTTCTCCAACCAGTGTGAGGTTGTAAAATGAGAAATATAAATTTATATTTTAACTCAATGCCAACTTTATAGCAACACAAGCATGCTGACATTTTGAACTGATTAAAATTCTTATAGCCATCAAAGAGCATTTACTAAGCAGGTAAGTTCAACAGTTCAGAGTCATTGTTCTGTGTGTACAAACATAAAAGGCACCCAGTGGCCAGTGTTTTCCTCTGGAAGAGTTGAAAGCGTAGTTCACACATCCCAGTGAACATATAATTCTCCCTAAACATTTTCAAAGTAGATATATTTACCATTTTACAGATGGAAAAACTGAGATTAATTTTGCATGAAGTAATAAAATCCAGATTTCTCAGATCCTGCTCAGAATGTGCTGGCTTTCAGGAAAGCAGCTGCATGAATTTAGATTTTCCAGAAAACTGCTTTTTATTCAAGGCTTACATGCATCTGTTGTTGGAGAATTTCAGAGAAGCAAAGGGCTCATTGTGTACAAGCTTCATTCTGGCAAACACATCACGTAGATTTTGCCATAATGGGGATGAAACTTGAGAAAAGTCAGAGAAGTTTATTGATATTTAATTTAATGCAATGATAGGAGTTGGGATGGGACATTGCTTATAATGTTATAAAATAGTGTAATATTTTTCAGTAACAGAATAATGAAAGTAAAACTGCATAGACATCAAATGACTTATAAGTATTTATTATTAGAAAAGCACCAGTTTGCCTACTTTATTGTGACATATTCCTAAATTTATCAAATTTTTATAATTTGGTGTTTAGGAATGTACGTGTGTGTGTGTGTGTATGAAAACTATAAAAGGAAAGCAAGGGAATGATACACTCAAAATTCAGGCTAGTATTCCTTTGACGGATGGGCAGAACACGGGATCAAAGAGGCACACAGAGGGTTTTTAAATGGACTGACAATATTGTATTTCTTGAGCTAAGTGGTGGGTAAATGAGTGTTCATGTTTCTAGTCTTCAAACTGCACATATATCTTATGCACAGTCTTGTATATATGACATCTCACACTAAAAATGTAAAATTGCATTATATACTACAGTGAAAAAAAAGATTTTATAATTTGGAGTTCTTTACCAATATTTGCAGATTTTAAGGTTTCTAGTATATGCATACATACGTTAAACCACAAGAAATCCTAGCTTCTGGAAGCTATTGTATATTACTTCAGCATTCAGTCCTAAAATTTAACAAACAAACAAAAAAATCCCTGAGGCTTAAGTCTGGTAACATAAAACCAATCACTGTTTCTAAAATAATCTGTGAAGAAACTTGAATAACTGCTCCTTGGAATTAGTGATGTTATGACAGAAATTAAAGACACATCTTTTGCTTTGCATCCATTGAGCCGGTGGTCTTGCAACACCCCTTAATACTGATGGAGACGTCATCAGTATTAGGGGAGGACCCGAGCCTGAGCACCGACAACAGAATGCCCCACCCTAGACCAGCGGTTCTCGGCCAGGGAGGGACCTGCCCCGGGGACAGGGCGTGAACCAACCTGCTTTTCACCTGAAATAACTGCCTCGCGCCTGTTCTCCTTTCCTTAGAAAAGTATTTCATCAGGAACAGCTCCACGGGGCTCCTTCCTGTCTGCTGTATCAGATGCTGCCCAATTCAAATCGATTTTTGCTCAAATAAAACTCTTAAAATCTTTAATGTGCCTCATCTTTTAACAGAAGTTACCTGACGTTTGGTGGGTAGAGGCCAGGGGTGCTGCTAACCCCCTACTGTGCACAGGAAAACCCTCTACAGGAAGGCTCACCGCGCCCAAACTGTCATACTGCCAGAGGCTGAGTTAAACTCTTTCTAATGGTAGCCATAGCTATTTTTTTTTAAAGCATTGAGATAAACCTATTACCATGTAAATAAAGTCTTTTGTGGAAAGAGGGAATTTCTATGGCTTCTTTGCTGGTGATTTTTGAAAATATTATCAGATATGGTACAGAGATTAGGTATTTTGGAATCTTCCTTAGTTGAACTCCAAGGGGCATTTGAATAGAAACAATGTGATAGGGTGTTAGCTATGGTCAAGAAGCCGAAGATTAGGATTGTATCTAAATTAAGTTAAGATTTCAGAAAAATCAGATGTGCTCTTTATGATCTCTAAATATAAATCATGTTCTTGTGCATTTGATTTCCTAGTTAACATGATTGCGGGGACCACAGTCTTACCAGGAAGTGCTGGGAAACTGATGTATATTCACCAGTGCTCAAAATGAAGTATGCTCGTGGATCAGGTTGGAAATGGTTTTTTGCAAAGTCTGGACTCTGCTTCAATACCACTGTGACCATTTTCTTTGATAATGTGCCTGGTGCTATGTCTTAATCAATGTTTGTTGGCGAAAATGGTGCTACTGACAATTACATTGCTTGTGTCTTGAGAGAAACAGTAAGTCATTAGTCCCAGACCAAATACAGTGCATGCCAAAACAAAACTAATGGACTTGAAAAGGTTGCAGAAATTTTTGGAAACTGCTCTAAATTCATGCAGACGGGGTAAAAACTAATTTTGATGCTGAGGATAATGGTAATGACATGAATAGAGATGAGAAGTCCATGTAAATTACACACAGCTTATGAATACTGATTAGGAGAGAGCAGAGCAAGATGTACTGATTTTTTCCCCCCTGGACTGAATGTGTACATCCTTCCTTGCTTTTTCCTCTGAGAAGTTGTGTTTTGAGGACTAAGATAAGTTGAAAACTTGCTTTCAGTAATACATATTTTATTCAAGAAAACTTGGTCTATTCAGTCAGTTTGATAAATTACTGTTTCACTCTCTATATGTGATGTGGGAATAATACTGTGGCTTTCCCCAGGTAATTTAAGGGTGAATGGGGCTGTAGAAATGCATAGTATTTATCACAAGACTGGGCCTTATAACTTCTCCGTGATTTAATTTGGGCTTAGCTAATGGCTTTTCCATTCTTCGGTAGCCAGCATCTTGCTGGGCAGGACCCGTCAGGACCACCCAACCTGCAGCCATCCACAAGAGTACAGCCACTACGCTGAGCGTGCTGCCCTAGATCCTCCTGGTCGCCCTGTGCTTTATGCTGATTAAACCCCTTTCACTCCTAAGCCTTTACATTTAATACCAAGTGTCTTAAATTCTTTCTTTCTGAAATTATTTCTAAAGTTCTTTGCAGTTCTAAAATGCTGTGTTTCTTTATAAGTAATATTGTTTCTTTTTCACAGCACTATTTCTTCCATCCAGGAACCACTTCCTGAGATACCAGCATCATAATAGAAACCATCCTCCTGTTACATATTCAGGGACAGGAACTGGAGGGCAGACACCACAGGCTCGGGATGGGGGTGGCAAAGGAGAGTGTGAAAGCCGCAGAAACTCAGTCACTAAGCTTTCAGAGAGAGTTCAACGTAATGCATTTGTTATGTCTTAAAAATGCCCCTAACATGAGGGTTAATTTGTGAAAAAACATGTTAAGAGAACTGTAACATTGAAAACTGCAGTAAGTTAGAAATCTGGTTTCTGACTAACATGTACTCTGTTCTAGGGCAACGGAGGCCGTCTAGAAATTCCCCAGCTGGAGGAGTACATGGTTGCTGAATTCCACTGTATCTGTGTTCTTAGAACCTAAAGACATGTTCCTTGATTTCTCAAAAGAGAATTTATAAAACTCTTTACCATCCAAGATGAATTTTATTTTAGTAACTTACTTTGGGGAATGAAGGGTACTGCATATCCTTCTAAATAACTTGTTTTATAAACACTATTTGCAGCCAAGTATAAAAAGAAAAAGAAGGACAAGACAAGGAAAAGAAAAAGAAAACATTAGGTGGAAACAACCAAAAAAAGAAAAGAAAAGTAGCAGCCATTCAAAAATATTCATGGGCTGCCGAGAAATCTGAAGGGTTCTGCTTTTAATACTCCACATCTGTCTTTAAAAACATATCAATCATATGATCACTAACAGCTGTTGCATTAAACTTCTAATCAGCCATGATTTTCAAAAGGGAGAAAGAATGCGTTGGATCTGCTGATGGAAAGTCATTGCTTAGCAGGAACCAGCTCGGGGCTGGCAACCAGTGCGAAATGCAAAGAGACAGAACTTTACCAAGCCCTGTAAGCACCGTTCCTGTGCAAAGTGCTGTGCTCTGAATGTGTAAATGGTCCCACATGTTTGGAAGCCTGAAGAAGACAAGGCAGGTTGTGCTGTGTGTTCAAGCTGATACAGTTAATGTGATATGAACTATACTGAAAGAAAAAAAAAATCTTTACATTCTCGCAAGGCAGGAAGACACAGAAGTGCCCTGCATCACGGAACAGAACGGGTCCTTCTTTTCCTCCCGAGGCATGTGTGGTTCCCGCTCAGGCTTTCGGAAACAAACAGTCCATGTGGGAGGAAGAGCACCGGGGCTTGGGACAGTTTTACATAGACTGGAAGAAATGTGACTCCTGCTTTGAATTAACATCAGGCTTTCTTGGATGCAACTGGTCAGGGTTGTGCCTTTACCTTTTCATGCTAAGAGGTAATGGTAACACACCAAAAATTCTTGCACTGAAGCAGGGCGTGTTGCTCCAGATGAAGGGGAAAAGGTGCTTGCTTTCAGCACAGGATTATTTCTTAACTCGCCTAATGTTTGCTACTAAGGCAGATCACAGAGGAGTCGCTGGTGTCCAAGAAGACAGATTTACATGTGACTCTCTCAGGCAAAGTAACTCTATTTATTACCCCCCCAGGAATGTGTAGAACGTGTGTTTCCTCCTGGGTCATGTCCACTGAGACTGCGATGCTGATAATGTTCGCATGTGATGGCGAAATAAATTGCAACTGAATTCTCTTTGAAAACATAGATTTCCAGTCGGAAAGAATTCCCCTTAAATGACCAAAGAGCTCACTTGTCTTCCCCTTATTTATTACAAATGCAAGGTACAGAATAGATACAGGCATGAATATTGCATTCAATTTCTTTGTTATAACAGGAAATTCTTGTAATGATGCTAAATTATATCCTATATGATTAATAAGCATAGTTATAATTGCTATCATATCCTGCTCTAGAGGTAACATTCATTGCAGACATAATTGTCCATATTCCATATTTGAAAATTATGTCACACAAAAGTATATAAAGACATGCACTTTGTTTTTTAGAGTTCTGTCATAGAATAACTGCAACCGGGATGCAAATGGGAATTAAGAGAAAACAGTGACTTCCACCTTGGAGTGGTGGGACACAGTGGATGAGAAGGTGAAAGAGCTGCCGGTTATGGGGTGTTTGTGTGCAAGGCCGCCGTCAGGAATGGAGCGTGCACAAGAGGCAGGATGGGTGACTGAGCAACCAGAGTGGCCCCGGGTGTCACACATGTCCAGGGAAGGACTGGGACAGTCGGGGCAGGACACTGAGTGCCTGAACTGGACCTGGGCTGTGAACGGTCAGTGGTGCCCTGCCCTCCTATTGGTAACGTTTTAAAAACAAACATTGAGACGCCCCCTGAATAAATCACTTTCAAACTCTGCTCTGAGTTTGAATTTAGCAGAAGATCCTGCTATAGGATTTAGCAGGAGATCCATGAGAGACTGCCACGTGGGTGGGATGAGGTAGAGAGTGAGTTCCAAGATCCCAGCCCCCACTCAGATTTCGGCCAGATATGAGCCTTATTCACCCATGAAATGTTATTGAGGAAAGGGTTCTGCTGTGCAAGTAAAAGTAAATAAATGAAAGAAGGAAGAGATTTAAAAATCATTGTATGAAACATGTTGAAGTGGGGAAACGACAGATACACAACGCTCAGCTGGCTGGTTGGCTTTTAAAGCCATGCTGACAGCTGTACAGAACATGGGCTTGAGGAAGACAGACCCCTGGTGAAGTCAGGCTGAGAGTTAATGGGAGAGGTGGTAGAAGGTGAAAATAAAATAGGTGGACGTGAACAAAAGACGACAGATTTGTGGGATAAATCAGAGGGAGACTCAGTCGCAGATTAGAAAGTAAGACGGTTTGGAGGTGGTGCCAGACTGCAGGGCTGCTCAGAATGTGGTCCCTGGACCGACAGCCTCGGCATCACCTGCCGGTCTCAGCCCCCGCCCCAGGCTTCCTGACTCCGTCGCTGGGGTCGGAGGGGCTGGGCAGTCAACATCAGTGTTGTGCCAAGTCTGCCCGGTGATCTGTGTGCCTGCCATGGTCGTAGAAGCCCTGGTTTGGAGGGTGAGCTGAACTCCCAGCTTAGTAAGTAGAGCATAGTGACTGGAGGGGAGAAAGGTATATCTGGCCACCAAGAGGGTGGCTTCAGGTCGGGATATGTAGTACCTGACGTAAGTGAATAGTAGTCTAGTGCATATTTAGAAATGTGAGTCTGGAGCTTAAGACAGGAGTTGGGATAGGTTACTGGTTAAGGTATCACATGCTACCTTGAGACAAACTCCCAAATGTTAGTGTCTTAACCTGCAGGCATTTATTTTTCATGTAGGTAAAGTCCCAAACAGGTAATCTTGATAACAGGTCACCAAAGAATTCTCCCGTCGGTGGCCTCACCCGTGTCCACACTGGCTCATTAACCTCGAGCTGCAGGAGAGGACGAGTGTGGAGGACGGGCGTGGAGGACGGGCGTGGGGGACTGGCGTGGGGGACGGGCATGGGGGTCGGGCGTGGAGGACGGGCGTGGCTGGCTGGAAGACGTGCAGTCACTGGAGCTCCTGCTCAGGAGGGAGAATACGATCGTCTAGTCATATCTCACTGCAAGGAAGGGGGGAAATGTGTGTTCCAGCTGTGACTCCTGGAAACAAGACGGACGAGCAATTGGCCGGTCTTGGCCGCCCTTGGAGACGGCAGTTTGGGACTCGGAAGTTCATGAAGCGCTCTCTGAAACCATGAAGACCACAGGATCGCGCCTGTGCCACGTATTCTGCTAATCATGACATAAATAACATAGTAAGATGTACTGGTAGGCTGGCGAACCAATGAGACACTCTGCATGACTGTGAAAAATAAGTTCACCACACGTTCAGAAACAAATATAAGAAGTCGGGAAAGTAGAGGAAGGTCGGGGGTGTTCAGGCCACCAGGCTGGCTTCGGTCCTCCGGGAAGACAGCTCTTCTCATCAGAGATGCGGTGTAGTCTGTTGAGATCGAAGGAAGGACATCTAGTCTTTAAGATATTCTCCTCTTATCCTAAAAGGTGGTTATTGTAAAATAAACAATACTTCTTTCTTGAATAGAGAAAGTATTTATTTGGGATATGCTTTTTCATGCTTTGATTCTCCTAGAAGTGCTGACTTTTTCTCTTATATTACCTCATTTTTATTTATCTCTTTGTTTACATTCCTGGTGGCTAGGATGGTAGATGATTTGCAAGTGACAGAATAAGGGTTTAGCTGACAAGGCGCAAGATAAGTACAAATCAGTCCTATTCATACGGAAGGAGGTTGAAAGTTCCATGGTTGACTTAGTTTGATAGCTGGAAACCACGGTCCAGGAGCCTCACGTTTTCTTCAGCATAGTGGTGAGCAGGGAGCTAGGGAACCTAAACAACTCCTTTACATGGCATGCAGAGGGTTTTCTCCACTTACTGTTTGCCTGTCTCTGCAGGCATTTTCACTTGCGTAATTGCTGGGTTATCAGTTTCCCTCTGGCATTCTCCTACCCCTTCCCGTGACCCCAACAGGCCTTGAAGGGGCTTCCGGGAACTCGGAGGGCTTTGCACAGCACATCTGAAAACAACTGAGCAGGAGAGGGAAACAAGCAGAGAGACAAACTTGGGAAATAAGTTTGAAATGTTTTCTTTATAACTTTTCCTTGTAGCTAGATGGCAAACGTAGTTCAGGCTATTCACATATTACATATTTATATTTGAACACATTAGATTTGTATCACTTCATTTTAAGCCTTCTCTTATACATGGGAAAACAGTACATTCAGATGTGTGTCTTAAGTATAACAGAGAAGCAAACAAGGACTCAGTGAAGACCAAGGATTACTTCTGCTTTATTGTTCGTGTCCCAGGACCCCACTAGGTGTTGTCCCCGATGAGGGAGCTCAGGTTGGCTGGAGGCTTGCCCTGCCCTTCTCTGCAGAGCAGGGCCCCCCTGCCGGCTGTGAGGCAGGACGCGGCGGACCTGGGAAGGAAGTATGACCGCTGTCGCAGTGTCCGAGGAGCCCTGTGGACTTGCACAGAAGTGGTTTCCTTTGTGAAGAGCTGGAGAGGTGGCACCGCTTGTTTCTGCGTTAGTGGTGCACCTCCCAGGTCAGTAAAGTTCCCTGAGACGTGCGAGCCGGCCCGCGCACCGTCTGGCCACTACCCAGGCAGTGGGTGGTGGGCCAGGCCGTGGCCACTGAGGTGGGTGGGCGCCTGGCGACCCTGGTCTAGGGTGCTCTTCCCCGTCTTCCTGAGAAACTTCTGTTCCTATTTCAGATGCTGCTTCTTCCTCAGGTTTGCCCTGATCCCACGGCTTTGCCGTCCCAGGAAGCAGGCTTCCCATTCCGGGCCCTGCGGCGATGGCCTCGCCCCAAATGGCCAATGGGAAACAACGAGCCCCGCGCTATGGTGGGAGCGTCGCAAACTCAGGTTTGTCGCATCTTTGTGTCTCTCACTCAAGCGGCCATCTGTTCTCCCCGAAAGGGCCAGGCTGGAGCAAAACCCACTCAGTTCCAAGTACAGTGCAGGCCCCGGGGACGTGTGGGGGAGACGGTGCGCAGCCGAGGCCGGGCCGCACGGGCGGGAAGGCCGACCCGGCCATCACTAAGTGGTGGGCCTTCCAGAGGCTCAGCTATGAACAAAGAGTAAGTGAACCGATGGGCGATTTCTGCGAATCACGGCGAGGCCTCACCTAGACGCCCTGCCTTCCGGCCAAGGCCAGTAGCCGTCCAGAGCAGGTGGGGTTCCTGCACACCAAAGAAAAGGAAAAATCCTGACTGGATCAGAAAGCGAACAATATCTTTAGCCATGAGGGCAAGTATTTTGTTGCCTTGTTTATTTTAGTTGTGTTATTATTGTTTTGTTTATAAGAAAAATAAGATAAATAGCTACCATTCGCTGAAAGCTTACAATTTGCCAGATACCTGCTAGAGGTTAAAATATGTAAGTATGTGCTTTATATTATATAAATATATAAGTTCGTTTAATCCTCCCAGCAAGCACAAAACTAAGTATTTTTATCATTGATATTTTCCAGGCGAGGCAGCTGAGGCCCAGGAGGCTGTTCCCGGCTGGACGTGACGCACTGAGGCCGGAGCCCAGGTACCCGCAGCCGTGCCTCACACTGCGCTCCTCTGGGGGCTCTGACACCACTGCCCGGAGTACCTCTGCCACCGCGGGCCTCCTGGGTCGGGGGAGGGCGCTCGGACCAGGTCCCGAGCCAGCGACCCCGCAGAGCCGGGGAGTCGGTGTCCGAAAGGAGAGGATGGACGGGAACAAGAGGATGTGAATTCCCGGGGACAGGAGGGCTCGGCCAGCGAGAGCGTGAATTGGTGCCTCCCTACGGGCAGCGCTTTAGGGGCCAAGCTGGTTCAGTCGCGCGGCCCCGCACACTGGGAGACCTGGTCCTCCAGGTGTGGGGTTGGAGGGGACGCGGAGCGTGGAGGAGGCGCACCCTGTGAGCCTCGTTGGCCGGACGTGCTCTGCTGGCCGTCCGTCGGGCAGGGCTGGGAAGGCCACAGGAGCCCCCTTCACAGGCATGTGGGGGAAGAGCCCCTGCAGGGCTGCAGAGACCGCCCGGTCTTTAACAGACTCCCTAGCAGGCTATGATCCAGGACTTGACTGATCCCCCATCAGTCTCTCCAGCCCTGGTCCAGCCGAGCCGCCCTTCCCTCGCTCTCATACGTGACAGCAGGATCCCGCTCTCGGAGGGTCGCAGCACACGCTGTTTTCCTTCCCTTTTTAGGCGGATAATTCCTCAGACTCCTCAGAGTGCCGTTTAATTACACCTTCAGAAAAGCCTTCTTACGCGTCCTTTGTTAGATGGAATTCTTGCTTTGGTTCTCACGGCATCATTTACTGTTTTTTGTTACAGTATTGATTTTATATTTTGTGACTCATTTTGGTCCCCTTCCCCCATAGACCATAACTTGACCAGAGGCTCTCTTTTGATCCATTGTTTTATGTCCTGAGACTTAAATAGCAAGTACTCAAAAGTGCTACTTGGCTGACTTACTGACTGACTGGCTGAATAAATGAATGTACAATATCTTTAATAACAATTCTCTTTCCCTAGAAGTGTCCAGAGATTGGGGACACCCTAGTCAGCAATACTGTAGAAGTGCTGGTTTTTAACTCAGTGGGTTATTCATTTGGTCATTCTGTACTTAGGCGCTGAGTGTGTGTTATGGACCAGGGACTGCAGGCGCTGGAGGTCTGTCGGGCTGACTTTCCATGAATTGCCATCGTTGCCCACATCTCTTGATCTCTGCACACCCTCCTTTCTGCCTGGAATGCTCCTTCACTCTACCTTTTACCTGACTGATGTCTAAATATCTTCAGCAAGTTTCATCCGGGTAAACTTCCATGAAAGTGTTAAGGTATAGATCACTACACGTCATGTATCACTGTAGCTATAGTGGGGATTATAGGATGGTCTACCAGTCACCCGATGTCCACTCTTCCCCACCTACATATACTAGACCTCCAGGGACCTCACAGCCATGGGGTTAAAGGCTGCATTTTCCAGCCCTCTTGCACCTGTGTGGGGCCACGCTAGGTGGGGTGGTGGCTGCATTCTTATCAGAGGCATATGAATAGACGTATGTGTGATCAGGTCTTTTCCTCATATATAATTATCCATGAACGTCACCAGTCTCTCCCCATTAACTCTCCCTTTACACTGGCTGAAATATTGCAAAAATTGGAGCAGACTTCTTGGGTCTGTAGGTATTAAGGATGGCCCTACCATCTACAGACTAGTACAGGATAGAAATAAACCTCTTCTTATTCATTTCTCTGTACTTTGGGGTCCCTTTGTTGCAGAAGCTTAGCTTGACTAGTACAACAGAGATCATATTTCCATAGCTTGCCTTTTATGCCCAGCTTTCTGCATAGATATGGCATACGGCAGGCACTCAATGCTTATTTATTGAGTAAATGGTATTGTCAAAATAAGTGGTATGATGACCCAGGCTGGGCATGGCCAGTAACCTGGTGAATATCTGAAACAAGAAATAACAACTAGGCTTGGTTATTCTCTGAAAATAGACATATAACCTAGAAATTATATACATACATAGATATACTGGTGATAAAGATACAGATACATAGAGATATATAGATATAACTTATATATATCTATAATTTTCCCTAGAGGAAATCAACTAATTATTTAAGGATTGAAAGATAAATGGGGATAATTGAAATGCATACGTCCAAAGTGGGAGCAAAGAGAAACAGTTTAGCAAGTTATTGAAGTTTTTGGTTATCTTTTTTCAAATAAATGCAAACCCATATTACGACAAGCTCAATCTGTATAAATCTTGAGGGCAAACATTGAGGTCTCTTTCTTCTGTAGGTAATTTGTGTGTTCTTTGCTCCATCTGAGGCTCTGCTTTAACTCTGGAGTCCCTAACTTGGCAGTAGTACCGTGTGCTTTGTTTCAGACTCCCGGACCTAAGGCCACAGTCGGGTGTCATCATACGCCACCAGAACAGTGCCAGTGTCTTTCACTCAATGTCCTTCCATTCTTATTTAGACTTACTTCATCTCTAAGTCGTCCTCTATCACTATCACGGTCGGATTGGGTGTGTAGGTGGGAAAAGGGATCCAGGCTCTCTCTTCTCTGCCGTCTTCCCGGAATCCTGCTTTGCTTTTTGATGGCTTTATTTTTGTCCTTCATTTACTTTCTGGTTTCTTCCAGTTCAATGTTGTAAATGTTATTTCCTTCTTCAAGCCCCACTTTAAATGGCTTCAGACAGTGTTTCCAGTTGGCATTTCCACGAACCCCCTTGAGTCGCTGGGTGATGTCCTGGGGTGTATCATCCCCCTGTTCCTCAGAGGTGGTATTCTTTGCATCTGTGCTCTCCAGTGATCCCTTTAGTTTGCCATTCCTTCCTCTCTTCTTCGGGTGACACTAATGCGTACATCCTATGTGGTTCCTTTTCAGGCATTTGAATGGACCATCAATTTTTGGAAGAATATTGTGAGAGAAGAGTTGGGGCACCAGGAAATTTACTTTGTGGTCCATAGAATGTTGTCTAATTCAGGGTCTTGTATCTATGTATCTCATACTTCATTTAAACTTTCCTTGTATTTTCAGCTGATAAACTTCAGCAACTGCTTGCGACTTATAAATCCCACAGTGTCCATCAGGCCCCTCAGCGGCACAAGAAACAGACCTCTGTGCCCTCCCTCTCTGCCCTCCTCCCTCCCCTGCCTCATCTTCCTTCTACAGGCAGCAGCGTGCTCCAATATCACTGTCAAAACGTTAAGTCTGCCACTGTATCCCTTAGAACAAGCAACATGCTTGGAGAAATGTGTGCTTTTCCATCTTTTTCTTCCAGTGTGACGTCTCCCGGGTTTCACCCACCCCGGTTGTCTTCATAGGTACAGAGTGTCCAATTCCTTCTACTATCAGGAGGGTCAATACTTCTTTAAAGCTCCAAATACTCCTCTAAAATATTGTAGATTGCAGCCACAAAGTAATAGTTCTACTCTCTTCCTATTCAAATATACACACGCAAGCCCCTCTTGTTTTACTGTGCTTCCCAGATACTCTGCTTTTTCCAAATTGAAGGTCTGTGGTCTGTGGACACCCGCGTCCAGCACATCTGTCAGCACCATTTTCCCGACAGTGTTCGCTCGCTTCACGTCTCTGGGTCACATTTTGATGATTCTCCCATATTTCAGACTTTCCCATCATGGCCATGTTTGTTTTGGTGTCTGATCAGTGAAGTGAGCTTAACTGGCTGAGAGCTCAGATGATGGCTTACGTTGTTTAGCAATACATATTTTTTAATTAGGTACATATATATCTTTAGATATAATGCTCTTGTACATTTAATAGTGTATAGTCCAGAATCAACACAGCATGTGTATGCCCTGGGAAACCAAAAACTTCATTTGACTTGTTTTATTGCAATATTTGCTTCAATGCGGTGATCTTGAGACAAACCCACACTATCTCCAAAGAATGTCTATATTTGCATATACACATATATTATATATACATTTACATGTTATTATAAATATAGTGTCATATACATATATATATATACACACACACTAAATATATAATGCAAACAAAAGGGGCACAAAATGCATGCACATAATTCAAAGAATAATAAAACACATACCTGGTGTCCAACATCCAGCTTAAGAACTAGAACAGTCACACGACCTTCGATGGCCCTACCCTGTTCACAGTGTGCCCTGAAGGCTGTGTCATTCCTTTGCTATTCTTTATGGACTATATGTTTGCATACATGCCTCGATACATATGTGTATGTAATGCATAACCTGTGTATTTACTCCCACCTGCTTGGGACTGGTGTGAAAATGAAATGGTTCTGGAAGCTCTCTCCTTCAGTCGCTTTTCCTTTCCTTTCTTTTTCATCCCTGTAGCTGTCATTCACTCACTTTCATTCACTTTATAATTATGCAAGTTTCTCAAGTAGATATGAAATCAGAGGGTTATAAGGTATGTACATCTTCAAGTTTACATATTTAAGCCTAAGTGTTTGTCTGAGTGGTTATAGAAGGTGCATCCCAAAGACGGGTCAGAGCTCTTGCTCCTTGCCAGCACTTGGGGGGCACACCTTTAATTCTCGTTTCCCTCGTTAGTACTGAGAGTAAACAGCCTCTCACATGTTTACAAGCCTTTTTTCCCATTCACTACTGTACATACCTGCCCAACTCATTTATTTTTTCATATTTCATAAGACTTACAAATTGTGTGTTTGAAAGTGTACATGTATGTAAATATTACTTCTACATTGGACATATATGGTTACAAGTATGTAGTCCCAGTGTGTGACTTACTCTTCCACTCTGAATGTGGTATATTTCAATGAATAGAAGTTCTTAGTTCTAATGTAATGAAATGTCTTCTTTTTTTTTTCCTTTGTGGACGATGAAATTTGTATCTTACTGATAAAATCTTTCTCTAGCCTACCTAAGAAAGTTATTCTATTTGTTTATTTAAAGGTTTAAACTTTTCATTGTACATTTAAATCTATAAGCTAAATGGAATTAATGTTAGTATAGGCTGTGAGACAGAAATACAATTTAATTCTTTCTCCTGTGGCTAATCTCAAGGCTTGTCCCTTTGATCTGCATTACCAGCTTTACCATGAACTTCATTCCCTACATATCCACAGACCTGTTCCATTAGTCCATCTGGTTTGCTGCCACCTGTATTAAGCTGAGTAGCTTTAAAATATGTTTTATATCTTGTTCTTTAGCTTTTCCGCATATGATCGAACTCCTTCCTCCGGGTGGCGCTCTTCTCTCTCCCCCCTCCCCACCTTACTCTTCCCTCCCCCACCTCCCTCCCCCGGTCCCTCCTCCACCCGTCCCCCCACCCCAACATTCTTTCTTCTCCCTTTTCTTCCCTCCTCACAGATCTCTGTCCTTCTCCCCCTCTCCCTCGACTGGGGTGGAGAAACCCACGTGCATGGTGTCCACCCTACGCAGGTCAAGTAGCGTGAGGGCCACAAGGACTCGTTCAGTGGGACCGTCCAGAGGTCATCATTGCATTTAGGAAGACTCATCTCAGGAGTGCGTTTAGGGGAAGTGCTAAATTTCAAAGATTTGAGAAGTGAGTCAGGAATGAGGAACTGTAGATGGCCGACCTACACAACTACTCTGAGAAGGTGGGAAGCCACACTAGGGTGACCTGGGGAGATGGCCAACGGAGCATTGTTTTTAGAAGGGGGAAACTTGTTTGTGGCTCAAGAAGAGCATAAGAAACCCTTTTGAAATAGAGGCTGATAACATTGCAAAGGTGATGCGAGGCAAAGGAACCAAGAACACAGGTAAAGAGGCCTCCTGTCGAAAAGGAGCGGGGAGCAACCCCTCTTACTGGCGGAAGAAGCCCTGAAGGGATGAGGCATGGAGGAATTCTGAGTTAGGACAAAGCTTGCCCAGGAGACACCCCATCTCCCTGCTTTCAGGGGAGCAGGAGGAGGAATCATCCACTCAGTGTTGGGTGCGCGCAACCCCCAACCATGAGCCTCGCAGAGGGCGGCAGAGGGGAGTCATGCAGAGCATGACGGGGTGTCATCAGCAATCTGCGCGGCACCCACAGGAACACGTCTACTGCTCTTGTACTGTTATTGTTGTTGTTTGCTGTTATTCTATTTTTGCACGACTTCAGATTCACCTTCCTAATAATATTAGTGCTGGATGGCTGAAGTTTCTGCCTCACTGCTCATAGAATATGCTGGTAGGCAAAAATAGAAAGCAAAAGCATCTCTTTCTTACGAGAAATTACAGAGTACATGTTTAAAAAACAAATTTTCCCTTAACTCTGAGGCAGACCTACGTCCTGAGGGGTATAAAAAAAGGCTTCACATGGGAAGCAGGATTTTTAGGCTAATGAATGCAACTCTATTTTTGATACTATGCTGTGTGGTTTTTATAAAATAGAGGAGCATTTTAGGCCAATTAGTGGCTTGCAAACTCTATACTTTTTCCAGCAAGGGCTATAAGCTTGACCGACTTGAAATGCTAATACAGAGAAGTGTTGGCCATGAGTCATGTGGTTCGCTTGCTTCAAAGCAGCAAAATTTTAGCATAAATTATTTTTTATTTGTTAAAAGAAAAACAAATTCTATTTGTTTTTGTAATACAGTTTGTTAGTTCTTTTAATTTGGGGGAAAATTTGGGGAATTCCAGTTCTCAGAGAAATGAGAGTCTCAGACCAGCATGACCCAGGCCCCGGCTCACAGGCCCTGTGTAAACAGCCACACGCGCCTCCGTCCACACACCTCGGTCAGAGGCAGCAGGGCGGGCCTGTTATGCCTGGACCTCGGCTGAGCTGAGTGGGCCAGCAGGGCAATGATGGGCGTGTGATCCACACCAGAGCATTCAGACCACCGAGGGGGAGCGTCTGGCCCTCCCCACACCCTTTCGTCCTGACTTTTATGGAGTGGCTATGGGGGTCTTGATTCACAGAATCCTGTTGCCTGGGTGGACTGCAAAAGATCATGGAGTCCATTCCTTCCATGGAGCAGAGAAGAAAAGTGAGGCTCAGAGACACAGCTGGGCATAGCCAAAGCGGATGGATACCATACCAGCGGCTCGCTCCCGAGGTGAAGGTCTGACCCACTGGGCAGTCAGTACCCTCCTTCGCATGGCTGGCCACATGAGGAGAACAAGAGGCCATGGCAGGGCTTTTTGCCCTACCCTGGAGAAGAGGACATGCATAAAAATCAAACGGCCGCAGCGCAGTGAACGGGAAAGCCTTCGGACCGCCATCCCCGTGATCACGATGACCTTCACTCGGAGTGCGGACTCGGGCCTCAGCTGCAGTTTCCAGCTGAAACGAAGCTCTCCGTCCTGGGGAAACTTGATGTCATTGTTGCACCGTCACACTTAGAGTTATTTGGTAAAATGTCAAGGTTTGTGGTGCAAGGGCCTCTTCAGAAGCATCTGCACATGGCGCCCAGTGCTTGGGCATGAGGTGTCCGCAGCGCACTCGGATCTGCAGGTACCTGACGCTCGTGGCGACACAGTGAGGGGCTGCGGCCGGCTCTGCGGGGCGTCTTCAGCTTCTACTTTGCTTTGCAATAGCCGTAGAGTTGCTGTGTTAGCATTCTTCAGGAAACCATAGGATGTAGGATAGGGACAAATAGAAATGATACAGACAGACCGAGATACGGGGATACTTAGAGATACAGATGTGAGAATTACAGGAATCAGCTCACGTGGCTGTGGGGAGCAAGCTGGAGAACCAGGGGAGCCGGTGGTGCAGCTCAGCCCCAGTCTGAAGGCCAAAGAGCCAGGAATTCTGACGTCTGAGGGCAGGATGGGAGGGACCTTCCAGCTCAAGAAGAGACCTCTTTACTTTTGTTCCACGTGGGCCCCCGGTGGACAGGATACCTTCCCACATTACTGAGGGGGATCTCTTACTCAGTTAACTGAACCAAATGCACGCCTCTTGCAGATGTACCCAGCGATGACATCCACCAGCTGCCTGGGCACCCTCAGCTTAGTCAGGCTGACACATAATAACTAACCGTCAGGATCACTGGCTCTTCTATGGGTGTAAAATAAAGACCATCTATCTCAGCCTTCCCTGCAGCTACATGTGCCCTTCGAGCTACATTCTGACTGGAGGAATGAGAGCGTGGCTCTAAGACGCAGGTAGAGCCCACACGAGCTCCATACAAGGGCAGTGGGCCTTTCGTCCCTGTCCACTTCCCACCGGGATATAGCTACAGTGGGCGACAGCCAGGGCGGAGAAACTGTGTTCTAGGCAGTTACGATACATCGGTGACTATGAATGCAAACATTGTGATTATTATGAATGTTCATGATTGTGTGATCTTGGGTCCTTGTACTTAATCATTCTAAGTTTGTTCCCTCAATTTAAATTTGAGATACTAATAGTTGCCCTGTGGGAGGCAGTAAATATCAGAAGGATGAACACAGAGTGCCCATCAGTGCTGTCACTATTGTTAACAGCACACCACACCTGGTTTTGCGAGTGGGGAGGGCCGGACGGAAGGGGAGGAGCCCCTGCCAGGTGGGACTAAGCAGCAAGGCCATGATACTGGCAGGCTTTCCCCCACCCCGTGAGAACACTGGGGGGATTTCCTCCATGACCAAGACTGGATCTGTGGTCAGGGCTGGAACTCTTTGTCCTGAATTCACAGTAACAGGAAGGGTGACTCAGAATCCAGCTTCAAAGGATGGAGAAGTCGAATCTGGTTTGGAACTTCCTCCCTCAAGCCAGTATTGGTCTGGGAACTGGAAGAGGAGAGCTGAGTGTCAGGGTGGTTCGCAGGGATCAGGGTGGGTGGGAGAAGAGGCAAGGGGAATTGGAGGGTTCTGTCAACAGGAATTTTTATTAGCCTGGTGGTTTGAGCTAAGTTTTTATATCCAGTGGGTCTAAGCTTGAATTCCAGATCTACCACTTAGAAATGTTATGGTGCCAGTTTCCACATATTCAAAGTAGGGATAATAGCTACTTTCTGAGGACTGTTAATAATAGCCATCATCTACTGAGCTCTTACTATGTGTCAATGTTGCAATTTTCTCAAGTAATCTTCACAGAAACCCCAAGAGATAAGAACTCTCAGGATTTCCAGGTTACAGATGAGAAAACCGGGGCTGGAAGAAGTCCAAAAACGCGCCCAGCATTAAACTCCACAGCTTGGCTGCCTTTCCATTTAGGATTAAGTGAGAAAAGATAAAGGGCTGAACAGGGTGTGTGGGTTATTACCTTGAGTAAGTGGTAATTTAAAAAATATACCTATTTAAAGATGAAAAAAAATGGAAACCAAGAGCTAAGTAACTTTCTCAACTTGAGTGTTTTGGGAGGAAAAGCCTCCAGCTCTCTGCTCCAAAGGATCTACCTTCCCCCAAATTCTGCCTTGCCCCCAACGGCGTCCAGCAGTTTGTAAGCAGGCACGTCACACAGGATTGAGCCGCCGTGTTCAGCCGGCTGTCAGAGGTCAAGGGGAAGCATGGATTCCTGAGGACATGGCCTTGCCCTGAGGACAGGACACTTTTGTTATTCAGTGCATCTTAAACACAACAGCCAAGGGCAGCCTCCATCCCCCGCCCCGCCTCCCCTCCTTTCCACAGATCCCAGCTGCCTGGGGGGGCTGAGGTCACATGATCTCTCCTCACTTCTGTTTTTGGAGTTTCTCAACCAAGAGGAAAACCATTAGGTGTCAAATTTCAAGCAGAAACCGTCCAAGAAGCTGCCTGTTCCAGCACGAGTTCCTGCCAAGGAACCTTAAATAAACTTGGTGGAGGAAAGATGTCTAAGACTATTCTGTATGCAGTATATTTAGTTTGTTAGATTAATACATAGAACTGGATTCCATTTAATTAATTAGTTTGGGTTCTAAAAGCAGACAAAAACAAGAGGCTGTTTCCACTTCAGAGTCTTCTTGTGGATTTCTTTTGGGTAAAAAGCTAGTCAATGCACTACTCAGGATACAAGAAAAATCTGTGTAAAGAGTTAAGTAACTCTTTATTTACTTATATTTTTAGCCAAAGGTGAAAGATAAAGTCAAGCAATTTCACTGTGAATCAATGGCTGTGCACAGCAATAATACAGGGAGCAAAGCGAGTGAACATGAAAGAGGAAAAAAATCAATACAGTTAAAAATTACAATTAAACACAAGATGTTTGCTCCATTTTAAAAAGTCTATTGTTTCTATACAATACTTTCTGAAACTGAAGTTCTACCCTCTTTTAAAAATATATCAGTAATAAGGTAGAATCCCCTTATGTTTTATGTGACTTAATGAATTCCATGCCCCCTGACTGGTTTCTGGCCACCAAGTGCGTTACTATGAATGACTGTCTCTGAGCAGCAAAAGCTACAGGCAGAAGCTCTGGATCTCCCGGTCAGAGAGAAGGTGAGCTGGGGTCAGGCAAGCTCTGCTTCCTAAGACCTGAAATGGGGAAGGTTGGTCATAAAGTAGAAGAGGATTTGACATTTTACCTTTAAGCAAAATTTACTTTCTCCAGAAGAAAATCACATGGGAGAGAGAGTGGACCTCCTCTATATGCATTCATTTAAATGCCTCAGGAATCATTTTTGGAGGAACTTGGGTGGAGTGTAAGGCACACGCTGAGGCTTTCTAGAAAGCCAGAAAGTAGCGAGAGAGCATCCGTCAGGGAGGGGCCGGAAGGCCGAAAGGAGATGTTCCAGGAAGACGAGGCAACAGTCAAGAATTAGAGCAAGAACCAGGCATGAAAGTAGAAGCTTGGGCATCTAATCAGCAAGATGTCAGTGTGCGTAGTCAGGAGTGAAGCAGTTTCCTGAGGAGGGAGGCGGGCGGAGGATCAATAAAACCCAAAATGAAGGGGCAGAAAAGTCACAAACACAAAAGTAGTGAAAGGTCCCAAGTCCAAGCTGTGAAATCAATTGTTCCAAAGTGCCGGCCACAAAAAGTGCATCAAGGAAAACTTTAGTACCTACAACTGATGCAAACAAGTCCCCCTCCTGGGTCAGCAGCGGTTTGTAAGGGATGATACATTTGTACAACCAGCAACGTCATGGTGCCTCGGCCCGAAGCTACAGGAAAAGGGAGCATGCCGTGGGAGAAGAACAGGACCTTGGAGGTGGTCTCCCTCTCGCACGCTCCTCCGGGCGGCCTCTCCCTCCTCTGGCGCTGAGGAGGTAGACGGGGTCCTCGGCGCAGGCTGGAGAGCCACGCGCTCTAACGCACCGGGGCTGCACTGCCGGGATCTAAACATCAGAGCGGCCGCACGTCTGCCATGGTGAGTGCCAGGTCAGCACGGGCATAAGGACAGACGGCCGACCTTGCCAGATGCTCTGCAGACCACGGACACTCGACCCAACCAACCACTGACCACGTGGCTGAGGGGCCACGTTCTCTCACAAGCTTCCCAAACTTGCTCATTTCATAAGCCCAGAATAAATGAAAGTAGTTAAAAGGCTCACTGGAGAAAATCATAAGCTGGAAAAGTTGTAGTTCTTAGATGCGGCTCCTTATCCGTGCAGGTGACAAGCCTCGGGTCCTTGCGGTTTCTGAAGCGAGTGAGGACGGTGGGGCTCCACCCAAAGGCACGTGCAGTAGCCCGGGCGTGAGACTCTGCCCCAGGGGATGGTCTGAGGGCTCCTGAGATCATGGCCCTGAGTGGCAGATAGTCACACAGAAAAGAAATGGACACAAACAAACATTAACATTCAACAGAAAGCCCTGGAAACTGTTGGATAGGAAAACTGAGCCCAGCACAGATTAAAGTGATGTTTCAAGTGCAGAACATAATGTAGCAAAAGAAGTCATTGTTTCCTTGCGTGGCAAGGGAGAAGCCACCCTCCGTCTCCTCCTCGTCCAGTCCTCGTCCTGCCCCGGCTCCTCCTCTTTGGCTGCAGAACTTACCGCTACAGGTGCAAACAGAAGATACAGAGGAGAGCAGGCCTGAGGCCCAAGACAGCAGGTGCACACGTGGAAGTGTCAGGAGGAAAGACAGGCGTGAGCAGCCAGGGAGGGACAGATGAAGTTCAGGGGAAAACCTGCCCAGACTGCCCAGGTGGGGGCATGGTGGGGCTCCCAGAGCAGGGGGCTCACGTGTGAGGACAGCAAGGCTTGGCAGGGAGCCAGCTGCTAGCTTACGGGACCGTCCCGGACCCGTCCCGACCTGATGCCGATGTGGGCGCCATCGAATAAGACTAGGAACCGCCCTGACCACACCTCCTCATAATCTCATTAAAATAAAATTGTGGTTTTGCCCCTCCTGCCCCCCACGGGCTTCTCTGTGTGCATTCTGGGAAAAGACACCAAGAGGCATGGCTGGGTACCTACAGCTGTCAGTCAGTGGCTTCGCCCTGCCGGGAGAGGAACTGCCTCCGGGCCCCTGGTGACGGGCAAACCCTCCGCTGGCCAATGTCCAGGCTGCTGGCCGTTTTGTGAGGCAGAGCCTGACAGGTCACTGAGTCTGAGCGCTTTCAGGTAGGGTGTGTGTTTCCCTGTTTTCAAAGCTGCCACCACTTAATATTTTATCAACCATTTTCATTATTTTGTTATTTTCCTAACCTTTGAAGATATTTTAGTTTTCAAACTTTATTAAGCAGTTCTAGGAAGAACTTGAAGCCAGCTACGTTTTCACAGACGTAGCCTCTGAAGATGATGAGCCCAGAAGAGGCAAGCTCGGGGCCAAGGGGAAGAACGCCCGGAAACAGGAGCGCAGCCCGGCGCGGGGAGACAGACCCGGCTCCAGCGGGGAGACAGACCTGGCTCCAGCGAGGAGACGCTGTCACCGACGGCTGCTGCGACGGCTTCAAAATGTCTGTGACTAAGACACATGTAGACGTATGTATGCGTGATTTTCTAAAAGGTATACTTCCTAAACCTTCTTTATGAAACGCGTCTCTAATTTACCATCATATTTCGTTATTCAGTTCTCTTCAGTTAACTCTTGTTCAAAAGGTATCCAAACAGGATGTTGGGGTCGTGGTCCCTGCACCTCCCCGAATTCCATCTGCCATCTTGTAAATGTCCAGCTGCTCCGGCCGAAAGGGCCTTGGGTGAGTCTCCGAGTGGCTCAAAATGTGCCATGCCAATGGGCTTCCGTGGAGGCATTTCCATATCTATTAGATAACAAAGGCCTTTGCAACATTTTTCTGATTTAGGGCAAAGAAAAAGAGGACTCAGCCTGGAGTACTTGAAATGTTTTTTTGACTTAGAAGAAGTTAGTGTTGTGTGGGATGGATAGAGGGATATGTTAGTAAAAATTAGAGTATGAGATGTTCCTGTGGAAGTGCTGACCTAAAAGACACTCGCTTCCCAGAGGTTCCCACTCTCAGAGATGGGAGTGAATTTCTGTAATGGGTAAGGGGAGATACCAGGCTGGCCTGCTTAGGGATGATTATTTGGAATATAGTCTAGAAAACCATCATTTTCCACAGAAAGAATATGATGGATTTATCCTAGTAGGAGCATTCGTAGCTAAGTTTGAGTAAGCTCAATCATATAAAATATCAGCTTGCACGTGAAGATCTACAGATGCCAGCATATAGTTTGTCGACATAACGCCCTGTCCTGCCTCCTGCTGAATAAAATCATTGCCAAGGTTTTAGCACAACCTGGTGGTCATTCTATATCCTGCAAAAAGGTGGTGATAAACATTCAAATACATCTATGTAAAAATACTGGTATAGCAGAATTATCCCAGAGACTAACCAAATCATTCCCATGAAACTTACTAATTTGTTACCTAATAATCAAATATGAGTGCCGGTAAAATGAAACATACATTTTTTAATTTGTTTTTATTCAGCCCTCACTCACAAAGGAAACATCTGAATGAAAAAGTAGGCTTTTTCTTTTGCTCAGAGTTAGTTAATAATTTTAATAATTATTATTATTAAATAATGGTTATTTAATAATTCCATAGAATTAATTTTTAAATAACGTTTAAAGTTAATAATTTAGTCTTAGTCGAAGAAAGAAGATGGAGTTTAAAAATAATTAATAATACAACTTGTTTATATAAAGAGAAAGTCTTAAAAGCACACATTTAAACACTGATTTTTTTTTCTCTCATTAATAAATGAATATTCCATTTAGAGTCATAAAAATGTATAAAGTAAATGTTTAACTTATTTGTCTGTTTTTCTCACACTAGCATATGAACCCCACTGAATTCATTTTTATTGTATGTGAATTTTATAAAGTATTAAAGAGAGTTTTCTATTTCTCATAAACAAGGGACAGAATAACCAGGATGCCTGGATGGGGTCAGTCTGCCATCTCAGCTCAGATTGACTTTCCAGGAGGCAGTCGGAGGCTTATTTCCTCTGACATTTAAGATTTTAAATTATTGGGGTCAGAAGTGTTTAAGTCTAAGAATTTTGAGTCTTCTTCCAAGATTTTTAAATAGGTTCTGAAGAAAATTTTTATCAAGCAAGTGTATAAGCAAAGCCCAGAGTCCCCACACTTATTATGAGCCAGAGGCACCCCTCTTAGGCCCTCTCCATATTGTCTTTAAAGATGGTATGATTCTTAGAGGGTAAATACCAGTTTTATTTCTGAATTAATAAGTTAGTGTTAATAACCACTACTGAAATCTGACTATTTCAATAACTGAAATATGATCACTGAAATTGGAATGGAATATGTACTTAGCTCATTGTAATGGGCCAGCCCATGTTGAAGAGCCTTATACACTGGAAAAAAATTAAAGCTTCTTTTTTTAATACCACAAAGAAATGATACTTTCCCTTGGCAAAATTCACTTTTGGGCATTGAAGTTCCCAGTGAAAATTAGGTATTTTGTATTTATAAAAGTTTCATTACTCTAAAATACCCATTTAAAAAATCACCCATGTTTAAAATTCCTGTTAAGTAATAAAATACTTCACCACTACCATGCAAAATTCATGAATCATTACGTTGTCTGTCCAGTATATTGCACAACGATTGTAGTACCTCTTTAGTTTGGAAACATGGAATTGCTGAATCTGCCATGGAATGGAAGTTAATCATATATTTATTTTTACACGTCTAATGGAAGAAAACTCAACTTGTCATCACTGAGGCATTGTATTTTAGTAGCTGCTCTAAAGCAATCTCCATTTCTTATCTTTAAACTTGGTAGTAGAATGTGAAACTATTTATAGGTGAGGTAAGAAAGCCAGGCAGAGATGTCTAGGCCGGATGCTTCCCTCCAACAGACGAGGCCTCAGAAGGTCAATGGTACGTATATTTAGCTCCATTTAGTCACTCTTTTAAGGGCTTCTCTGAGTCGCCCTCACTCAGCCCTCCCCTTCCTGTCAGATGGTGGGGAGATCTCTGGGGGCTGGTTGCACAGTTTTATAGGAGCAGTTTATCTCTGCTCTCTGCACGGGGTCTGCGGCAGACCACAGAGTCCCCCACGAACTTGCTTCCTTCCACTCAATAACACTTCCATTAAAATGTCCCCAGAGCCTACCAGGTGTCAGGTGCTTGAAATACAGGTGCAAGCTCCCTGCTTCAGGTGAGTCACAAGGAGGGGCAGGCACTGAGGAACGTACGAAAGGAGGTGGTGTTGGAAATGCTCCCTTGTAGCAGAGGGCAGACAATTAAGCATTCTAGAAGCTAGGGAAACAGCACAGCTTTTGTTCTGAAACATAGATCTTAAATGTGGGTGGTGTGGCTGGGAAAACAAGGTAATGAAGTTGAGGGTCATCTATAGTAAATATTTCACTTGAGGCTAATATAAATTTTTTTTTAATTTTTTATTAAGGTATTATTGATATACACTCTTATGAAGGTTTCACATGAAAAAACAATGTGGCTACTACATTTACCCATATTATCAAGTCCCCACCCATACCCCAATGCAGTCACTGTCCATCAGTGTAGTAAGATGCCACAGATTCACTGTTTGCCTTCTCTGTGCTACACTGTTTTCCCCGTGACCCCCCACACCATGTGTACTAAACATAATACCCACAATCCCCTTCTCCCTCCCTTCCCACCCACCCTCCCACACCCCTCCCCTTTGGTAACCACTAGTTCCTTCTTGGAGTCTCTGAGTCAGCTACTATTTTGTTCTTCAGTTTTGCTTCGTTGTTATACTCCACAAATGAAGGAAATCATTTGGCACTTGTCTTTCTCTGCCTGGCTTAGTTCACTGAGCATAATACCCTCTAGCTCCATCCATGTTGTTGCAAATGGCAGGATTTGTTTCTTTCTTATGGCTGAATAGTATTCCATTGTGTATATGTACCACCTCTTCTTTATCCATTCATCTACTGATGGACACTTAGGTTGCTTCCATATCTTGGCTATTGTAAAAAGTGCTGCAATAAACATAGGGGTGCATATGTCTTTTTGAATCTGAGAAGTTGTATTCTTTGGATAAATTCCAAGGAGTGGGATTCCCATGTCAAATGGTATTTCTATTTTTAGTTTTTTGGGGAACCTCCATATTGCTTTCCACAATGGTTGAACTAGCTTACATTCCCACCAGCAGTGTAGGAGGGTTCCCCTTTCTCCGCATCCTCGTCAGCATTTGTTGTTCTTAGTTTTTTGGATGGTGGCCATCCTTACTGGTGTGAGGTGATATTTCATTGTGGTTTTAATTTGCATTTCCCTGATGATTAGTGATGTGGAGCATCTTTTCATGTGTTTGTTGGCCATCTGAGGCTGATATAAATTTTTACTTTTTAGAAAAGCTATCTCATGACTGCAACAGAAGATGACTTATTCTTATAACACGCTATTGACTGCTCCAGTGTTCTTGCTACTCAAAGGAGGCACGGATAGCTGCAGACATGGTTCCTGATGTTGAGGAGCTGTGTTTCCTGAGGCAGTCACAACGGAAGATGACATGACCTGTGGGAGAGTTACAATCACTGCGCCGTAAGGTAAAGAGAACAGTTGACTCTGGCGGAGGTAGTAGGAAGATATTTATAGGTTTAGTGACGTTTGGGATGTGTCTTAATGTTCACCTGTCAGTGAAAAGAGCTCAAGCTACTTCCTCAGGAAAGGACAAAAGTCTGGAGTCGGACAAAGGAGACGGATGAGAACAGGTATAATACCTGGAATAGGAAAAAATGGTGACTACATTTGACCCTTGAACAACATGAGTTTGGACTGCATGGGCTCACTTGTGTGTGGAGTTTTTTCAGTAAATATATTGGAATACTTTTTAGAGATTTGTGACAATTTGGAAATTTTCTCTAATTTTATTGTAACACTACAGTATATAATACATATAATATATAAAATATGTGTTAACTGAGTGCTTGTGGTCAGGAAGGCTTCCAGCCAACAGTAGGATATTAGTAGTTAAATTTTGGGGGAGTCAGTTACAGCTGTGTAGGGGATCAGTACCCCACCCACTGCCTTGTTCAAGGGCTAACTGTAATACACCCAGAGAACTATTCCTATCATAAAGTGTCAACATGAGATGATAAAAATGAAGATCCTGACAGTAAATACATAAGAATTGTTTATTTCATAAATAAAACATATAAAAAATAAAATAAAATGAAATGATATTTTAGAGGGAATAAGTCCATATAAGGCAGAAAAAGTTGAAGACGCTCAGAAAGGAGAGAAAAAATGAGTTAAAAAAATGACAAAGTAAATAGAAGAAAATTAGATAATTTGGAGGTTTGATACAAAAAGAAGGGTAATTGTCACCACCTCTCAACCCAGAAACAAACACATAGAAGTGTTGGTTCGCAAGCTCCTGGGATCTTCCCAGATAATCTGAGCCCAGCCCCGGTTTGGGAGGGTCGGGAAAGACCAGGGAAGCGGCCACTCCAGGCTGGCAGGCGGCAGGTTTAACAGAACAAAGGAACTTAATCCAAGGCTTGTCTTGGTCTGCGAGGGCGAGTAGATCTCCACACCCACCAGCCAAATCTTAAGTTTATGTAAAAGTCTTAACTGAGCTCAGTATCCCATCCCGAGGTCTCAGCCCCGCATCACTGTCTCAGGGCGGTGCCCTGGGGGCGGCCACTGGAGTGGGCAGGCGGGCGGAGCGCACATGCCAAGGACAGGGGAGGTGGTGAGGAGCCTCTGACTGCCGGGGTCCAGCCCAGGGTCAGCTGGCAGTCATGTCTCTGAATGACCCCCTGCAACAGCAAAGGACAGGATGGGTGCAGGAGTGAGAGAGAGCTTGAGGGGTAGAGACTTGAAAGGAAGAAGGAAAGAAATCATTAAGGAAATAACTCAGAGAAATTTCTCCAGACCAAACAGCATTCATTCCTATACGAACTGGCCGCCAAGTGAGTAAGACAGTGAAACTAAACATAAACAAACAAACCTGCCCACCACACACACTGTGCTGTGAAATGTTCAAACATTGATGACAAAGAATAGATCCTAAAGATCTCAGGAGTAAAAACAAAAAAGAGGGTAGAAACCAGGCAAAAGGAACCAAGGTCATCAGAGTTCTTAGAAGCAGCAGTCAGTGCTGGAAAATGCAAGCGAGGCGTCTTTAATATGAAGAAATCTGATGGATGCAGAAAGTTGCCCACGTTTCCCAGAAGGATAGCAACTATATGAAAGAGAAATTCAAAGATACAATAAATGAGAAAAATCACAAAAACAATAAGATCTAAAGATTGAAAGTGTATACTACGTCCCAGAAAGACTTCATATGTAGATCCACGCCAAGACTGGGCAGGGTGCCTTTCGAAGATTAAGAAAGAATCATGAAATTATCTAGGAAGAAAATACAAGTTAATGCTTAAAAGAAGAAACGTTTGGATTGGCTCAATCAGTCAAAGACAGAATTCAGCGAAACAATGTCTATGAAAGTCTTTGGGGTCAAAAATGGGACTGCTGAATTGTCTCTCTCCTGCACGCTGTCCTTTGGGTACCAAGGCAGCCGTAGATGGTCCTGAGCCTCAGATCGGAGGGAAACAGCATCGCTAAAGAGTATCTGGTGAGGCCCACTTGACAGTGAGACCGAGCTAACTAGTGATGAACCAGGGTAATGAAGTCAGGGATTCAGAAGCCCTAGAAAGGACTGTAGAGGGACTCAAAGTAAATGTAGGTCTAACGCAGCATTCGTCATTTCAATATTACGAAACTAGCAATAAAAATAGGAAAATATCAAGAGGTAGAGAGGCGCAGTGATGAAGGAAATGTGGGAATTCTTTACCTTTAATAGCAGAAAGATAAATAACAGGCGAAGTTAAAATGCCTTTGACTTTTTATGAGCTTTACCTTAAGTTCAATGTGAAGTCATTTAAATTTACTATATGTCGTAAAAAAAAATTCAGATATATGTCAAAAATTTTTTTCAACACATTGAAATTCCTTTTTCAATTAGTTCAGTGGGATTAACATAATCCTCTTTTGAAAAACAAAAGGAAAATCCATATTTGATCTATGCTTTCAAATTTTTATGTTATCTTAATTTTTCTACACTTTTTTTCCTGACAGAAAATTCTTACTTATTTTGGCCTTCCTCCTGCCCTTAGTCCGTCCATCCTTCTTTCCCAACTTCTATGTATGTGGAGAAATGAAATAATATTCACCAAAATGTAATGGTGTTTATACCTGAAAATATATTTGGAAATTTTTAAAAAATTGTTTTGAAATAGGTAATAGAAGAAGAGTTTAACATTCAAACAATACGCTGAGGTGTGCGAGCTGACCCAGGTCAGCAGCCCCTCCAGCCCCTGTGGGTAAGTACATAGTATTCCATCGAGTGGGAGGAGAGCCTTAGTTATTTATCCAGGCACCTGTAGGTGGACTTGGATTGTTTCCAATCAATAATTGCCATTTTCAAAGAAAGATGTCATCATTTGTGTGGCATTTTGTAACTGTATAGATATTTTGGGAAGGCGAATCACAAGATGTGGGGTTTCTAGGTAGAAGTGGAAAAGCATCTGCAAGTCTGACGGCTTTGGTCAGCTCGCCGCCTGCCGTCCATTTCTTTGTGCTGGTGAATCACGAGAGTCCTCCTCGCCCCACAGCCCCGGCAACAGGGTGTGTTCAGGCTTTTGCGCGTTTGCCAGCATGAACTGCGGTCTCAGTGTGTTTTAATTTGCATCCTTCTTATAGGCGACATTGAGAATCTCTTCACAGGTTTAGGGCCTTTCACAGTTCTGTTCTCCAAACTCTAGTCTCCTCTGACCAATTTTCAATTGGGTTTGGGATGATTTTTACTTTACTACTGGTGCCTTTTCTGTATTGCTTGTTTTTAAATAAGAATGTATGAGTTTTACAAAACAATACTTACTCTAAAAAGTATAAATACCAAGATGGAGAGTTAAATAGAACAAAGGACAAGGGGAGCATGGTAAAGTTGGGGACGTATTTTTAAATGGATAGGAAGGCATTCAGGCAAGCAGCTGATTCTGCTCCTTCTTTTAGTGAAAGAGGCAGTGTGATTGGACCAAAGTAGTGGCCAAAGCGACAGCTCCAATTGGAAGACCCCCAAGGAGGAGAGGAAGGGAGAGGACCCCCTCATCACACTGTGGTCTGCAATCAGCTCCAGAATTATCTGTATCAAATGGTGACAGTAAGTTTTTAAAAATAATAGTAGTTCTAAGCAGAGAAGCTGCAGGAGTGGAAGTGGGGCGGAGCCGGGAGAAAGCTGAGTGATGCAGGCCCGGCGTCGGTCAGCAGAGCAGGGGTGCTGGCGGCCC
>JAQQAC010018689.1:1471427-1492555 GCA_029783875.1 Phataginus tricuspis | reverse complement strand
ACACACACACACACACACACACACACACACACACACACACACACACATATCCAGACTAAATTTTCTGTACTTCTATCACTGGTATATATTTTTTCACATAATTCACATGACTTATAGCTATTGTAAAACAAGTGCTATTTGTGTGCTGATCACGCTAAGTGATTCTTTATGGTTTAATTGTGTCCTTCAAGAGAGATGCAGAGTTTTTTAGGATTACTGGATATTCCACAATAGTATGGGGCTCAAAGTCAGGGTCAGCTTTTAGGACAAAGATCTGATGGGTTATTAAAGACCTGTAACTTAACCAGAGCACATCCCTGCGAGAAAAGGATAGTGTGTAGGGAAAAGTATGTTTTACAAAGGTTATGTCAAAATAACCATTGCTAATTATGAGTGTTACCTTAAATAGGCAACTGAGGAATGACGGGAGTTTTATTGGCCAAGTCGGTTCACAGTGACTCGAAGCAGATGCCAGATGACCATGGAGTCAGTTTAGCTTTTTATTTCTGTAAACTTTGACAAAAAAATATCCAAACGTTTCATTTTAAATATTCTGAATATTCTTTGTTCACCATCCTTGTAATTACGAATGCAATGAAAGCAAATAATTCAATATAAATGGAAACTCCTTTATAAAGGGAAATCAAGAAAGCACTGGTTTTTCTAGGGGAAATGCAATGTTATTTTACATAGAAAGTCCATTTCCAGTCCCTGGCATCCCAAATTTGGGGACAGTTAGGTCAGAAAACCACATTCCCTGGACTCATTCACCAAAGAGAGGGAGTCATACTCTCCATAAATGTGGTTTGCATTTTGTGGTGCCCTGTTAGCTTGTTTCCAATTCTGATCGATGGGTGCTCTGAAAGACAAACGTGACCTGAACAGTAAGAACTTGTTCTGATGACCATCTGAGGGACAGTGGAACAATGACATTCGTGCTTTACTGTTTGGCCTCATTTCCTGGCACTCAGTCCCGCGATGAGGGGATCATTGTCTGTGTGCGTCATGAGGATGTGCTTTCCCAGGCACGTGTAAGAGTGTTTTTATCTAATAGCTTCAGTGCTGTGCACTCGCTGTGCCGGGCGGCGTTGCTGAGGGTGTGTGTCACACGCAGTTTTGTTTTTGTTTTTGTTTTAATCGTGGGATAAAGAAAAGACAAAAATAAATTCAGGTTGTTTTCTCCACTAACTTTTCAAAGCACAGCAACAGGGTTGATACTCAGGAAGGCAGAAGAGCAGATCATGAACGCAGCTACGGGGCCAGTAGGAGTGGCTTCACATCCTGGATCTGTCGCCCGCGGGGTGTGTTCCGACAGGCCAGGTGCCAGGCTTCCAAGCCCCAGGTGCCCGTCCGCAAGCAGGGACTCTAAGGGTAGGTGCTGCGTGCAAGTTGTCTTGAGACACGAATGCAGGTACAACAGTAAAATACCAGGCATGTATTATGCCCAGTAAACGTCAAGCTATTACACAAATTATTATTTTGATTTGTAAGTAACGACACAGGATACATATCCTGTGATTGGGTTACTATTGAACCAAAAAAATGTAAAGAGAAGGTTAAAGAGGTTTACAAACAAATAATTATGGAAAATGGACCCTCAGCAGAATAACTCTTTTCCCCTGAAATAGAAAAAAGCCCAAAGGTCTCTTTGAAGAAACTTGCGGTGGTTCCAGTTGTAGAATTTGTATGAGAATCAAAGCACAGCCTTTTCTATTTGTTTCAACAGAAACTCTTTCCCTTTGAAGTTGTGCATTTGAAGGTTTTTATATCAAGAAATGTGTTGCAGTTAGTCAGGGCAATTACCACCCACTTATGTAGACCCAATACGGAGTGCTGAGAACACTTCATAACAAATCTCTGGTGTAAATTAAAAATTAAGATCAATTAGTTATGAGAAATAATAAACTTTGTATTTGATATTTTGGGGGAAAGGAGAAAATTTAGATATGGAAATGTCACTGTATATGTGTTAGAGTTCCGAGTAGAGGCTTACACTTTCAAATTATCACTGCAAAGACATTCAGCTAATCACTGCAAGGAAATATTAAAACATATATCCCATTTGTGCAAATATTTGTCACTGTAAAAAAACTAATGGATTGGGAGCTAAATTTTAAGAATACCAAATGCATACATTATTCCCAATGAATTCTGGTACCAGAAATAAACAAACATCAAAAGACACATAACATAGTTTCTTTCTGTCCAATATATACACAATGGTACCTAGAGCATTACCTCTAAAATGGACCAGGTTTTAACTTAAAATTTTTTGCTTAATTTTTCTGACTAGGTCTTAGAATTACTGACAGCACCAAACTAGAAAATAAATGCCTGACATCTCATGGCGATTCCCTAGGAACGCAACACATAGTCACAGGCGTAGGTCTATAATTCCATATTATTTTCTTTTTTTGATATAAAAGGTGTAGACCTATAATCCCCTGGGCTGGTGTGCCAGGCCCCACCTTCAGGGTGATACATATTCTCAGGAGCGATGGCCCCACCACCCTGTCTCTCCCTTTACCACAACTTCTCATTTGCAGAAGAAAAGTGTTTTCAGTTTGCTTCTTCAACTAATAGAAATTACCATGGTTTTATTTTCTAAGTATTTGTTTTGAGAGGATACTCTAGTAGATAATACACATTTAAAACACACAACACCCTCATTTGGAAATGTCACTTGCTGCTGGAACCTCTGAAAAAAAAACACCTTACATGTAGAATTTTTTAAACTTAGAATTTTACTGCTTGTATTTTGAAGCAGTTCACACATAAAATAAGCACATAACCACACTAGTCTCCTGAACATGAGAACTGAACATTTTAACAAGTGTCTAATAAATGGCGACTGATCAGGTTCCAACTGGACAAACCCAGGCACTAAAAACCTGAGGGACTAATGAGAAAAGTATAAACAAACTTTCTGGTGCCCATAATTGATGAGTCCCAATCCCGTTTGCTCATTAATAAGTACAGATATGAAGTAAACAATATAAATTAGAAACTCTTGCTTCGTTCTAAAATCTACTCCTCTTCATATGTTAATGATAAGATGCTACACAATAATCAAAGAATTAATTATTGACTTCCTGTGTAAAATAGAAGAAGAGGATAAGCACAAGGTGAATGTGAGTGAATAATGGAAAGCAATTGATGCTGTATAGTTACTTAAAATCAGGAGAGCAAAGACAGCGAAAACCAAAACGTAGTATGTAACATTATTACATTTAATAAGCTAATGCAGAATTCACCAAAATGAGTTTAATACTTTTTGGAAAATACCATTTTTCTTGAATTTTTTGTATATCCTAAACAATTATTAGACTATAGATTTCTTTTTTTAAATTGAGACCTGTGAAATTTTCCTACAAATGTCAATTGCATTAAGCATTTATTTTCATTTGTGCTTACACAATTCATATATGAACATGTAACACACTTAATATATTATGTGTAAGAAAAGATGATTGAATTTTATTATGATTATTGATATAATTCCTGGTAAAAGCAGTCTAAGTATTTGAGAAATTCAAGGGTGAGCTTTAACATGGAAAATACACACATGCAGTATTATTCTTTTCATATCGACATTGTATTCCATAAAAATAGCACTGTTAGGTTACATATGTAAATATTTAGCAGAAACACATTTGCATGACTCCATTTTTTATCCTAAAGATAGTAATATATATTGTATTTGTTTAAAGGTGTTTATTTAAGCTCAACTATAACAAACATTTTTGGTCAGAAGTATCAAGCAATGAATTTCACATATTATACAGAGAATGGTACATGCTGCAAAATTGTAAATACCATGTGACTGTAACAAGATAGGCTCACTCGAAAATTTTAAATTAGATTAAATAAGCTTGAAAAGATACTGGACCAAATGCTAACATATGGAATATAAGGTTTTCAAGTGCTAATTTAGTTAACTTTCTTGTAGAAGCCATACACACACATACTACTATGTCTATTTGCAGAAGTAAACTAGTAAAAGCTGTAGGATATTTATGAATAGAACAAGGGGGACATCTTCAGGTCATTCTAGAAATGTACATGTTATTCTTAGAGCCACACACAACTTATGATTTAAAAAATAGAGCCTTTAAGCTAAGTTAATACTTTCAGTATAAAAGTGTTTTCTTCAAAAAATAAAAAGGCTAAGTTTCTCAAGAGCATTTAGATTCATTTGAAAGCATCCTTTCTTTGTCTCTCTCTCTCTCTCTCTCTCTCTCACACACACACACACACACACACATGCACAGACTACAAAGAAGTTACTTTACTGAACAATAGTTGAAATTTTAAAATAAGCATAAGACTGTACAAAACATTTTAGCTAAACTGTCTTAAATATTTTTCTACAGTAGTTAACATAGAAGCTCCCACAAATATTGGTCCAATGCACTTCATTAGTCCAATTATCTATCGTGCCTTCCTACTCCTAGAAAAATAGAAATAACAGCTAACACGTGGTTTTGAGCTGTCCCAGCTATGTCTTCTATGCTCATTGAGTTAGAGCTGGGCTTGCCGGACCATTGGTGGAAGGTTCTGGCCCTTCGGGGCCACTCGTGGGTTTGGACCCTTCACCCTCTTCGCTGGCCCCTTCAGCCTGCTGGGCTCCGGGCGGACTGATGCAGTTAGCGTCCTGTTTGGCTTTGTCCAATTCATCATCAAATTCAATTTTATCTTCTTGATTGTTTTTCTTCACTTGTCCATTCTGGGCTGGGTAGGTGCTCACAATGGTGTCATATAGGAACTGGTATTGCTCCTAGTAAAGGAGAGAAGCAAGAAATTACATAAAGTTTATGTAACTATTTTTACATTAGATGAAAATCAGCAAGAAATAATCATTTGCTTGTGGAAGTCTTGGCAAACAGAAAACTACTCACATGTTTTCACAAAAAGAACCTTTTAGATGGCTTTGTCTCCTCATAGTTCCAGAGGATTGATTGCAAGGTAGGCTGCAAAATTTACCTTCTACCAGCACCAAACCGTCCACTCCCCCCAGGCCCTGGGGCATCTCATTCCTGAGCCTTTGCCCCCTTGTCCCTTTATGTGCTTTTCCTCCTGGCTCAGGATCTGAGCAGGAGTCGCTTTATCCCCACACGTTAAGCGAGGTGCCCTCCCATGCTCTTCTTGTAATTCCTGTCATTTCCCTTAACATACTGTTTCATAAATGTCTGCCTTGCCCGCACACTAAACAGTGAGTCTCTTAATGGCAAGAGCACATGGTGGGCACTTGACCACATATGCAAGCTCAGTGCCAGATGCAGCTGAAAGCTGCATGCATTTAAGTGAGTAGTTAAGTTTACATTGTGACTAGTTACTAACTCCTGGACTATGGTTACTACCACTTACAGAGGATGCACGTTAGATCGATTACAGAGCCGCCATCCTTACTAGCCTGTTTCCACAGCTCTGCAACATGACATTGCCAGTGGTCTATTTCCCCACCTTGCATCTGAGCTGGCCTTGTGACTTGCTGGGAATAAAATGCAGAGCGAGACATGTTGTGCCAGTTCTTAGCCTGGGCTTCACGAGGTTTTGCTCTGCTGCCCTCACTCTTAGGATGTGGCTGTCCGTGTGTGTGTATGCCTGGGCCAGCCTCCTGGGTGAGCAAACGTGTGATCCATTCATCCTGTTGCCACAGCCAAATGCTAGCCAACCACCAGCCTGCTGGCAGTTAAGGATATTTTGGCCAATCCAAACTGCAGCAGAGCTCATCAGAGGCAGCATGTGTGTGAGTCGGGTCCAGCCTGATGTGAGCAGCAGAACTGGTCAGCTAATCAAATAGGTTATTTAATAATCTATAATATTATATACACATATTAATAATCTAAATAATTAATAAATATAATAAATGTTACTGTTTTCAGTCACTCCCTTTTGTGGTCATTTGTTACACAGAAACACAGACTGATACAAGATTAAAGGTGGGGAAATTTAGGGCACTCATGACTATTTAAAGGAATGTTCCTTATGAACCGTCCTACCAAACTGCTGGCAAAGTCTGTTCAGGTCTCTTATTTGTATCAGTGATAATGCAATAGAAATTATCATGTTATAATGGTAGATAAGAAGGAATAGAAATGTGAATAGGACAGAAGGAAAAAGGAGAGACTCAGAGGAGGGAAGGAGAGAGAAGAAAAAATTGTTGAAGTAAAAATGCAAAACACATATAAAGCAATAGTGAGATATACTTACAAATGTGGGAACCATTCCTGGCCTAGCTTTGCGTATAGATTTTACTACTTGGAAAACATCTATCACCTCTTCTGTTTCTGCACTTTCCAGGAGATTTAGCAAAGCACAGAACACTCCTGTTTGCTGAGATCCATCTCTGTAAATGAAAGAAAAGATAAAAAAACCAATTTTACATTTTATGGAGAAAGTAGTATTAGAATACAAATTGAAAGGAAGGTATGGAATACAGTCTTCACTTCATGTTTATGTAATTATCTTATTCCCATCTTAAGAGAAAAACATTGCTAAAGCATTTTTGGGCTTTCAAACTTTAAATATAAAGTTTAAATTTTAAGCTTTTAAAATTTGGGACTGTAATAATTGTAAAAGGAAATAATTGTTCAACAATTTAAAAAACATTTGTCTTAGGCTTTAAAAATATACTTTCCTCTGTTAGTTTACAGATTATAGTGCATTTTTGTTTATATCTGAAGTTGTTAAGACAAATATCAGGTCGACTTGATAGATGAGAACATGGAGATTTAGGGAAGATAAAGGCATGGCCAGAATACTGGACCTGATATTTTGTAAGTTACTAGACCACCTGCTTTTTCTCCTCTTTTCTGCATTTCCAATGCTTTTTACAAATGTTTATACTTGTGTGTAAATAGAAGAATGATGTCTAGTGGAATTATTCATTAAAAAGAAGGCAAAAAAAATTATTTACCAAACCATGTGTGGTATGTTACATTGTTATAATAAAGATTCAATTAAAGAATATGTTTTTAGTAGGGATTATTTATTCCGTAACTAAGGAACACATGTAGGTATTCAACAATATCTCAAGAAACACATATAGTTTTAGAGCCTGAATTTCCTTTCTCTAGCTTTTTTTCCACATAAATCTCACCTTTGAAAGCACAAATAAATGCTAAAAAGTAGTATAGCTCTAAGGACTTGATTCAAGTATAAGCAGTTCCAATAACAATAGGCTTTCCCAGAAATTCTAAAAGCATTTCTCTAGATTTACATTTCTCATTTTACTTTGTTATTTATCATTTCTCACTTATTTTAATGTTTTTTTTATTTTGGTATCATTAATATACAATTACATGAGCAACATATGGTTACTAAACTCCCCCTATTATCAAGTCCCCACCACACACCCCATTACAGTCACTGTCCATCAGCGTAGTGAGATGCTGTAGAATCACTTCTTGTCTTCTCTGAGTTGTACAGCCCTCCCTGTGCCCCCCTACATTATGTCTGCTAATCATAATGCCCCTTTCCCCCCTTGTCCCTCCTTTCCCACCCATCCTCCCCAGTCCCTTTCCCTTTGGTAACTGTTAGTCCATTCTTGGGTTCTGGGAGCCTGCTGCTGTTTCATTCCTTCAGTTTTTTTCTTTGTTCTTATACTCCACAGATGAGTGAAATCATTTGATACTTGTCTTTCTCCACCTGGCTTATTTCACTGAGCATAATACCCTCTAGCTCCATCCATGTTGTTGCAAATGGTAGGATTTGTTTTCTTTTTATGGCTGAATAATATCCCATTCTGTATATGTATACTTTAATGTTTTTATGTGAATATTTTATGTTATGCATCCTTATTTCAATATCTTTTATTTAAATTAGATATGTAGTCATCTCATCACAGATGAAAGTTAAGGGTCTGCATTACAGAAATTAATAAAATTAAGTATTATTATGTACATTATTAAAATCTGTTCTTGAGTCAGTTTAGAAAGTCAAATAATAGATTTCAAATCCAAGTTGCTAGGCACTGAGGTTTCAGTTAATATATAACTCAAGATAGTTTATGGAAGGCAGTATGCTTATTGTTCAATCCATTAGATTCTGTTAATACCTAATAGGGTGGATCAATGTATATAAGCATAAATAAAATGTAACCTCCATTCATCTGTTCATGTATCCTTCTGCTCATTCATTAATTCATTTAGGATATGTGACTTTCCAGGTTCAATGTCAGGGGTCAGGGAATCAAAGATGACCTAACACTGGTATTAAGGGTATAATATCCTTTCTATTAATTTCATAGTCATTAGGCTGTTGGAACATAACAGAGAGAATGGCTGATTGCCTAAGAGGCTCTCACAGTGGTCATGCATTTTATGCATCAGGATAAATAGAATTTAACAGGAAATGTGAACCAAGAAGTCAGTATTATGATGGTTTCAGAGCAGGTCTGACCAAAGCCCACCCACCTGCAGTGAATGAGGAGAGGCGCACTCTTGTGGTGCCTGTTCCCTTCGGTGGGACTCTTCTTGGGAAGTTTTTGTTTGAGAGTCTGAATCATGGAGATTAATTCTTTGGGTTCTGCAGGGAGCTCTTCCACATTCCAGTTATGGTATTGGTACTGGTGCACAGTTCGAAGATCTTTCCTCTGAAACAGAAGTGAAGGGAACATTAATTCAACTGAAGTTCTGGCCCCTTAATGATTTGACAGTCATGTTTTCTTCACTGTCATTTTCATGTAAATCATTTAAAATTTTTATTCTGAAAACATTATATAGATTTAGTTGCTTGGATTTCACATCAATGACATCAAAGATACCTACTCCTGAAATTGTCTATATACCTTGGAATGCCTCAGTTCAAATACACGGAGGGTGTAAGCGGAAGATTTCCTGGTGTCCTTCATGTCCACTTCTATGTCTCCGAACGTCTGTTTCTCTTCTTCCCAGTACTGGGCACAGGCTTCCTGGATAAGAAAGAGCATGATTCAGTGACTTGCCCACCAGGATTCCATTTGCTTTTCAAAGTATGAGAGCACTTCTCTGCCTCTGTTTCTATGTCTCTCTCTCTCTTTCCCCTTGTTTTACTAAATTAAAATTATTCATTGTGCCCTAAAATTGAAATCTGCCCATAAAAATTTTAAATCTATTTTGAGTATGTTGGACATTCATTCAACAAATACATGGCATTTCCTTGTGCAAATCAAGAGAACCTAGGAATAGCCACAGCGGGACGGCCCTGTCACCCCTGCTGGGGGTCGTTGAGACGTGTTCCTCCCTCTGTATTCGTATCACCACCTTTCTGAAATGTATGGATTGTGCTGAGGTCAGCGGTCACCCTGCAGTGATGTAGGTCTCACTGTCCCTCTCCTGTCCTTGAAGGAGGTGTCATCTTGTAGAACTTTGTATCTTGGTGACAACACCAGGAGCAGCTCTATGTAAGTTAACTGAATATCTGAGTAAAGGGTCGGATTGAAGAGCCGTGAATCACAGAACTGTGTCCTCTCTCTGCAAGAGGCTCTCCACTGACCACAGTCCTTCAGCTCCTGGTGACACCAGACATTGCTGTCTGAGCTCCCCTCCCCATTCCTAGCTTTCACAATCTAGATGAGGGAAAAGAGAGCTAGAATTCCATGCTAGAAATATGAACAGATATTTATTTCTTAAAAAAGAAAACAAAAAAAAAAGCTTTTTATGTCTAGGGGCAGGGAACTACAGAAAAGAGAAAGAGAAGACATACAATTGCATGCTTTTGAGGGTATTCATTAAATAAGCTTTAACATATGTCAGATAATGCATTAGGTGCTAAAACTAAGAAAGATCTATTGCCAGGCACATTTTGATAAGTTAAGGCATTAAGGAAAGAATCAAACATATGTCACAGACCTTAAACAGAAGATCAAATTAGATCTTAGGCTCATCTCCACCTATAGAATTTTATAGTAAATATTACATGGACAAAAAGAAGGCAGGATTTAGATGACCCTTTCATGAGTTTTGTCTTGCTAGACAAACAGGTTCAGAATGTGGGAGGAGAGCACAGTTAGATCCATGGAACGTCGGTAAGTTAAGACTCACTGATGAAAATGCAAACCGCATATTAGGATTCAGTCAGAAAACTTATTTGTACAGTAATGAAAATATGGAAAACCTAAAATCATATGGAAAATGGAAAGATACGCAAGGGCCTAGTTATTGAGGGTCTTAAATATCAGGCCAAGGATTTGGGATTTTATCTTGAAGAAAATAGGAAAATGTGGCTGTTTGTTGTTTTTAGCAAAGGGTGTCAGCAGGATCGCCGTGCATGAGATGCTCTGTGAGCAGAGTGCCGGGCTGGGGAGGGGCAGACACCTGAGGCCGACAGGACCCAGACACAAGGTATCGGGGGCTAACACATGTAAGAACAAATGGAGTTGCGTGATGGGGAACCAGAAAGACTTGGGTATAGGATCAAGTTAGTAATCCAAGAAGGCAGAACAATATATTATGGCAGAAATACTTTTTTTAAAAAGATACTTGCAAATACAAACCTGGTCTCCATTCTGTAGCTCTGTCAGCATGACAATGACTTTGACTTTTCTCTGGAATATCATCTGCCAGAAGTCACCGATGGTCCCCTTCAGTGGCCCCTGAGTAGCGATCATCACTTCGGGTTTCCAGTAACTCTTAACAGAAAAAAGAAGGTGGGATTCTGTTACTCCTTTTGGAATACAGTCACTTAGTTTGCTATCAATGCTGTTCATAAAAACATGAAGATTCTTAGGTCCAAGAAACAATATGATCTCTATGTAAAGTACTTATTTAGTTAATGATAACACTTAGCTACTCACGTGAAGTCTAGTTTAGAACATACTATCTTACAGTGCCAACAATTTTCCCTTCCAAAATTATTTTCTTTCCCTCCAGAAAGGTTAATGTGATTGTAAAAAGAAATTTCATAAGCATTTCAAATTTTCTTTATCACATCTCTAGTTGGTGTCTATAAAGTCTTATGATAGCTCATAATTAAACTAATATCCTTACACATATGTGCCTTGGGAGAATTTGGGAAAGAAATACATCCAAAAGTGTATTTGTAAAATGTGTTTACAAATGCTTGTATTTGTTCAAATGTTATTTTTCATATAGGATTATACTGAAGATTGACACTTTCATGCCATCCATATATAGTTATCATCAAGCTCATTCTTCTATAAAATCGCCTATGAATGATAATAATGTAGCTATGTTTTTCAAAAGGTTAGGTCCTGGGCTTGGAAACTCAAGTACCTACCATTATAAAAGACGCGTTGATGTATCTGCTCGTCTCCTCCGAGTCACTGTCCTCATCAGAAGACTCATCGGAAGCGTGCTCACTCTCTTTGCTGACTTCCAGCTCATGTCTAAGTGGCACTCTGTTAAAGTCATCTGCGTGAAACACAGGAGCAGTAAGTCTTTTCTTAAGAAAGTCATATCTCTGCTTTGATTGTCCCATGGAAATTACAAAGTAATTTAGAAGTGACAGATTGCATTATGTAAATTTATTGATCGACATGACATAAAATTCAGTTTTTATTGATGAACAAATTATAAAAAAACAAGTCCAAGAAAAAGAAGTTCTCAAAACAATGAGGAAAAAATGAGACTTAACTCTATGTTAAACAACAAATAGTATCATAACATTCCATATGATTTTTCAATCTTTGACACAGAGTAGATCATCATTCTGCTTTATATAAATTAAAAGAAATATTTATATAAGTTAAAAAAACATAGCTTTGATAAAAACCTAATTTCTCAATTATATCCTATTAATATTAAATTAAAAATCTTAAACTGGTATCATAGAGGACATTTAATCAAGAAAATTAATCTGTAATTTCTCACTGTTTCTCAATTTCTTTAACTTATAATATCCTAATAAAATGGCCTGATTAGCTACCTCACAATCAATTCCATATTTTAAACCATGTTCATAAGGGTTCTTCAGAAATTTCCTAGGTCAATGCTGCACTGATCTGATATACTTGGTTAATTTGTTCGCTTGGCTTATACTTTCTCCGTGCTAATTTTAGTATAAAACTGAATCAAATACATTTGGACCAGATGTGGTCCTATCGATATTCTTAAGTAGCAGAATTCAAGTATGGAAAACTGCTTATTCTGATCTATTAAGTTTGGTGATTAAGAGAATAGAGTACTTTTCACCTACCTACTTTCAATCTCCCACATACAGGGAACAGATAAAGAGAAAACAGGAAGGTAACAAAAGGAAGTAATCGTTGCCACTCGGTGCCCTAGAGTAAATAACTGAAATAAACTAAAGATGAGACAGAACTGGAAAAGAGGACTTGACCTTTTTTCCCCAGCTTCAGAGGTTACGTCTTTGTGACACCCATTTCTGAAATAACTGGTAGAAAGAAAACACTGAATATGGCCTGTCCTCCAAAGTCCATTATGAATGATTGGATCCAAAGCATGATTTGCTGTGTCTAAAATTTAAATAGTCTGTTAAGCATTCTCTACTTTCAGCCCAATGTTGGTTGAAAACTTGCTTCAAGATCATTTGTGTGTATATGTGTCTTACATTTAAAAAACTCTAACAGAGATCTTAACTTTGATATGAAAAGTAAACTACATACATGGAATGATGTGAGAATTCCTGTTTTTATTTTTATTTTCCTCTTGATTTCCAATGTGCTGTGTCCTCCAGCTCCTATATGAAGGAAGTCTCTGAGGGGGAAAACATAAAATGGAAAACTCCTTTAAAAATGTAAATAGTGGCTTACTTTATTGTTGTGGCATAAGTTGCTCCCTAAAGAAAAGCATTTCATCAAATGTTGTGAAATTTGCAAACATTCCTTAAAGGTCACAATTTTTAAGTTTGCCTCTGAACTTTTCCTTTAATAGCTCAGGTATTTGAGCACATGGTGAGCATGTACCAGACACACCTCAGTGTATAACAGAAGGTGGTTTGCTCTCATGTAAGTTGAAAGCACCATACAGATGCTGATTATTGTCCATATTGGATAATACGGTAAATTATTTCAAATGATCAGAAATAAACTCTTCAGACGCAGCGCTCACAGAGGACATGGCTCAGGCTCCCAATAGCGGATCCTTCATTTTTGTTTAAGGCCACCCAGACTGCCTCACTTGCAGCTCACCAGCCAGCAAGACCTGCCGTTCCCGCTGGGGAAGCTCCCGAATCCTTTCACTTCTCTCTCATTCTGTGGAGTCCAGTCCACTTTCATTTCTCCCTTGAAAACATCCACGGTTTCTTAACTGGCCTCTTTGTCTTCAGTCTCACTTGCTCTAATTCTTCCAAAATAAATCAGAGCCTGTCCTCCTCGGATTCTTGAGCAGTTTCTCATCATCCTTAGGGAACATCCGACTCCTTAACCAAACCTCCGGGGATTTGTCCGCACTGTGTCTCCAGCCTCATCTCCCGCTGAGCCGTCGGCGCCCAGCCACCCTCGGAAGGGGCCGAGCCCTTGACTCTCGGCAGATGCACAGGTGTCTTTTATGCCTGGGCCGCTCTTTTCCCTTTTCGCGCTCTGCCGACTTCCACTTGCCCGTCAGGTATGGGTGTGACAGCTCCCCCGGAAGGTCTCCCTGCCTGCAGGCCTCTCTCCCACAGGTCCTTCAATATTTGTCACGTGGGTGAATGTGCTAAACCGAGAGAGCTCATCATGTACAAGCCAGGATGTTATACGGGTGTGTATTTGTGTGTGTGTGTGTGTGTTTTAATACAGCACCCTCTATCAAACCCCGTTTATTACTGTGTAACTGAATGATCAAAACCCTCCCTTCCTACCAGGCCACTTGCACGCCCCGGTGAGCTGATGGAAGGGGGTGCCTTGGAAACATCCCAACACTTTCTGCTCTTGTCGGAATGGTCGCCGGTGGGCCCTGCCCAGGACTGCAGGTGGACTGATGGCTCACTTCCCTCCAGGGCGCAGAGGACTGTCCACACCTCCATCCCTGCTTGTTGCAGTAGCCACTCCATGTCCGAGCCTCCCGGAGCGTTATTTCCTGAATGATTTCTTACATCCTCAAGCACTGCTGGTCTCTTACATCTCACCCATCAGAGCCTCCCTCCCTGCCCCGGCACTCATGGTCTGTCATCAGGAAATCTCATCCATCTTAAGCCTCTTCTAATTTTATATTTGGAGGTGGGAGGGAGACACCAAGTGAAACCTGTGGATCCCTTGACACCACCAAGAATATAATAACTCCGATTACGTTAAAAGGCCGATTCCCTCCTCGTTCCCCATTTACCTCACAGCTTGAAGAAAAGATATGTGTTCTCTTTGCCTCCAAACCATTTCTACTCATTTCTTCTTCACAAAACCCAACTCCTTTCATTTCCCTGCTTTCCCTCTGACCTTCAGTTAGAGGCGTCAGGCGCTGATTTCTGACTGCACCCCTCATTCAGTCTGAGAGCCGGCTGACTGTGTGTTCCTCTCCAGGCCCGACCGCATCTTTGCTCACCCCACAGCGCCCAGACGACCGCACGGCACGGCAGTCCCTAGCTCACTCCCCCCTGCAACCTCTCCCTCCACTCCTCAGCCGCCCGCCTCTTTACCTTTGTGGGGTTTATTGCAAACACTTTAAGAATTGTGAATGCAACCATCTCAGTCCTTGAAAATCACCTCTATTCCTCCTAGCCATTTACTCTAGTATCTTCAATCTACAACCTGAAATTCTATCAAAACTACCATCAAACTGTCCTTATCAATTTCTCTATGTGCCTCCTGTCCTCCTGTGACCAGTCTGCTCTCTATGGCCCACTGTTGTATCACTCCTTGGCAAACACTCTCAACTCAACTCATTTATCTCCTGACTTTCAAAGAGTCATTTTTTTTAAATTTGGGTAGGTTCAACCCAACTATCTGCATATCCAGCCCCTTCCAATCTTGGTGCAGAAGGCAAAAAAACAAGTGACTGACTCTCTGACATCACGTCCATACATTTCGGAAGATCTGACGGTAATGCCCAGGCGCCCCACCTCCTCTGTGCTGGGAGCTTGCTCTCCCACTTCGGTGTGACGACTTCACACGCTTTCTCCTGGAAGCATAAGCTCATCTTTGTCCTTCTCACTCCTGCCCCCCTAAACTCCCAACAGTTGTCATATTTCATGTTTTCCTGAGAAAGACAAGAAATGTTTCAACTTTCCATCACCAAATCTATCAACCAATCTCTATTCTCACTTTGTCTTCCTTTATGCTTCGGTGGAATACTTCTTCTACTGTTTCTGCCAATGTTTCGGTCACTACCTGTGTTCTGGATGACATTCCTTCCCCATGTCCCCTTGCAAATCACTTTGGTTTTTGTGCCTAGAATTATACTCAGGACAAAGACTCAATCATATTTGTTCGGTAAAGAATTTGCTTCTTTTAGTAACTTTACATATCAATGTTTAAATCCAATGTGTTTCCACACAGCATGTGTGTATATACAGTTTAGCTGGGCAAGCATATTGAACGTGGTTGATTTATCAGCTAAAAGGGCAAAAGAGCAGGAAACACTCCCTTATCAAGCCGGCTTGGATAGCCTGCCTGCTCTGTAGGCCAGACCTTCCGATACATTGTGTTACCTGGTGATTATTTCCTGCCCCACTTTGATTCAAAACAAACAATTCTGCATCTGATTAAAAGCACATTTCTGGTTTTGTTGTGAAACTGTCTGAATTGACCAGTTCAGTAATTTACAGAAAGGTTCAGTAAACTGGAAATCACAGGTGAAAGAGAAAACTTATAAAACATGTTTTAGACACCTGAGCAATTTGGAGATAGCTATGCCAATTCTCTGAAATCACAGGGAGTGACATCCTAAGATAGTTTTCAGGGCGGTTGCCTAATAAGTAGGTTGGGGCACATGTGTTTATCCTTTTGTTCCTGTCTACCAGCTCCCACCGGTTCAGCTTCCTAAGCAACTCCTCTATTTCCCTTACAAACCAAAAGCAGATGTAGTTCTTAAAGGTGAACTGTGACTTTGCATTTGGCGGACCAATTTTGTGGCTATATACTATTTTTTGACACTTTATTTTATACCAGCTTAATGAGTAATGGGGAGGAGTATTGCTGTAGCATTAGATTGCTAGGTTTAAACAAGTCTCCTGCATAATAGTTGTGTACTTGCAGGCATTTCCCATCAACATCGGTGTCCTGGTTTCCTCCTCTGTGCTCGCCCGGCCACGGCGAGGCCCAGGTGCAGAGCCAGGTCAAGTCCCCAGCACAGCCCTGGGAATAGCAGCTCTCAACCAAAGCTACCTGTGATTATGATTAAGTACCTGGAATTCAGCCTCTAGTGGAGATGGCTCACTGGGTGGGTCTCTTTTCTTTATGTTGTGTAGATATGGATGTAATTCAGACAAGTTCACTTCTGTTTCCCCAAACTGGTTGTATTCCACCAAGGCCTGATGAATCAGGATGTACTGTGCCTACCGGTTCAAAGACAAATATGCATAATTAACTGATACAGTCCTGTAAGTCACATGTAAAGGAATCATGTAGTCCCATAATTGTGCTCATATTGGAACAATGTACAGAAAAGAAAACTTTAATATTGTGGAAGTTGGCTGTCACAGTTCTCTGGAATATGAGCCAATTTCATCTCAGATTGTTTTTCCAGAAAAAAAAATAGCTTGCTGCATACATTAGGCATCTACTATGTAGTGCATAGCTTTTATTTTATTCCTAAAATTAAAAAAAAAACATTTTCTGTTACTTTAGTGACTGAATCAGTTGAATCAGTTGTCAAATTACTGATCTATAAAATCATAATAAATTCCTCACCATATCTGATAGGAAATAAAGCAAGTTGATATTCCAAAGAACATTCTTTAAAAGCATTTTCTAGAACTTTTCAAAATAGAGAAAGTTATTTTTAAAAAGCACAATATGCCACATTGAGATTTAACAACTTCTAACCTTTATCATATTTGAATCAACCATTTTTTTAAAAAAATGATGTATTTCTGATAGAGTTCAAGCCTCTTTCACCACTACCTCTAGTCCCCTGAGTTATTTTTTCACAGGAAATAACCTTTTATTTTTTCACAGGAAATAACTTTTTATTTTCTGGTTGACATTCTGCTTTTATACTTCTACACTATGTGTCTATAAACATTGTACATTTTGGTGTGCTTTCTTAAAAGCTACATAAATTGTGTCCTGTATGTCCCATTGGGGGACTTTATTCGCTCGTGGTTTTCTCTGAACATCTAACCACACAGACAGATTTAGAGCTGGCACGTTCTTTCAGCTACAGCAGAGCGTGTGCTATACAAAGAGTTCCCAGGCTCACATTTTGTCTTATTAAACACATAATATATTAAACATATAATAGGGTGTTTCCATGTTTTTGTTTTTTGTTTTTTTGCTATTCTAACACTGCTGAACGCAATGGACATTCTTGCACATGTTTCTGGTTGTGCCCATTTTCAAGGGCTTCTCTTGGGTACATACATACATATGTGGGGAATCGTTAGGTCAAATGGACTGACTACATACACGTGCTGGAGACTTATCTAGGTGCTTCACTTGGACTAAATCCTTTTTGCCATAACTCTGGAGGGTAAATAAATCACCCCTCCCACCGTGAAAGGGCTGCGTGACAAAGCAAAAGTGAGAAGTGGCTGGAGGCGAGGACACACCTCCACCTGAACCATCAGGCATCTTTGTCTCCGGAGCTTGACCACATAGCCGTAGACGTCCACTTTGTTCTCCGCCTCCAGGCCTTCGAGCATGGCGTCGATCCCGATGTAGGTGCCCGTGCGCCCGACACCAGCACTGCAAACAGAGTGGGGCAGGTCATGGGAGGCAGGTGAACGCAAAAGCCAACAGAGGCGAAGCAGAGGAAGGAATCTGGGTGGGTTCCTGCCCACAGGCTGTCAGCCACAACAGCAACTGCCAAAGGGGAGGCTGTTGCCCCGAGCCCGCGCCGGGGTGCCCGAAGAGCCCCGGGTACCTGCAGTGCACCACGATGGGGCCGCTGAAGAAGTTGCTGAAAGCGTTCACTCTCCTCCGCAGCTTGAGGAGCAGGTGGGGGTCCTCGGGCACCCCGTGGTCCGGCCAGCTGGTGAACTGGATGTGAGTCACCTCTCTTCCAGTGGCCTTTTCTTTTTTCTAGTCAAGAGAGCATATTTTCACGGAGGTCACTCCTTTTCTCACGCTGGTGCCCCTGGGTGGGAGGAGGACCCGCCCAAACCCTCCTGGCGATGGCGTCTTCCTTTCCGACGGGTGACTAGTCACTGAGACGTCACGCAAGGCTGCAAGCTGGCCAGGAGGCCGTGGCCTGCCAGGAAGGCGAGTAAGGTATGTGGGGGCAGATCAAACTGCAGGAGTTCTCATGCCACCGTGACAAGAACAAACGAAAACCAAACCAAACACACACACGGAAATGCGAGGCGGTGGGCGGGGGTAACAAGACGTAAGGGCCATTCTTACAGCGGCTGGAAATACTTCTGCGTGGCAGGCCCGCACACAGGACTATTTGTCTTGTGAAGAAAGTCTGATTTGTTATGCGGTTGACGCTGTATTTGTCAGACCCTCTCATGTGAGAAATGTCAGCCCAGACTGGAGACACGGGGCTGCGGAAATCAGCGCCCGACTACAGCGCACATCTGTCCCAGCTTCAGGGTAAGCGGGACACGATGCAAACCCACAATTACTGGGCCGGGCGCAGAGAATGATCGCCTACGTTTAGATAACAGAGGACATCACATGACTTGTTTGGTTGTGGTTTCTGATGGACTACAACTGAATTCATTAAGCAGAATAATGGGACACTGATGGACATGACCAGATGGGCACCGACCTCTGCGTTTCCCGCGTACCTATGGGCGGGGGGGCCCTTGTGTCTTAGTCCATCACGTTAGCCGTGACTCCTTCCTGGGACTCTTCCACAGCCCTCCACGAGCACAGAGTTAATGTGCCGTGGGAGTCTTAGAAAGCCTTGGGGGAAATACACAGTGTTTCTTCCCTACATTTTTTTATTAAGATATATTTCACATGCCATAAAATTCATTCATTTTAAGTATAAATTTTTATTATATTCACAGCCTTGTAAAATAGTCACCACTCTCGAATTATAGGACATTATCATTACCCCGAAAAGAAAGCCTCACTGAGAAGCAGTCATCCCTGACCCTATTCCACCCCCTTCAGTCCCAAGCAATCAATATTTGACCTTCTGTCTTTACACATTTACCTATTCTGCACTTTTCCTATAAATGAAATCCTGTTACATGTGTAAAGACCTCCTATTACTTAAGGCCAAACTGACAGTTTCCTTTCCTGAACTAAATTTACTTTATTTCTACTACCTTATTAGAACTTTGTACTTCTCATTGCAGTCTCTAGCTGTGTCATTGGTATAAATATTATTTCCATAATGGCAATAAACCCATTGAAAATACAGACCATTTTATCACTCATTTAATAATTTAATCATTTATTCACTACAGTTAATAGGCTCTTTTCTTTATACTTCAAGGGTCACAGCATTATAAATACTCTTGGTGTGATGTGTCCAAATATTATTTTCATTTTCACCAGTGACTTAATTTGACCCTGTTGGCTGGGTTAGTATTCTAACCCACCTGTTCCTCCTGTTATCATTTAAAAAATTCTTCCCAGTTATATTTTCTCACATTTAAAATTCCATAATTCTATTTTTAGACCAAAAGCATGAAAATAAAAATTGTGTAATAAAACAAACTCACATTTGTGATGTGCAACTTCTGAATGATATAATCTGGACATCTTTTGTACTCAGTGATCTTCACAATAATCTCTCCAAAAGCCCGGGTGCCCTGTTCCATTGATGGCCAGTACTCAGCACACTTGTTCTATATTTTAAAAAATCATTAATGGTTCCATTTTTCATTTAAATAAATGTGTTTATTAAACATTCTCTTAAAAAAATGAAGTTATTCATCTGAAATCCTCAAAACATTTGTGTATTCTCCTTTACACACATATACACCTGAAGTTGTGATATTTGAAATATATTCCATTTCCCACTAATGTGTCCATACTACCTAGCAGATCGCCCCCAGCTTAGCTGCATTGTCAAAAGAGTGCATCCTGCTTCAGGGTGAGCAGGAATTATGTGGTTGCATGTGGTTAAGTTCACTCTGGAGGATGGGGAGGATTTCACACTTCCTTAAGTCACATTACACGAATTACCATCTATCTGCCCAATGTCAGTTTGGCTTCAATTATTCACAAGTGCTTGTGAAACAGAACATATGAATGTTCTGAAATTGTAACAATATTGCAAAGATATGGGAATCAAATGTAAGTCCAGCAATTAAGTAGAAACATTTACATTTTATTCCTATATACATATATCGATATATGTACAAATTTTATTTTTCTACGTGTATGAAAAAATTTAAATCAAATGTTACTGGAGAGCTGTCTGTTTTTGTCATCAAGCACATGTGTGGCTTTTTGAAGTGTGACTCAACACTCTCCTTTCTTACATGTGCCCTCGATCCTATGAACCCCTGTACCTTTACCCTATTGAGCGTCCGGGTCCTTACCCTGTTTCCTTCTTCACATCGGGTGACCATGACAATAACTGTGGCTTTCTGTTCCCAGATCATCCTCCAAAAATCATCAACAGTTTCATCCCTGGGACCTAGGTGGTAAATAAACACAAACTGGTAAGAAAAAACTTCTTAAAAATGCTATGAAACAATTTTTCAAAAAGAATATTGGACTATCAGATAAATTACCTTGTGCAGCAATGTATTTCCTGGGTTCTTTGAAACCCTGTTCAAAACACACACAAAGGCATATCATTCACAGAACACTCAATTGGTTTACACACAAAATTGTGAGTTAGAGGAAGTTGCTTTAGATCCACCATTTCTTGGTTGCAGATTTCCTTGGTTATTTTCAAATTATAAGGGAATGTTATTCATTCTTTCTTGATCAGGCATTTAACTGTGAGAACCATGTTAGTTACTATTTACAGACAATATTCACAACTCTGATGTGTCTTTGCTGTATATCCAAAACAATTTGAAAAACTAGACTTCATCATCTGGGATGGTGCAACAATTTACAAGAGTAATCCAGGCATTCCTGTACGTTATATCCTGTCAACCCTACAGCACCATCTGCCACAGTTTAAAGTTCTTTTCAGCTATAGAGGTACTTTCTGGATTTTTACTTAATGTCTTTC
>JAQQAC010018689.1:1441742-1471417 GCA_029783875.1 Phataginus tricuspis | reverse complement strand
ACAAATTATTATTTGGAAAAGACACTATACACTAAAAATTGATCAACACTAATTGTGAAGATCTACAGAGCTCACTTGCAGAATCAGTTAAGTAGAGAATTATGACAAAGTATTAGTAATTTTTTTGGACTGTGCTCTCACATTTGTAAGTGTTGCCTGTCATGGTAAACAAGGCTCAGCACACGGAGCTCATGGGTGAGCCTTTTAATCCTCTATCTCCGCTGGCATTTCCTAATATTTATTTCTATTTCCTAACTTCAGTGTACTTGTACACAATTTTGTAATTAAAAAAGTCACATTAGGAAAGACAAAAAGCCGATGTAAATAAAAGACTTGGCAAAGTGCTCATCGATTGGGCATAAAATGTTGCGCCTCTTGACACAGGAGCAATAATTTAATGACAAGTGAATCATAATGAAGGTCAAAAATATTCTAACAAAATATTTGCTTTAAACCACTGTTTCTTCCTACTTGGGATAAAGAGTTTGGAGTCAAACTCTTAAGACTTTTTAAGTGTGATTGCATTAGACATCAGAGCTTCTCAAGCTCAGGTGAGCACTGGTTTTAGGACTGATTAAGGAATACATGATAATCGTCATAGTGTATATCAGGACCCTAATTATTATCGAAATCATAATCTTACCTCAAACCTATATTTTGTTAAATACTGAAGATCTTTTACAAAGAATTTGCACTCCGTTTTTGTTTCTTCTTTAACCACATGCTCTCCAATTTTGACTTTCAAAGTGTAGAGTGTCTCTGGGCCATTTAAGAACTGGGGAGCATTACACGTCACGAGCACACTGTTATCAGATGTCGTCAAAACAGTGATGTCCTTGACCTTGCTTGGGGCTATCGGAAGGAAGAAACTTTGTTACTTTAATCATTTGGTAAATGCATATTTCAATCACATGACGATGTATGTGTATAACATATAAACAATGTTAAGTGTGCATTTGGGTTTCTGGATGAAGTTGCAACAGAACAGACATGGAAAAGCTCCAACGGTAAATCCTCTATTTGGTCCATAAATATCAGCATGTGAGTGTGTGCAGTCCCCCAAGAAGGGTGTCGGATTAGAGAAAAGCAGAGATGGGTGCGGAGAGGTAGAGAAGAAGGGGGACCTGAAGGCCTGCAAACAAGCCGGGGCTCCCTTCTCGCAGGGCTCACCTTACCCTGATAAGCGCCCACCTGGCCGGGCTCTTCAATAGCAGCAACGAATTGCCTTTGCTTTCTGGGATATCACAGAAATTTAGGAAAGTAACAGAAGCATAAATCTGGACTTTTAAAACCGAAACCTAAATGGCAATTAGAGCAATTCTGTCTGGCCCTGAATAAGACAATTGTCCCTCGTGAACACAGTGCCAGTTAGGGTCTCAGGAGGATGCCCGACGTGGGGTGTGTCTCATCCCCTGACCTCCCTGCGGCCCACATTCGCCTCAGAGGCAGATGTGGCTTTGGGCTCAGAAACCGGAGGCGCCGTGCGGGTGTGAAGGGCCAGGTGCCACCGAAAGGGAACCTCAAATGGAAAATGGGAGAGAGGGTAAAGGAGTAGGTGGCTGAGTGTAAAAGAGAAGAAGATGCTAATAAGATATCATGTTTTATGAGGTGTTTGTCAGGTAAGCAGGCGTTGGTCTCATTCCTTATGACTGAGACTTCACTGGGTGTCTGATTGCAGAAGGTACTTCAAGAAAACAGAAAATGGTGCAGTTTTATCTAAGTTGCTTAGGTACTTAATTGCCTAAAATCTTATAAATTGTGCCAGTTAATATGCCCTCCTGCTTCATTCTTACACTCCTATGATTCGCCTGAAGAACATAGAGAACCCAGGATAATAATTTTTAAGTTATTGTATTCTAAATTAGTAAAACCCTAGATGTTAACACCTGTGCCAGGGTGACGGGTTTCCCAAAGGAAGCATCGCGAGAGACGCCCGGCTCTGGCAAGGCCACACTTGCTCCCTGCCCATCTTAGGAAGAAGCGCTGATACATGGGACTTACGTGCCGCTTGTGTTTGGAATTTACAAGTTGCTGCAGGTCCCTCACGGAGCACCTTTCCCATGATGGAGGCAAGTATTGACACACTATAATTTGTAAATGGTTTCAGGTTTTGCAAATCGTATGTGGTTTTGCCTTTCTTCACAGTGCGGCATTGTTTTTGACCTCAGGGAAAAATGGAAACATTTATTAAGACATTAAAAGTCAGGATACCACATATTTAATTTGGTCTCTACATTAAAACACTCCAGGCCAACTCCAACCTGAGGGATTGAGAAATAAACACATCCTTGGTGCTCAGAAATACATAATATTAATTAGCAAGTGTGTTGAACAAATTCAGTGATTATAAATAAACTCAAATATTCAAAATTTACATTTCATCCTCCTTGACCTGATTATGCAAACACAGGCTTTCAAAAAACTGTATGGAATATAAGGAGCAATGAACACCACTCTGCATTTCTACTGTATCCTGTAACATTCAAAATACTCTGCAGTAGAGAGAGCATAGAAATTGAGAAATACAGTGATGAATAACCAGAGAAGAGGAATGAAAACCACACATGGATTCCGTGCTGAGGCCAGACAGAGTTTGCACAAGAGGCGCCCAGGGAGGCAGAGTATCTGATTGTCTTGCTGGATTTTCTTCACATAGCTTCCATTTTTCCTTTCTCCCACACCTAACCACTAAGATGACATTAACTTCACATACATGACACATATTTCTTCTCCATACCTTTTGAATCTTCTTATATTTGAAAACTACATATGTTTAAGACTCCTTTAGGAGTTTGATTATTAAGATTCAAAGAACCAGGAGAAGCAATATGTTTTCAAACTATAAAACATCAAAGAGAAATGGTTCACTACTTTTCAAAATCTAAAATGAATGGTTCTTTCCCACCAAAAAAAGTACATGGAATCTGTGAGACGCTCAGCTCCATCCTTCCTCTAGCTGTAGGTGAAGGATTGGCGGGTGGGCTGTCCTGCGTGCTGAGTCTGCCCTGAGGTGGTCCACTGGTGCTCACAAGCATTTTAGGTGACTTTAAGTTGTCCAGAAGATGTTTCTTCTCTTAAGTAGCCTCTCATGTGGAGGACTTACAGTGGACCTAGTCATAGCACATTTTTGGAAGTACATTTATTTCTGCAGAAGTCTAATTCTAACTAGAACCATGTTCCAACATTCCACCTCCCATCAAACTGGCCTCTGGGGCTTGGGGTGTATAAATCACTTAGAGTCACCTAATTATTCCAGTGTGAATCAGCTGCAGCGAGCTTTGAAAGGTGTGTTTCTGTTTGTGGGCCTGAATCTGTTCAAACGAGTGCAATTCATTTATAGGATATTTGCAAGGTAGTAGTAAGTATTGTCTTCCAGGGACTGTCTTTCTCCAGGCTTTGGAGTGTAAAGATTAGAACAGAGACAGATCAAGAAAGACAAGCAAATATTGGGGATGTTTTGGGATGTAGCCATGTAAGAGGCTGGCGAGTCCGCAGTGAGCGGTGCCGCCGTAACGACAAGGGCATATAGGACGCCCTCTCTGCGGCTATGCAGGGAGCTGCCTGGCTCCCCGGCTCAATCCACGTTTCTAGTGCTTTCTAATCCCTGAGTTTTCTTTCCTGATGTGTATGAGAATCTATCCAAATTACCTGATGAACTCTGATGACAAAGAAAGTATGCATCAAAAGGAGGGTCCCAGGTGACCATCAGTCCTTGATCTGTGATGTTTTTCGGGGGGTCCCAGGTGATCATCACACTCTCTTCTGCGCTCTCATTACACCTGAGATTCTGTGGCTGTCCTGGAACTGTGGAAAGAATAAGAACATAAAGAGTAAGATGTGGAGAAATGGAGAAAACTTCCTCACATTATGAGCATAATTAATTGCCGCATTTTGATTAATTATGAATTAATAATGAAATCAAAAGACCATGGGTCTTATTAAATTTGCTTTGCCACCTAGCAGAGTAAATGTCACTCCAGAGTCGCCCTGTGGGGTCTAAACATTCCACTGACTTGACGATCCTCTCTGAGGATCATTGTCCAGCTGGCTTGGGATTTTTAGACTCCACTGTGCTGAAAATCTGCCCAGGGGCACTGGTAAATGTAATGGTTGTTACTGGGAGTAGCTCTTGTCAGGGCTTCTAGTAACTAGTCACCATGGCGTGAGATGAAGGATGTAGTGAATGCTTACATCAAATTGACGAGGAGCAATTTACATCAAACACACCCATGTGAGGTACAGTTTAAGTTTTGACAAACATATGCTTCTACCTAACCTCCATCACAATCAAGAAATAGAAACATTTTCACCATTCCAAAAAAGTCCTTCTGTGCCACTTGGTCAACTCAGCTCCTTTGCCCCTACAGACACCCTCTGCACTGCTTTGTTACTACAGATTAAATTTGTCTTTTCTTCCATTTGATAAAATCAAACAGCAAGTACCTTTTTATGTCTAGCACCTTGTGCTCAAGACATTATGTTCTAGAGACTCATTCCGACGGTTGCACGTGTCAGCAGTCAGTTCTTTGTATATATGAATAGCATTCCATTGTGCGGACGTCCCCTATTTTACCTGTTCATTCAACTGATGGACATTAGGGTTGTTTTCACGCTTGTGGCTACTATGAGTAAATCTGCTATGAATATATTTGTGCAGAAGTCTTTGTGTGGACATGTTCTTTCCTCCTTGATAAATGCCTGGAGTGAAATTTCTGGGTTGTTACTTTGCATTCTTGCTAATAATATTGTCAGTTTTTAAAATTTTAGCCATTTTAGTGCATGTGTAATGTCATCACCATCTCGCTGCTTTGATAGGTGTTGAATATTCATATTGCACCTTATAAATTGATGTAAGCATTTATTACATTCCTCATTTCAAGCTCTGGTGACTAGTTACTACAAACCATCACCTCATCTCTTCATTGCATCTCATTGCTTTGACTAATGAGGTTGAGCATCTTTTTATGTGCTTATTGGCTATTCACATATCTTCTTTTGTAAAGCATATGTTGAAAATGCCCATTTTTAATTGGGTTACTTAACATTTTGTTTTGTATTTGGAAGTGTTCTCTATGCATTCTAGAAAGAACTTTGTGGAAAACATTAAGTGAATATTTTTTCACAATGTATGGTTTGATATTTTTTTCCCTTAATGGCTTTATTCAAAGGGCAGGAATGTTTAATTTTGATGAAGTCCGATTTATAATTTCTTTTTCTTTTATGAGTCTTGTTTTTAATGTCTGAAGAAATCTTTGACTACAGTAAAGTGGCAAAAAATTTTCTCTAATGTCTTTGTTTAGACATTTTATAGTTTTAGCCTTGGTGTTTAGATCTGAAATCCATTTTGAGATAATTTTTGTGCTTGTTGAGAGATAAGGACTGTTCATTTTTTCCTAGGGAAACCTGAACTATTTGGTGAAAAAAAAAATCTCTTCTCCCCTATTGAATTGCCTTCACACTTTAATTAAAAAAATTTTTTTTCTGGGATATCTATTTGGTAACATTGATTTATAAGGACTGATAAGTTTAATATTTAATATGCAAAGAGTATTAAAATTTTCTAGTTATGCTGTGGGTGTACTTTTTATGTAGTTTTATTTTTCTTTGTGCAGTGTCAAATTGTTTTAGAGGGTTATTAGGTGACATAGCTTTAGGCAGCTCCCTTAGTCCCCTGCTATCCCTTCCACATGAAATTTAGAAACACTTTAGTGTGTTTTGTCAAAAATCCTGTACTATTATAACTTATAAACAAGTTCAGCAATGTGGCAGATTGTAAGATTAATACAGAAGATCAATTGTATGTCTCTATGCTAGCAATAAACAATCTGAATATAAAATTAAGAAAACACTATCATTATAAACAGGAATAAATTTAAACCCAGGCATAAATTTAACAAAAGACAATCAAGTCTTGTGCACTGAAAACTAGAAAATGTTTTTTAAACAAATTAAGGAAGACCTAAACTAATGGATCTACAGATTCAGCACAACCACCTGTCAGAATCCTACTTGACTTTGTAGAAATTGACAAGTCAATCCTAAAATTCACATGGAATTTCAAGGGACCTATCAGATGTCCAATACAATCTTGAAGAAGAACACAATTGAAGGATGACTCACTTTCTGATTTCAAAACTCATACAAAGTAACAATAATTAACAGTATGGTATTGGCGCACAGATAGGCAATGTAGACTAATGGGAATTGAACCAAGAGTACAGAAATAGGCCCATAATTATGGTTAAGTTTTGACAAGGGTGGCAAGAACATTCAATGAGGAAGTAATAGTCTTTTCAGTGAATGGTTCTAGAACAACTGGATAGCTATATCAGAAGAATGAAGTTGGAGTCCTACATCACATCATATTAATGTTAACAGATAAAAATATACAAGTGATGAAAACATTTGAAGCTATGCTCAAAATCATTAGTCATTAACCCAGATCACAATGAGATACCACATCACACCCAGTGAGATGACTAAAATAAGAAAGACAATAATGAGTGTTGGTGAAGATGTGGAGAAATTTGAACTCTTACACATTGCTGGTAGGAATGTAAAACGATGAAGCCACTTTGGACAATGGATAGGCAATTATTTAAAATGCAAAATATAAAGTTGTCATATGACCCAAAAATTCCAATCCTAGGTATAAACACAAAAGATATGAAAACATATGCCTAATTAAAAACTTACACCTGAATGTTCATAGCAGTATTATTCATAATAGCCAAAAAGTGGAAACAACCTTAATGTCACTCAACTGATGAAGGGACAAACAAAAAAGGTATACCCATAAAGTGGAATATTATTAGGCCATAAAAAAACAAGTATTGATACATGTTTCAATAGGGATGCAACCTGAAAAACATTTGGCTAACTGAAACAAGCCAGTCACATATTTATGATTCCATTTATATGAAATGTCCAGAATAGGCAAATTTATCAAAGCAGAAAGTAGACTAGTGACTGCCTAGGTGTAAGGGGTGGGGGGGAAGTGGGAAGTTTCTGCTAACAAATATGGGGTTTCTTTTGGTGTAATGGAATGTTCTAAAGCTGGTTCTGGGGATGATTGCACAACTCAAATATTAAAAACCACTGAATTGTATGATTTAAATGAGAATCACTTAGTAGGTGAATTTAAACATTTTTTTTTAGAAACATGGTTTATTTTGTAATGGTCTTGCAAAAATCCTCCCTCTTTCCTGAATGAAAAAGTATGTAAAATGCTTAAATTGTTATTTTTCTAAGTCTGAAGGATTACACATTACTGAGATAAATCTTAATATATTTTTTAATCAAGACCTTACTTTTTTAGAGCATTTTTTAGGTTCACCACAAAACTGAGGGGAAGGTAAAGAGATATCCAGTACAGCTCCTGCCCTCACACATACATAGCTTCCCCAATTACCAACATCCCCACCAGAATGGTCCATTCGTTACAAGTGATGAACCTACATTCACACATCATTCTCACCCAGGCTCCATAGTTTACACTGGGGTTGACTCCTGGTGTTATACATTCTATGGATTTGGGCAAATATGTCATATGACATGAATTCATTATTACACTATCATACAGACTACTTTCACAGCCCTAAAAATCCTCTGTGTTCTTCCTGTTCATCCCTTCCTCCCCTCCAACCCTGGCAATCACTGATCTTTTCACTGTCTGTAGAGTTTTGCCTTTTCCAGAATATCATATAATTGAAACCATGCAGTTTGTAGCCTTTTCATATTGGCTATTCTTTCACTTAGTAATATCCATTTAAGGTTTGTCCATGTCTTTTCGTGGCTTGGTAGCTCATTTCTTTTTAGTGCTGAATAATGTTCCATTATGTGGATATACCACCGTTTATCCATTCACCTATGGAAAGACATCTCAGTTGCTTCCAAGTTTTTGCAATTATGAATAAAGCTGCCATAAGCATGCATGTGCAGGTTTTTTTTTTTGGATATAAGTTTTTGACTCCTTTGAGTAAATCATGCAAGGAGTGTGATGGGTGTGTTATATGGCAAAAGTATGTTTAGATTTCTAGGAACTGTCACCTGTCTTCCAAAGTGGCTGCACCATTTTGCATTCCTACCAGCAACAAGTGGAGTTCCTGTAGCTCCACATCTTTGCCAATGTTTGGTATTGTGACTGTTCTGAGTTCTGGACATTGTACTGTGTGTGCAGTGGTATCACACTGTTGTGTAGGTAAGATAAGTGGACAGAGAGTGTAAAGTGTATTGACAGACATTGTACCGTATTTTAGTTCCTATTTTATAATACTTCCTAGATAAATATCTGTAATTCATATGCTCTAGAAAATTATCCACTCTGTCTGATTTCTTATATTTGATGCAAAGTTGCTCTATAATCTGTGAAGTTTATACTGTATTTGTAGTTTTGATTTTCATCCATGGGGGAGGATTGTTTTGTTAGAGGTCTATTTTATTATTCTTTTCAAAAACAATTCTTTAAATGTGTTAATAAATTCTTAGTATTTTAGTTTGTTCCCTCTTTCAATAATTTTTACTCTGAGTTTTTATTTTTCTCCCTTCTATTGCCTTTGCATTTGTTTTTTGGTTTTCGATAAGCACTCTCCATTGATTTTCATTTGATATATAGCAAAGTGATAAATTTTCCCCTACAATATCATTGATCTTCCTTAAGGCTACAAAACTCCCCCAAAATACATCCATACCTTATTGAAATCTGAGTATCTTGTTTCAAAGGTGAATTTAGGCCGTTTATATTTATAGTGACTTTTGATGTACTGTGACATGTTTTTGCTATCTTACCTACCATTTTCTACTTGGTATCTTCTCTCCCTGACTTCCCACCCCTGCTCCACTGTCTTCTCTTCCTCCTGCTCCTTTAGCTCCTCTTCTACCTTCTTTTCTCTCTGTCTCTCTCCCTCCTCCACATTTCCTCCTCTTTCCTCTTTCTCTTCTTCCTCCTTTAATATGTGGACTTTTCTTAAATCTATAACTTGCGTTTATTATTTATAGGCATTGCTTACAGGCAATACCATCTATGTCTTTTTTATTTTTTCAGTGGTTACTCATAAATTATTACATATAATAACGATATTTTTCTAGCAGAACCCTAAATCCAGCTGGAACCTCTGTAGTTGTACTGAATCAGTGTGGAATCTTAGTGCTTGCCACTTCCTTCTCTGTTCCTTCTCCCAAATGCTATTATTTCCCAGAATTATTTTTTCCAATTTGTTATTAGTTATTATAGTCTTTTTGTTATTTATAATGCCAGTATTTTAGTAATAGTAATTTAATAATGATTATTATTTGTCACCAATGCTTAGGTTTAACACTGTATTTTATTGGCTCATGTGCTCACTTCTGTCAGAGGCAGGATTTGATACAGGGCAGAAGGTGCATCAGGGCCCCACTGAGGGAACGATGTACAGGGAGAAAAGGGACATGAGTGGACAAAACATGTCACGAATCTCATAGTTTTGCGTTCACCACAACCTTACAGCAGCCTTCAGTTCACACACACACACACACACACACACACACACACACACACACATCTGTGCAAGGTCTGGATCCTCTGTCGTTTATTTCAAAATTCTACTTTAAAAATTGATACCAATCCATTATCTGAAACCCTTCCTACAAGTCTCTAACATTTTTCTGTGATTCTTAAAGAATCATAAGAACATAAAAAGAGGAGAAATTTTACATATTCATGTAAATTAACACACTTACCTCCAAAATCTGTTTCAATAATTATTTCTTGGCTAGTGAACCTACGGTGGTTATAAAGTACTTCAGAAACACAAGTGTAATTAGTTTTGGGGTGAAGGTCTTCAAATTCAACCTCTCTGTCATTAGAGGAATTAGTGCCCTTATTACCTGAAAGGAGTAAGTATCGCATATGAGCATGTTATTTAACATACATATTAGATTAAAAACTTAAGCAAATAGTCAAAATAATAAGCAAAAGATCTTGAAAACTGCTATAATAATGCATGATTTTGAAACACTCAATTTTAAAGACAGAATTGTGAAGCACACCAAACTTGCGGGTGTCTGACTGGGGGAACGAGGCACCGGTCATTGCTCTCTGTCCCGAAGCAGAGAGTCAGGGTTATTTATGGATTGTGTTGGTGGAGGGCTGACCAAGGACATTCTGGAGTCACACGATCTTACGTTTGTTTCTCCTTTCACCCTAACACTGTGTATATAACACCCTTCTCAGATAATCTCTTCAACAAGTTTTGTGTATAACAGTTGCCAAGAAAATTCTTATAAAATTACTTTTAATATTTCAAAGATGATTCTTCAAGGGGACTATTTGTCTCCTGTGAATTTGAGTGGCATGGGGAATATGATGGTTTGACTCCAATCATATCACAGACCAGAGACAGAGAGAAGGAAAGAAACGGAGGGAGGGGTCCTGGAGGGAGACGGCAGGGAGGGAGAAAGGAAGATACAGGTGTGGACAGAGAAAGGGGTGTGTGCGCGACAGGATTAGATGATATCTAGGACAACTTGCTACCTCCAAAATTCTATGATCAATGTTATCTACTTACCACATTTAAAGTTGTATGTAATTTTACTTCTATTACAGCTGAAGTCCTTTTCCAACCACTGTAAACAAATAGAAGTGTGTGCTTTCGTATCCAGTGTACAGTTAGTCAACCAAAATTTTTGAGGATCTGTCAAGAAGAAGATATAGAAGTAGATGATTACCATTTTATGTTGTGTACCATATGCTCAATACAGTCATTGAAATAATTCACAATACAGACGTAGGCAAGCACTTAGATTACTCTTGAAAGAGTCTAATAAGGGTTTTGCATTTCTTAATTATTTGGTTTATTCGTTTTTTATCATCACATTTGGGTAGCATTTCATTTAGAATTTATCTTTTAAAAAATGGAACCCAAGCAAATGTCTAAATAAAATTGCATTGCTTTTGCTCATTTTAAAGCACTCGATTTTGTTTTCTTATTCCAATCTTCGATTTTTTCATTTGTTCTTTAATTTTTCATTGAATGATTTTTACACAGAATATGGGAGCTTCTTTCTCAGGGAATGCAATTTTTTGTATTGTCATTTTCCTTTTTTAATAGATACTTTGTTTCTGCAATTTTTTGAGAAAATGAATAAGTTAAATGGCATTTTTCAAAAAAATCAGATTTTAACCTAGTTAAATGTTAATAAATTGATCAATGATCTTTAATTAGTAAGTGATGTGAGAGAGTTGAGAGATTTACAGTTCCTGAGTCCCTTTTCCAAAAGGCATCCATGAGCACATGTTTCTGCGGCATCTGCGTGCAGTGTTGGCCCATCTCTTCCCCAGCAGTTGCTGAACTGGCAAAACCAGCTGGATCCCATAACTACAACTGTGGTTTTTTTCTTATGAAAAAATTTTCTTCTTTCCACAGACATCACACCTTGACTTTGTGATTTTTTCCCCAATATATTCCAGGCATACTTGTATTTAAAAGTATAAATATGTGCACATATATATAGCTAGTGACTTAAGTAGAGGAGAAGAAAGAAAGTTTGTGGAATTACATCTCCACAGGGTAAACTGTACATATCTCCATGAGCCCCTCTGTAGAAGAAGTGGAGAGAGGGCAGAAGGGGTAAAACCAGAAGGTTCAGGTGAGTTTACGGTTTTCAGCGAGTTGGGAGGGCAGAAGGCCGCCCCCCGCTCCTGCTCACACGCCCCTTGCCCTCAGCGCGGCTCTCTCGCCTGACGGACAGCTGGGACCTAGAACACCCCACACGTGGATGTTGTGCCGTTGTTGCGGACATCCAAGTAGAAGTCAAGTCGCCCTTACTTGGTGGTACATCCAGCATTACATCCTTGTATGGTTCAGCACATGAGTCGTTATATACAGTGATGTGTTTCTGTTCACACTCTGTCAGGTGGTGGAGCACATTCTGCACACACACAGCATTTTTACAGCTCACATCGCCCTTGACATTTAGTCTGGCTCTATAAGAATTGTTTGTATAGTCATATTCATAGTCCACAGAGATTTCCGCGTATCTGTCAGCTGAAAGAAAATAATAGAGCAGTGAGGTTTCCCGTTTTTATTTTTCAGAATTAATAAACTTTCAAAAACTTCAAGTCTTTAACAAAATATCCCCAGGAGTATGAAGGAGAGAAGCTGCCCCCAAATCATTCTTTCCTGATGCCCTTCACCTCACCCCCCCTGCTCAGGTGCGCAGCGCGGCGCTTATGTCTGGGCGATCACTGAGCTCGTGTCTGTCTTCCTAACTGGACTGCGTATGCGTCCCGGGAAGACAGAGTCCAGTCCCCTTTGCTCATCGCCACAACCCCAGGCCTCTGCACACGTCTTGCCCCTAGTGGGCGCTCCCGAGCCTGAGTCATTTGTTGAAAGGATGTACGAATGAAGGACGCCCCTGAAATCTCTTCTTGCCTAGAACATCCCTTGCTTTCTAAAATGTAGTTCTTGATTATGTGTTTCTGCAAATCCACGGCACATTAATCATGTAGAGACCACAGGTCTCATTATTCCTTTACTTTTATAAAATCATTGATAGTGACTTTATTACTATCCTAAGCTCCTTTCTTAGCATCATCTCACAGTCTCACGTTTGTTTAAACAAATCCCGTTGATTGGTAAAAATATCTGTTCAAGAAATATTAACCACTTGTCTTTTAACCCAACAAAGATCATTAAGCCCTTATTATATTTAAGACATTATCCCAACACTAGAAACACAAACGATCAGCTTTTAGAAGTGGAGCCAGACAAAGGCACGAATGTCAGAAGACATGTAAACACCTAAAAGAAGATTATGCACAAAATAATATGAAAGTAAAGAGGGAGAGAAATCCGCTCAGATTGGAGGGGTAGGAGAGGCTTCCCGGAGGAGGTGGTGCAGTCTGCACTTTAAAACTGAGCAGGACATAGAGAAAGGGACCCGGGAGATGGGAGTGGATGCAAACGGAGTGGAGCATCAGTTAGAGGACGCCTCCGGGCGAGCAGAGTGAGCACCGAACAGGAAGGAACGTAACGCGCTGTAAAAACTGTAAGTGGCTCCGTGTTCCTTAAGCGAAGAGCACAAAGAAGTCATAATGCAGGAACCTGACCCCAACAGTCACGTTGATTAAGGAGGCGTTCGAAGACTCATTTCACACTAAACGTATAGAGAGCTGCTGCAGCAGGCACTTCAGCCATGAGGTTTAGAACCATCTGGAGAGAGAGGCCTGGCCCTGAGGAGGGACTCTGCTTCCACTGAGCAGGCAGGAAGAAAGTGGGGGAGGGATGGCTGCACACTGTTCTCAAGCTTCTGTTTAGAACCAAACTTGGCAAGACAGAGAGACAGAGAACAAGAGGGGCAGAAACAAAGAGATTATTTTCTTCTTGATAAGCCTTGAGGTATTATCCACATTTACATTTATCATTTCACAGAATCCTTGCCTCTCCCCCCACCCCAAGTGAACTTGCTATTATTCCATTTCATAAATACCCAAACTTAAGTGGTTTCACCAAAGTTGTTCAGCTAGCAACCATTAATCCGGGTACTCAAAACTAGGTCTGAATATGATATCAAAGCTCCTTGCCCCTGAAGGACACAGGCTCTTCAGATTTTGGAGCTTATCATGGGTGAGAAATTAAAACTAGTAAGTTTAGCTCAGTGGTGGGTCTTGAGAGCCCAGAAATAATTAAGTGCTGTTCTGATACACGCGGCCTGTAGATATAAACAAACTCACCACATGACTGCTTAGGCGTAGTAGGAGCTGCAAAGGAAAGAAAAGAGCACGCAAATTAAAAAATTTTTCATTTTAGGATATCTCTGCGATAGTCACTTTAGGAATGGGAGTTTACAATGTTTCTATCTCAGAAACTGTAACATGTATAGAGTTGGGTTATCAGATAATGCAGGATTTACAGTACCTAGTACGGCGTTTTAATCGCAAAACTCCAAATATTATACACTAATGAGCTAGTGCCACAAACCATTTTCATGAATTTACCCAATAAACATAATTGTGATCATGATCATATTAGGACTTTTGGGGCACACATCTGGTCACAAAGCCAAAAACATTTTAAAGGTCCATATACCCTCGATTCCTCTCAAAGTAGTTTATATAATTATGCCCTTTAAAGTTCTGTTTATACCTTTGTTTAAAACAAAAACAGAATGTGGCAAGGGCCACTTCAGTCCCCTGTGGAACTCGTAAGCTCTTCACACACATACTAGCCCCGGGGTGACAGGTCACTCTCTGCATCTCGGTGAGCGTATGTCTCACTGAAGAACTGGAGCTCCGCGAGCTCTTGTCTCTCTCGCCCCCCTTGGAATGCAGAGTCCAAGTGGTACAACTGTTCTTTTTCATACTAATACCTAATCCTGCTCTTAGAGGAATACGTTCTAGTCTATTTGATCATTTCTCTACGTGTCTGCCTCAGCACACGACTCCTGGGGCATGTGACTGCAGCGACATGCCGGGCCACCACCCCAGCTGTGCCCCCATCTCAGTAGCCGCGCTGCCAGCCTCAGCCTTTCTGACTGATGGCCGTTCCACAGCCTTGGCACCTAGAACACGCCATCGAACTTCTCAAAGAAACGAGCCCAGGATGAAGCAAACAGAGACCCTTCTGTGAGCACACCCCCCGCTTGGGGTGCTGGAGTGGCTGCATGACTGGGGGTAAGGTTGTCACCTATTGCTGTGGGGGTGACTGTGAGGAGAGTGCCGGCTGCAGGGCTCAGAGTGGGTGGTGCAGTGGTGGAAAGGCTCAGATCTGCAAGGAAATGAACAGAAGAGTAAAAGTTAATGACTTCCTCATACTGAAAGGCCAGGGAAAACTCCTGAGCAACAGTGATTCCCCAACCCAGCCTTTGCTGTAGGAGGCCTCGTTGGAAGTGACACTTGCTTGTTTTTAAAATAAGAATCAAAGATTTATCTACAAATAAACTAATGATCTACAAAGATGACTAACAGTTCAAATGGTCTGAGCCTGGCATTGGACAAGTTCAGAGAAAACTATTCATTCCTCGGTAGAATTCTTACCTGCTCTGCAATCTTCCTCAGCTTGCTCCTTCCCTTTCAACTACGACTTTCCTTATTTTAACTGCTGGAAAGGACACCACTTACTCTTTTGTAATACTCAGATCAGTCCCATGAAATGACTATTCCATTTTTACAGAAGGGAAACAGATGCACACTAGTTATTAGTGACTTGTGCTAATGTCAGCTAGAAACCTAAGAAAGCTGGATTTGATCCCAGGGCTATATGACGTTAACGTCTATTACCTTTCCTCTTTGCCATGAACTTCTACAATCTGCATGCTACAATAAAATATGCCCAGAAAAAGCTCACTGGTACGTTTCAATTGCAGATTGCATAACTTAGTATCAATATGTGAAAATGCATAAAACAGGAAATGTGCAAATAATAGTTGGTGTGAAATAAAATTGCTGCCTTGAACTTTCAGTTTCCATTTCCTTATCTGTAACCCGAGGCACCTGGAGCTTCATAGTCAAACCTGAGGAGTTATCTGGGCTGGCGGTGCTGGGGGTGCGTGAAGGTGAAGCAGCAGAGCTGGTGTGTGCAGGGCTGAGGGGGGCTACCGGTGTGGAAGCTGTGTCTGCTAGCAAGGTGCTGGATGGAGTCCTCTCTTCTGGAACACCTGCAATCAGAAAAGCCATCAGCACCGTCACTCATCGGTGCACGCAGGGCAACGGCCAGCCAGCCAGCATGAACAGGGGAGCAAGCTAGAGCCAATGGGCCACACCTATGCTGTGCCACCATGCGTGCGCTCTGCCAAACCACAGAGAACACAGCAAGGTTCACAGGAGAGATGAGTTTAAGGCAGACAGCTCAAAACCTATGCAGCTTTGTAATCAGAGCACAGACTTTAAAAGCATTTGAGACCTCAGAAGACGGCTCGGACAGCCCAGGGAAGCCCGGCCTCCCGGCTGAGGGCTGCCTCTGGCGGTACTGGGAACGTCCGAACTGATAGAGTGGGGAGCTGGTTTGTGGTGCTGAGACCGCCCACACGGGTGGAAGTGGAGCTCTGAGCGTGCAGGCGGCATTAAAGTTGGCACGGGAGGAAGTGCGACCTGCCACGTGCTGAGAGTCCCCCGTGTGGTGTGCCTCTCTGGGGAGGGAAGCCTGGGTGCAGCTGCTTAGTTCTAATTTTCTTAAAATAGAGCTGAATGGGCTCCTGCCAGCACAGCCGCTGGGCTCGGCATTCTTCTTCCTTTCCAGCTGAAGTTTCCAATTCCACTTTCACTATGTAGAATCTGCTTGCCAGAAAAAACCAAACTGGCTTAGAACCAAACCACTTCCATGTGACACTGACATCATTCCCTTACTTTCCAATCACATCGGTACTAAGTGGTACAGAATCAAGCGTCGTAGCCGAAGAAACTGCACATCAAATTTGGTTAGGACTTTTCGTTGTCAAGCTTCAAAGCACCTTCCCCCTGAGGTCCCACCCAGAATCACAGCACGAGCAATCAAGGTGTATTAACTGGGTGCCTACGAGACGACTTGGCACTATGCTCGTCGCAATGGCAAAAGCGAGAGAAACACACACTGGCCCCTGTTTGGGCTTGTCTGTCAGGGTCCCTGGGGTCATCGGTTTGGTGATATGAGATACATCTTCTATTTGCAGAGAGATCCTCTGTGGTTCAGCCCAGTGATACCACGCATGCACATTCTGGACACAGCTTTGATGCAAGCATCCCCGAGTCACAAACTGGGTGTGTTCCGAACCTCACACGCGTCCCCTAGAAGGAAAGCTGCATCTTCCAAAATTCTGAGGTTCTCAGCTCAAATTGAACTAAACCACAGAACAGAATGAATGTCATGAACACCAGGTCTTGGTACTAGATCCTCAGAGGAGGGGTCACGCAGAACAAGAAGGGGCGCAGCAAGGTTTTTCCTTTTCTTTTAAAAAACTTGGAGACAACAGAACCGGCCTCTGCAGTCTTAAACCCAGTGGCGCTTGTCTTCAGCTTCCTCCGCGTCCCCCTCTGCTCCCCCTGCCACGAGCTCCTTCTCCTCGCCTGTCCCAGAGCCCCTTGTCCTCTTGCTCCTCCGAGGCCCCCCCACCCTCTCCAATTCCGGACCTTCTCTCCTCCAATGAAAAGTACTTTCCCCTCCTGTAGGTAAGTAACCTCAGCGATGGCTCGGCAGTGGGGTCTACAATTATAATTAGATGAATTATTCCTAATAGATCTTAATCGGTGGAATTAGCCACAGTGAGAGGAAGAATTCGGTGGTGAAGGAAAGCAGACCAGTTCGGGCAACGATCTACGATCGATCGGCGCGCGGGTCTGCCGCCCTTGGTTGCGTTACGGCCCCGCCCGCCCACAGCTTGGGCATCTCCACATCTTTGCGCGAGGTTCCCAGGCAGCGGGGGCGGCGGGAGGCGGGAGGCAGGGCGGTCCTCCGCCGGCGTCTGGGGTGGGCGGCTCGCCTGCTGCCGTGAGCTTTAGGCCGAGGAACAGCCTGCGCGCGTCCACGCAGCAGTGAGCCCGCGGCCGTCCGGCTCGCACGCCGGCTGCCCCCGCGCGGGAACACGCGTCCCTCCCAGGCTGAGAACGGCACCGGGACGTGAGGCAGCCGCCGGCCCTGGAAGGCAGGGGAGGGGCGTTTTGCGCTGGGATGACAGACGAAGACGCTGGAGAGAGAGTCTTGCCGTTTGGGAGGATGAGCATCCTTTTTTTTTTTCAGTTTTTAAAAAAGCAATTTAACTGTGGTCACGACTCCTCGGCGCCTCTCCCCGACGTGGAGGCCACGGGCGCCCCTCTGCGTCCGCCCTCTGCGCGGGGCCCTCGGGCTGCGGGCGCTGCGGGCGCTGCCGGGTGTCTGCGGGGAGGCCGGCCGAGGCCGCAGGGGCTCCGCTCCGGTCTCCCGCCGGCCACTCGGAGCCTCCGGATTCCACGTCAGCCCTGCACCCTGAAAGCCGGGACCTCTCTCGGGAGGCCGAGCAAGAAGAGAGTCCCCCAGTCTGCGAGGGTCTCTTAGAAATCACACAGAAAGGAAGAAACAGGAAAATGGGGCAGGCACGTCACAGACACCTCCCTAACACATACGAGGGCCAGAAGGTGTATGCAAACGTGATCTGCATTATGGCAAATTTTAAAAAATGGAAATCAAAATGAAATATTTTTAACTATTATACTGGCAACACTTAAAAAGATTGAAAATATCTAGTGTTGAAAAAGAAGTGGGGATATGTTTGCACGCACTCACCCACTCGCAGAATCATATGCCTGGAGTCTGGACTATATACCACCGTGGTTAAAATGCTATCTTTAGGAGTAGGATTTGGGGAGATAATATTTTCATTGTGTGTGTGTGTGTGTAAAGTGTATATAAAGTATATTAAACATACACACACACACTTCCACATTCGATGTTTTGCAACACACATAGACTATTTTTATAAAAATGATATTACATAATTAAATGCAATGTTATGCACACCTGTATCTTTAAGCACAAAGAATTGGTTTGCATACCACAATAGAAATCAATCATAAACATAAATAACATGTAGATCTTATCCCACTAGGTAATTGAAATATCACCTGACAGCAAGATTATTTTCTAGAAAAGCAAATGTGTTCTTCTATTTGAAAGTGTAAGAAATTTCCAAGCTAATTTGACCATCAATATTGTTGTGCAAGAGTAGGTTAGCATTTTAAAATTAGATATCCTTATGTCCAATCCACTCCATATGAAACATGTTTTCTCACACTTTTTTGCTTCACATCTAAGTGTGGCCTTAATATTTTCAGGGGAAAAAAACTCGTGGGAATGAAAAGGTAGGACTGTTGTATATGTGTGCTTGCGTGTGTGAAGTGTGGAGCCTTTGAAATGGAAACCTGTGTGTGACATCACTCAGTCAGTAAAAAAACATGAAATGTTCTGCTCGGCCATCAGCACCCCCATCCTCACATCCCTTCTGTTAAAATTTCAGGCAATTAATTCAAGCATTTGCAATGTTTAGATAGGTCCCAGCCCCTCCTGTGCTATAGCAGCAAGGAAAACTGGAGTACAGATTAAATATGCAGTCTTGTCATCAATACAGAAAAGCATTAACCACTTAACTGCTTAATACAGCCAATAATCTTCATCAGTACGGTTCTCAAGACACTGCAATGTACTTTAAAAGAAGTTTCTGTGATGGTATCATGCATGCTTATGTTTCAAACCAAGAATGGCATTGAATGAGAACGTGTCTATAAACCTGTTTGCCCCAGAAAATGACATCGCACATTATTTCAGAAAAGGCATGAACACCCCTCACGATGGTTGATTTATGTGCCGAATCCTAACCTAATGTTCAACAGAGTGAACACGTCAGTGATATGTTGGGATTCTGAGGAGCCTTGGTGGTCTTTGGCAAACACAGCCCCCACATCACTCTGACCGTTTGCTGTGAAAGCCGCATGACCTTAAATTCTACCATCAGTACTCAGAGCCTTGATTACCCAACTGAAAAAAAAAAAACACGATATCCCTGGAAGAAGTCCAAATAACAAAGCTGGATTATTAATCTTCAGTGTGGCTTTTCTAAAAAATAAACTGTCTGTCTCTCCAATAACTTTTTGATATTGAGAATCTGGAATGAAACAAAGAAAGAGTACTTTGGGGTAACAGCCAGGAAGGGCCAGGCTGGCAATGCCCTGCAACAGGGAGATCTGACCTGTCGGGGCTGCAGAACACCATGGTGGCAGGAGCCGCAAGGGGGGGCAGATGGTGCCAACCGGAGGGGAGCAGGGAGATGGGCTCCTTGGGGTTAGTTAAGGGGCTTCCCTTCATCCCAGCCCATCTCCCTGACAACGTGCATCCATGACGTCTGTCATTCAGTATCTCACAGCACCTAGCTGTGCTATGTTTTATATGCCAGAATGCAATCACATATACAGAATCCAACAAAGTATAAAGAAAAACTGTTCTGATAACTTAGGAATTCAAAACAAAAGAGAGACACATTTCCCCAATCCCACATCAGTGAACTTCTCTGTGCCAACCTGTCACATCAGCAATACTAGCGTTTTCCAAAGAGCTCAGGGACACTTCAGTGGAAGTAATGTCTGGGGTAAGAGGAGACGTGGTCTCTGAGGAGTCATTTCCTCTTTCAGAGATGCTTGTGGGTAAGAATGCCGTGGTGTAAGCAGGTAAGGGGCCATCAGGAGTCACAGTACTGGACTTTTCTGTTGCATTCAGTCCTGTTATATTCATGGGAGACAGAAGGGAAAAATAAATATGTGAGTCATCCCCTGAAACGTATACTCATCTGACTTTATTAACTCCTTAATCCATTATGGTATATGCACACAATTATGTGTAGAATATATACACATTATATGTACATACACACACCATACAGATATGATGGATAGCATTTGCCTGTATATACTGTGTAAATATTCGTAAGCGCATATACATACAGACATATTATGTACATACCCATGCATGGATAAAATACAGATGCCTACAGACGTATAGATATTCTATACAGATTTAGCTGCAGAATAGTAGCTAAAGATAAAAATAGGGAAATGAAGTTGAAAACAGCTATTCCCTGCCCTCTGCCTGCTGGGTTCTCAACTACCCAAAGCAGTTGGGTTCAGAAGGATGAAGCACAATGCATAAAGAGGATTAAAAGAAATTGTAAAAGACTTATCAATGAAGAAAAGAATAGAGATAGATGAAGTTGGGAGTGGATTACTAGGAAGGCTAGGGTTCCGACAGTAAAAAAAAGAGATTAAAGTTCTAGATACACACTGAATTTTTATTTTAATAACTCAAATCCAAGCAAAGCAAAGGCTGGAAAACAAATTTCAAAAATGACCCAGTCTACAAAAATGTGTTTTCAAAAGAAACACAATTTGAGATACACTGAAATAACACTTTCCACAGTTTCAATTCACTTTAGAAGAAAAATGGGACAAGGTGCTGGTGCAATAGGAGCGTGCTGAGCGGACAGGAGCTTACAAAGGGTGAAAGCCTCCCGCAAGGCAGGTCGCCACCACATTTGAAAGGACTTTCAGGAGGTTTTGTGCTCTCCTACTGAGAAAGTGTGATTCTGTACAAAAGAATGGGAAGAATACACCAAATCTGTCTCTTAAAAAACAAAAAACAAAAAACCACTGTGATCTCTGGATATTGGGATTATCCAGAAATTGAAAATGTCTCAATTTTCTATGTTTAACATGATTTATTTCTAATAATAGCAAAATTTATGTTTTCAATACTTAGTGGAAAATTGTGTTACATCGTAGGAGTATTTTATGAATTCAGTCCGACCAGACTGGGTAAGAAGGAACAGCATGCATATGGCGAAGGGGAGAATGGCCGGAACTAGAAAGGGGGCAGAAGTGACCCAGAGTCCTGGCTTCATTAAATGGAAATCAACTTTCACTAAATACAGATAAAAACCATCTAAGCAAGCCACGGGAAGATGTCCCCGTGCAGTGCACAGGAAATACTGCACATCTATTATGTGATTTCAGAAATCCAAAGTGATAGCACAGTTGTTCTGTGTTACTTTCCAAGGAAGAACTTCAACCTCTGGAATTTCATAACCTAATAACTCACAAATAAATACTTTTACTAACCAACTGATAATTACATAGCAACACACCCAACCACGTAAAAGGCAAATAGCCACTTCCCGTCTTCTGCATAAAACCATCAGTCTAACCTTCACCTTCTCTCACCTGCTTGATGCTGCATGAAAGAGGGAAGGGGGGGAGGGAGGAAAGCCAAAGGAAGGAAGGAAGACAAGGAGGGAGGGAGAGAGATGGAAGGGAAGGAGGGAGGCACTTAAAGTTCTGTCCAGTAGCATTAATTCACTTTCACCATAAAGACGGCCAATCATTAGCTTGTTTTTAGGTTAAACTAAAAAACTAAAGTTTGGTGTTGGCAGATTTCCAATGACGCCTTTTGCTCTGAAAGAAATATTGCAGCATATTTCCTTTATCACCACCCCCAGTCTTTTGTTAGATTCAAATTACAAAGAAACTAGAGGTAAATCACTCTGAACACCCGCCAGGACAGCTCTGTACTGTCTGAAGAGCAGCATTCCTAGAGACGACTTGTAGTCAAACAACTTCAGTCCAGGGTGTGCGGAGAAAAGGTGTTGGGAAGATTACCCTCCTGTCTAGAAGCCTTAATATCCTTGCGTACATCTTAAGCTCAGTGCACGTTCCCTAGTTTAATAAGTAATATTTTATTTAGGATTAAAAAACATGCTTCGGCTGCTCACATGCACTGTCCTCCTGCTCTTGCCTCGGAGGGGCTAGAGTTTCCTTTGATTACATTCTCGTCGGCCCAATGGGAGAGATGGTCTTGTCCTCATTGCGGGTCACTATTTTGACTTACCTGGTTTCATCACTTGGAGACTCCTTATAACAGAGTCAGTGCAGAGATGTGGAAACGCTCTCAACAAGGTGATGAGTCAGTTACCATTTTAAACATTCACTCCCCATTCCACCCCAGTCCCATCCCCTCCTGCAAAAATAAGCAGGTTATAGAGTTGAGATGAACTTTCCTATGAAAGGTAGAGATGCTAAGTCCCATGTGTAGACGTGGCATAAACCCACGCTAGTCTGCTATGCATTATTGACTTTTACACATTTATAAGACTTCACTGCCATATTATAAAACTATAAAATTCCAATACCATATCTTTTAAAACATAAGAGAATATGCTCCTTTGCAGATTCAGGTGCTTTCTGTTACTGTTTGCATAGTTCTTTGTTTCCATAGTTTGGAATGAATTTTCATTTAACTATAAAAATAATTCTTTTAATAACCCAGTTCTCAGAACACTTTAAATGTACATTTCAAATGACAACTGAGCATTACAGTCATGAAATCAGACTTGCCTTAATGCATACCACCAGCCATACAATTAATCAGGAAATCAAAATACATTTTCAATTACATTTAAGTGATGTAGTTAATTTTTAACAAGGTGCAATCTAATTTTTCCCTCTCATTTTATATGGTAGATGTATAAATTTATTTACTCATTGTTTAATTTATCCCAGGATTAGGACACTTGTTAAGACTATTGATTCAGTGTGACAGCAGAATTGGGAAATGATTATTACAAAATATCTTAATAGTCTCAAAGATTTTCTTTTGAAAGAATATATGTCTATGTGTATCTATATATATTTAGAATGACAATTTCTCAGATAATTCCTTAACCAATTCTTGAACTATAAAATTTTGTGATATAACTTAACTTATTTGTAGTGTTAAGATTTAAAAAGAGACGGAATCCTGCCATGTCGTTTACTGTCAAGTTTAAGAAAATCTATAATTTATACACAATAATACATATATAAATAGTATATTTAGGTAGTAATCAAACTATATCTTTTAAGCAGGAATATTAAAAACAAGAGAATGTCAAGAATCATCCATAATTATTGTTTGTCCTTATGAAATTATTCCATTAGATAATAATAGAAAATTCTATCAACATTAAATATACAAACTTTGCAAAAAAATAAAATAATTAAAATGCAAATATTAATTCTTACCAGTAGTGGACACATTTGTAATTTGCCCTGCAAAAAGGAAAACAAACATCTCTTAGAATGCTTCATATTTCATACATATGTATGTAAATAAGAGTTAGATTTATATATATATATATATACACACACACATCTCTATGTTATCTGACATTCACAAAGTGGCAAATTTCAGTGTTTTTCACCTCAATGAAATTTACATTTCTTCTCTTAATGTCATGTTTACAAAACCCATATGTGTCAAAACAATGTTATTAGTTTTGAGTTCCCTGGTAAAATAAAAATAATGGAGCTACTAGAATAAATTTCAGCTTGCAAAAGACTTTGGAAGGACTTTTGGAAATTTTTTTTCCCCAAATGCATTCATCTATTTAGATAATGATTATTTACTGAGTACCTACTATGGGGTAAGCATTATGCCACATCTTAGGGACATGATATGAACAAGACACAGAAATTCCCCACGCCCCGTGAGCTCAGTTCAGTGTGAGACACAGATAAAATAAAATAAAAAGCCTTGGAGTGTGACGGCCCAGGAGACAGAATGTGCTACGAAGGCACATAGGAGGCCATGGGATTTGGACTCCAGGGTTGGTGGCTGGCTGGTGGGGGCGTTAGGTGTTGCTTGGATACCTTTAAGCTGTGACCTAAAGGATTCAGGACAGCTCGCTTAGTCTTAGAGGGGTAAGAGGTTGGGACTTGTCTCACACACTTTAGGCAGCCACTGGAGGGAGGGATTTAAGAGGAGGCCTATTGGAGAGCATCTCGGTTTTAGCTTGGCGGCGGGATGGAAAATAGTTGATCAGAGGGCAAAATCAGGAAACTCAAAGGGAAAAGGAAAGAGATGATGTCCAACATGTAGAAAATGTACCAAAAAAAAAAAAAAAAAGAAAGAAAGAAAGAAAGAAAAAAGGCAGGGGTGAGAAAAGACCCAGAAAACGCTTAGGAAGCAGCCATGAGGGCTTCGTCAGCCTTTGGAGGTGAGGAAGGTGGAGAACGAGGAAAAAGACAATATTCAGGACGAAAGCTCAGTAACCAGGGAGCTGCGGCGGGAGGCAGTGGGAGCTGGTCCCCAAAGCAACACTCCAGGGGTGCGGCTGAGAGTCCGCGTAAACCGTGTGGCGGCCTTGGGTGTAGGGGCTGGCGGCTCAGGTCGTGCATCTGGGCCTTGGCGACAGAGCAGCCGTGGGGGCGGAGGAGACCCCCAACTTACATGACAGGGGAACCCAGGATAGAACCTGAAGCTGAAAAGTATTGAAGGAAAAGGTCAACTAAGGCAACGTCATCTTCTTTGTAGGAGGGAAACTGAAGTCTGAACAGGAGGGGAGAGTGGTGCTTCTAGAAGGAAATGGCTGAAATCAAGTAAGACGAGGCCCAACCCGGGTCCTTGGAGCTGTCCCCGGGGTCGGCAGGAAGGTGCAAAGGCCAGTTTCCTCACGGGACGGAAGGATCGGCCTGCAGTGGAGGGAGACGTGTTCATCCCGCCTTAGCGAACGACTTTAAAAGAGACCACCAAGTTCCTCCCCGAGTGACCGGCAGCTGATGGCGAGGAGCCAGGGTCGGATGGAAGAACGGACCTGTAGTGCTATTACCTTCCAGCCTTCAGAGTTTATTTTCCGAAGACAAACTGCTCTGAAAATATTTTCTTAGCAGCAGAGAGGTGTGACCCAATATTCTTCAATGACATTCCCTAGTCTTCCCTTGAAATAAAATGTATTTTTGTATTGTATATATATTGTATATAGTATGTAGAATGTGTGTAATTATTAAAATACGTATTTTCTTATTTTTTCATTATAGTTCTCCAATTTTTTCCTAATCATTCATATCAAGTATTGTTTTTGATTTACATTATTTGCATTTTGTTCCTTCTTTTGCTCAGCTTTCAACTTTCTATCCATATAAAATATTTTAATTTTTTTATTTTATTTGTTTTTCCTATTTATAGTTTTCCCTCTCCGGTCATTTATTTTTCTTTCCTTGTAAGTTGAGTTCTTAGAATTGTTTTGAATTGCAAAAGAATATGAACAGACCACTCTTGTGTTTTCAGTGAAGGGAAAAATAACCCTCATGGTAATTGTTTGTAAAGAATTTAGCATATTGTTACATTCAAAATATGCAAGTTATATGCACACTTCATATAATACACCTCTCCTCTTTATCTGAGAAATATATGAGCTTTTAAATACCTGAAACTATTTTGATATTCCTTCTTGATATAAACACCTAATTCACTGGAACTTCGGACAAGTTAATTCTGATTTAGTTGGGTTCAGAAAATATTTATGGTTCTGCTGGCATGCTGTTAGGTGCTGAGTTCAAACATCAAAAAACGTGGTCTTTTGTCCTGGAAAAACTTTTAATCCAGTAGTTTACAGATATTTGGGCGTGATGTACTAGATTACAGCTGACGATGACAATGCCTTCCATCTTACCAGAGGAGGAGGAGGAGGAGGGAGAGAGGCAGCCGCAGCTGTGCATCTCTGAGTCTTGCACGTATAAGCTGTCGGGAAGTAAGTGTTGACTGATTTGGAGCATCCGACGGTGCAAGGGAGAAATCAGAGAGATCCGAAAACAACAGCTTTGGGAGAAAAGCCAAAAGCAAGCATTGCAGCCCATGATGAAGAGATTGCACATTTCCCGAGAGCGACGCAAGCCGACCCACTGATGAGGATAAAAGAGAAAGTACACGGTAGATTTGGGGACAGAGAAAGGAGGCATCTTGGTGTTGCCCGCGCCATCTCCATCACTGACGCCACCACCACTGAGCCCTCCTGTCCTGATTGATCAGTTTATTGTCCCCAAAATAGGTGGTACAAATGATATAGAACATTTCATAAAAAAGGAACTATAATTCATCACATATTTATTATGCAAACAAGAACAGGAATGCTGGGACAATAAGCAAGCTATTTCTTTTTTGACACAAGATCAGGAAGATGAGAGTAAATGAGCTAGAGATGTTTTCAACTAGTGGACCGCCCCTCAGACCACACACAAACGTGGTGTCTCAGAGATACCACTTTAATTACGGCTGGTTCAAAAGCAACTGAGTTTTTCTTTAAGGAAACATGTGATATACAGTATTTTAATCTAAGCTTTGAAAAGGAAAGCATGGTACATTACCAAAGTGGAGGAGACAGTTTCTAGAGATGTATCTTTTTAAAAGAATAATTCACACATGATATTTTACTGTCACTAATTGCTAGTATGTATCGAGAAGGACTGGGTGCCAGGCACTACACTAAGTGCTCGGCTTTAGTTTTCTCTCTTGGGCATCACAGGGAGCCTATGAAGCTTAGAGAAGCCTGGCGCCGCGGCTGGGCCCCCGAGTTCAGCGCCGGCTAGTCCCGGCTTGACCCTGAGCCTGTTACACTCTGCAGGTCATGCTCTCAGCCTGCACCTGCTTTTCTCATTACCTGTCCTACAGGTTCTCCTCTGCCCCTGTGCTTTCAGCACAGAAATTTTCTTAGCCAGTGTTTTAGATTCCATAGACATTGTTTATCAAAAGCTCATAATGTAGGTAAAAAAAAATCAGAATTGGACTACAAAGTAAATGATTAATAGTGTTTCAAATGCTGAAATAAACTTCGCCCTAACTATAGGTACCAAAATAAATTATAGACTGCTGAGTGAATGCTCTATGTATGGTACGAATAATAGAGAAAACTCACAGGTCCATCAGTTTAATGAATTAGAGTATCATTTTGACATTAAGTCAGATAAACTACAGTAACATCAAACAAAAGTATTACAACTCACAGACCTCTAGTTCACCTGTGAAGAGGTGTCTGGAGCTTGAGAATAGAATAATAACAAAAATAACAAAAATAATAAATAAAATAAAATAATATATAAATAAACAAAAATAAGCACTTATTTTTTAAATATCAATCAATAAAATAATAATAATAAATAGATCTATATATTTATATGTCTATATCAATATTTCTATATATTTCTGGTCTAATCATGGCCTCATTCAGCATTTCCCCAAGTCCTTTAATCTTCAATGTGAGAAAATTTAAGATCCATGGAAAACAACACAACAACTAAAAATCAAACACATTTTCTTTTCTTCTGTGTTCATGCTTACATCCCATAAAGTCTTCTCAAGTTGAATATGCATTTTCTTTTGCAACCTTTTATCTCAGAATCTGATTCTAAATTCTCCCACTTAGTGATTTTTAGGCTACATTAAAATACTGTAGCTCATCTCATGTTCTATTTCATTTTCTTTATATAGAATTACACACACCACATAAACACACACATGCATGCACGACCTTTTATCTTTCTGAAAGAAAATCTCAAGCCTTCAGCATCACAGCTTAGACTCAGTGTAAGACTAAAATTCCTTGTCCTCATGGTCACAATGCCCCTATTTGCAGATTTGCGGCCGTGGGAGCACTTTCACTCAACATGATAAATCACAGGAAAATGATCTGGGCTCTCAAAAAAATCTTCGACCCTAAAATAAAATTTTAAAAATGCGAGTCACTCCCAAGTTTAAGCTGATGTCCTTGAGAAAATATCCAGGTACTTTAGCAATGCAACTTGAAGTGAAACTAATTTCAATAAGCTAGATCCACTAGATTACATAAATTTTTAACACTATTTCAATTACTTTTTAAAATTTCAAAAAAAATTGACTACCAGTATCAAAGCAGGAATACGTTTAAGGCAACCTACAAGAAATAGCCTGATTAAAAATCTAACCAATATCTAAAGGACATTTCCCCCCTAACACATAAGTCATCTAACTACTTTTACATAAGTGTGAGCAGTTCACTAACAAATATTCCCAGGGAGATTGTCTCTGTATGTGACATAAAGAGAAGATAGCTGAAGTTACTTAAATATTTACAAGAGACTGTACTACCAAACGTCTGCAGTAATTTGTCTCTGTCTCTTCTCACGTTATGGGAGCAATTACTTCAACTGTTGCATTTCATGTATGCAGACAATTCCAGAACATCACCGAAATCACAGGTAGAAGGGACTGTACCAAATCCTTATCACCAAACAAGAAGACCTGAATTCTCATTGCTAAACAAAAAGCCTGGTTGTGTGCAATATTTAATTATGTCATGACCTCCCCATTTGCTGCACTACATGGTCACAGGGTGGTCCGCTTGACCAATGAAAAGCAAAAGAATTAATGTAGTTACTTCAGTTGTTTGACATTAGAGGCAGCTCTGTGCTCTTTACACCGTAGTTCATGTATTACTTAAAAGCAAGAATATACTGTTAGTCAAAGAGACCTGGAAAAACCAAATAAAGTACCCAATAGCTAGGGCACAATAATACCCATATGATGTTAGAAGATCATATTACTATAAATAGCATTGCAATATATGTAAACGTTATACATGGCAATGCTCTGTGAGTGTGGAAAGCAGATAAAGAAAACCCTGTGAAATAAGATCACATGTATAGGTGTGGACAGTAAACAGAAGGTATCCTTATTTCTGAAAGTAGGAACTCCACTGACCTCTTTTAAATTCTATAAACACATCAAATACAATAAGATAGACCACAGTAATATGTTTAGTATTTCTGTACACTATCTTTTGACTTTACTCTTCTGGGACCACATTTTCTACATTTTTCTTTTCTTTTTTAACACTGAAGTGCCTCTTTTCATTATTTAGACAAAGAGTCTTGAGAACTACTCCAGTAGGGGGCACCATAGCACCAAAAACCTGTAAATCATTTCCCTCCTGTTCCCTTCCTGTTCTCATCCTGGGAATCACCAGTGGAATTCACTAGGTACATTAAACAGATGAAAATGTAGATAACAGAGCACTTGATCTTCAAAGCTGTGTTATTCTAACACATGCATTGTTACTGGATTTACCTTTCCCAATATGTTTCCTTCACAGATGAAAATGTTTAAGTGATCACAAATCAAAGTTACCTTGAATTCATACCCCTAAGTCCCTGATCAGAAATTCCAGCAAAAACTAGGAATCAATTGAGTGAAATGACATTTCAAAAGATGTTCTTGGGCTTTAAATATCACTCATTCCCACCTCTTACCCACCTCCAGGCAGCCCCCAACCAAAAAAAAAAAAAAGAGAGAGAGAGAGAACTGGGACGTCATTCCAAAGGGATCTAAACCTGCTTAGTTCGGCAAATCTAAGAAAAGTACAAG